>NW_010588541.1:60184-90184 GCF_000705375.1 Tinamus guttatus
AAGCAAAAGAGAAAAAGACAAAAAAATTTATAGAAGCCAATAATAAAACAAGATCTAAAAGATCCTCAGTACTTTTGTATGGGTAGTTATAATAAATTTGTGTTTCCAGGTTAAACAAGCCTAATTTGGAGAGATCAGGATGAAAATTGGTGGCATGTAACTGAGTAAAAGAGGCACTCACCTCTTCTGTGTAGTTTACATCAGAAACAAATATAAAGCCTGTATTACCCTTGTGTGCTCCATGGGTCTTTTTGCTGTTAGCTTCAGCCAGAGAGGCTGCATCTGTGCTACAGCTGTTTGCAAAGCAATGGTTTGTGCGTGTTAGTTCATTTTTTTCCAGTGCATTTCACCCTCTGCCATAATATCATATCGCTAAGTTAAATACACCTTCACCTTAGGATAGGTATAAAAAAGCTGCCATCAGCTGCAACTTTCGCCACTTCATTGCTCATCTTTCCTTCTGCAAACTTTATTTCTACGTGCAGCAGCGCTGGCACCAACATGGAGATATTCCACCTGCTAGACTTCCATGTGCTAAAAGCTGCCCATTTATTCCTACCCTAGTTCTGCTGGCCCTCAGCAGTTCCTACTCCCTGGGAAAATGTTATTTGTTGCTAACTATTTTAATGGCATTTCTTTAGCATTGCCCTTGGAGGGACTTGGTAAAAACTTTTTTTTTTTTTTTTTTTTTTTTTCAAATCCCAAAAAAATTACATAAATAAATTACATAACTTATTTTCCATTGCTGTCTCCCCAGCTTAGTGTGCTCTTCAGGACATATGACTCTTCCCAGTGCCAACAGTTCTAACAAAAAGAACAACAATTAAAAACCCCAAGAACACACACATTGGTTCCCACTTGGGAGGGATGCTCCTCCAAACGCTGTGCTCTGTCACAAGACATTTTTCCTCTTGCACAAGAAGCCAAGTCTCTTCTTCCATCTCCTCTGCCTGACCATCTACAGTGACATACGGCAATAACCATAGTTTGTCATGAACTCAAGGAAAGGATGTGGCTATTAAGTGAGGCTATTAAAACTTGCCACCCGTGGCACCTGGGGCTCCCGGCTGAACATTCCCAGTGACCTGTGATCTGGGAATGAAGGTTTTCCCACGGTGGAAGCACTCCCTTCCCCCTTCCAGCTTCACTTGCACCCATCGTGGTTTGGCTCGTGCTGCAGCATGATGCACTCCTTGGCACTACAAGGAGAATCCCGGTTCTCATCCCAGTTGCCTACCTCATCCTCAGCCTGGGAATACTCTCCTTGCCGAGTGAACGCAGTCGCTGGAAACGGCCTTCTCCAAGAGGCCTGTTCCTCTGTCAAGCGTGGTTGCAAAGCTCAGAGCCAAACCCTCACTGCCTGGGGAAAGGCTGCTTGAAAAGGGTGATGGTGCCAGCCCGAAATGGGTTGGCTCCTTGTCGTTGGTCGCCCACCAGGTGGCAGCTGCGAGTTGCTCAACCCAACCCAGGATGACATCTTAGCTCTGGGGCACCCTTGTCCACCACCCCTCAGGTGGAGGGGCTGGAGCCCTTCGCTCATGAGCTGCCTCCAGAGAGCAGAGAGGCCCAGGAAAGCCAGCAAGGACTGGTCCCAGTGTCTCCAGTATTGCAGCTGGGACAACCCTTGTCCCCACAGGTCCCCATTTCCAAGTCCTGGTTCGGAGGCAGGCGGGGGGAGTTTCTGGTTCCAATGCCTCCAGTATTGCAGCTGGGACAATCCCTGTCCCTACAGGTCCCCGTTTCCAGGTCCTGGTTTGGATGCAGGCGGGAGAGTTTGGTTGTTCTCCAGGCCACCTCCCTCTGCCTCACATCCCTTCCATGGCAGCCAGAGATGCCCAGCTAGTTTAAGGACTTTCCAACATAGGTAGTTGTTGTTCCCTATGCCTGGCTGGTCTCTGAGACCCGAGGGCATCAATTCCCAGAGATGCGTTGGTCAAACATAACCCTCCTCCTTGGGCATATCCCTCTTCCAGCTGTTCGGGACATAGGAATTCCAGCCTCTTCTTTGGTACCACCAAAGCCTTCAATGGTCTTTCCTCTCCCACCGCCCCATAAAAAATAAAATAAAATAAAATAAAACACACACTAACTCTTATTTTGGCCTCCACAAACCCTTCAGGTGACAAATTTCACAGCATAACCAAACACCCTGTGAGAAAGTATCTCAGGCTGAGGACTTTGGAGTCTGAGAGTCCAAATCCATTTTGCATCCAATTAAACTTGCAAACCTGGAGCATGCAACCAGCTCCTCTCTCCCTCTCTAGATATCATATTCTAGGTACAGGAGGAGGTGCTGACAGCCAGCACAGTTGTTCTCTCCCAGCCCTGATCACTCCCCATTTTACCCAGAAGGGAACCAGTCATGTTCACCCTGTTCTTTAGCCCCTTATTTTGATGCAAAGGGCACCTTCAATGCACACTGTTTGCATTTGTTCAATCCCCCAAAAACTCTGTTAGAAAAATGAAGTACAGAAACTGACCCCAGAGACCAGCAGAACAGCTGGTAAGTGGTAGAACTCAAAACTTTAACAATTTTCTATATTGGCTTAAATACACACACACACAAAAAAAAAAAAAAAAAAAAAAAGACATACGCTGATTCTAAGGCTAGCAGAGGACCTGGAAATCTTACCTTACACATAGAGAAAAGAATTGCCCAAGGCTGGAGAGAATTTTCCTCCTTGGTCCACATGCCTGAAGCAGCAGTGGCAGCTGCTCCCTGAGGAATAGGGAGCCAAGGGAAACCCCACAGCTGGCAGCACAGGGCCCTGCCAGCAGGAGGTCAGTGCCACCATACCCGAATTTTGGTTGCCAAGCCCAACCAAAAGCCTCAAAGTGAGGCAGATCCAAGATTAAGCCAGAAAATCCATCCATAGATTGGATCAAGGGATTGCCAGGCAATCACTTGACACATGATGAGGAAGGTCTGAGATCAAGCCTGGAAATCAACCTGCAGATCAAGAGGATCTATAGCCAGGACAAACATAGCCATGGCTAAGCTAGGAACCAGCACCCCTATTATATAGCTCAAGTAGGGATTGAAGGGCCCCCAAGCTGAGCTTAAAAAGGGCTCCCAGGCCAATGGGCAGGGATAGGGGTGGATGTCCCAGGTGAAGCTGGTCAGGGCTGTTAGGCCTTATTAGCACCCTCAGGCTCTGGCAATAGTAATAGTGCGGAGCTCAGAGGCACCATGTGTAGGGATCAGATCCATCTTTCCATGCAACAGGGGAAAGAAATGTATTTCCAAATATGAAATAGTGATCTGCTAGAGCATCTAGGGTATGAAATATGTTCTTTTGGTCACTGCCAACAAGGCATCAGAGTGGCATCCCTATCATGGGACAATATCCTAGCACAGGTTGATGTACTGATGACTTGATTATGGAATGATTTCTCCACAAAAGGCAGAGCTGATGCAAGAGTTAAAAAAAAACCAAGGTGCATCATAGTACATCAGCAGTCCCTCCCAGCCTCCAAGCTTGCAAATCCAGATTAGAAGTCTAGGTCCTACCTTCACTGAAGTGCCTACATGTGACTTGCTCGGGGTGGCCTTCTCTTTATCCTCCCTCGCAGGCATGTGCAGTGCAGGACAGATTCGAATCCTGGCATCTAGTGGCCTTCTGGCCTCTTGTTTGTTCTCCTGCTCAGATGCCTCCCTCTACTCTTGCAGCAGCACCGTGCCAGTTACCGCTCCAGGTGGTCAACTCCTTGTTTGCCTCATAGGTCACCATAAGAAAGTCCTACATATACACTCTTCAGGTGTATTCTTATCTACCCTCACAAAATTAATTTGAAACGAGCAGAAAAATGTGTCAGCACAAGCACAGTGAATCTGTTTGTTTAAATATCCTTGCATGTGTTTGCGTTGTCAAGGGAAAGGTACGCTGGTAGGAAGCTAGTGAATGGTTCTTTTTTTCATCGTTTTCAAAGTGTAACTAAATTTGGCAATATCGACTAAACAAATTCCCCAGTATGCTCTCCCAGCTATCACAAATATACTGGGAGCTGGGGTATGGTGTGTATAGCTTAGCAACATACCTAGCAACCATAACAAATAAAAACATTATGGTTCCACTGTTCATTAGAGGCTGTAACAGGATTAATAAGTGTTATGGAATGTGTGCTTGGGCTTTTGCTTTACTAAGGAGTCAAACCATGATATAAATCTGTTGGACGGGAGGAGACAGCACTGTGCTAACGTGTGTTGCACTCCAAGAATGTTCTTCACAGGGATGCTAGATAGGTAGACACATGCTCAAGGTCAGTTTGCATCCTGAAGCACATTCTCATATCCCAAATTGTATCCCAAATAGCTGTGTTGACATTCTCTTATGTGGTTAACAAATTCACCAGTCTTTTGCTGACATGGATCTATCTCCCAAGACTGAAGTGGTTATTTACACGTGATGGTATTAGTGGTGTTTTCAAGCTGGGTTGGCAACTGTGCTCGTAGGGTTATTCAGTGCCTTCCACTCTCCAGAAATCCTCAAGCTCTTGTTGTTGGGGCTCTCTGACGTCTCATGACATAGAAACTCATTAGGTGAGAGGGAGGGACACCCCATGTGCTCTCAGCAACCTCTTCCAACGTATCTTGAGAAAAAATCCTTGTTCTCCATCCCTCCTCACTGTGGTGTGCTAGCCATGCCTTGTTTTGCTATTGGAAAGCCACAAAGGTCTTTAGCAGCGCAGATATACTCCAGATTTTCTGGGCTGCCAAAGGAGAGAGTTGGTAATGGGATGAACTGGGATGTGCACAGGCAAGATGCAGAGGTTCTAGTGCATTCCTGTGACGGTGTTGGCATGGGCTGGTGAAGAGTTGCCCAGGAAAGCAGATGGAAAGAAGATGGTTCCTCAAGCCCTTGGACAGACATCCGCAGACCATGGCAATGTGATGCTGGACACAGCTTCGACAGGTGAAATCTCCGTCCTGCTGCCAAGGGAGCTGGCAGAAGGTGGAGGAGGCAGGTAGGAAAGGACTCTTCTCCTTTTGAGAAACACAGGAAATTGCAAACTTGTTTGAAGTCATTCCTCCAGGCTGCAAATGCATAGTTATTAAATACCAGGCTCTTGGCTACTCCTGCAGAGCTAAGGACAACCTGGTGCCATGCGGTGACGGTCCGAGGCTCCATGCAGCAGCGCTCAGGATGGCCAGCAATGGGATGCACATCAGTGCACGTTCAGTTGGGGGCCACAGTCCTATTCACAAAGCAGAATCTATATCCCAGCCTGAGGCTCAATACAGAAAATTCAGCTTGACAGCACAATTTTCTATTCCCACCTGAATGGGAAGGCTAAGAGAAGACAGAGCGACTCCATGAAGCTTAGTAAGGAAGCTTGGAGCAGGTTCAGGCATCCCTCCAGGCCTCCCTCTCTAAGACAATATTGCTCAAAGGATTCCCTTTTGTTTAACATTGCTGCAAATTCTCTCTCTAAAAGTAGAAACAGATCAGTGTAGGTCAGGTAGTAAAATACCAAAGAGGTCCAGGCCATGGCCCATGTTAAATGTTAACTTTTTCTTTTTTTTTTTTTTTTTGGGCACATTCTCATATTCTCATTTCGATTCCTCTTTCCTTTTATGCACATCTCTGGGGCTTGTAGGTTTCCTAAGCATTTCTATATATATTTAGGTTTTTGGATTTTTGACTCCAAAATTATGGTGAGGGCTTAGTGTTAGTCTTAAGCTGCCTAAGCTGTTTTTCAGCCCTGCTTGCCAAGAACATTCCAGAACAGCACTGTCTACCACATCCAAAGGCTCTTCATCTTATATTAACTACCTGCACTTCCTTCTTCATGGATTTCTTCGTATCTTCTCATTATACTGGTGTGTGACATAGAATGGGCAGGGTCCTGCTGGCTCAGCACATCTCATCTTCTTCTATTGCAAGTGCCTAAATTAAAGTCTTCTGCTTAAATTTGCCAAGTGCTGCTGCATAGCCAGGCTACACCTGCAGTGCTGCCCACATCTGCAGGACTCCAATTCTGCCACAGACTTTGCTGAAACTGGAAGAGTTGGTGCTAGGTTAGCTTAGGCCTTGGACATGCCACAAAAAGAGACATAAGGCTCCAAAGGTGATGGGGGTGGGGGAAACATTTCTACTAGCTCTGGTGGCTTAAGAGGCCGAATGATCTAAGGAAAACCTCAACTCTAGTCTAAGTGAATCATTCAGGCACCCTTCAAGTTTCCTGCCAGTGGATTGCGTTAAACCAGCTTGTAGAGCACGAGAGCCAGTAGGATGTAAGTGGTGGGGATGAAGGTAGCAAGCGGGACTTCTCCATCACAGTGGGACTGCTCCTCTTGTCCCTCCATCTGTCCTACTCCATCGGAGGTGCTGTTCAGACTCGGGCCAGAAACACCTCCCACGATCTCCAGCTCAGCTGAAACCCTTATCAACAGGAAATACAAAACGCTTTGGAAACAAAGCGAAATACTGACATGTTTTAATTGAAAAATGACATAATCTGAACTCAGCTGGTGAGCTGGAAGTTCCTAGTCTGCTGTTCTGCGCTCCCCGTTGTATCTCCCTACTGTATTCACACTTGATAGAAATGTCCTAAAATGCAAAATCCACACATAGAGACAGGCTCTAAAACTCAGGAGTGAGATTATTCCTGGCAGATTTTCCTGCGTGGTTTCATGAGCCAGGAAGGCAAAATAAGGAAAGAATGAGTGATTACCATCAATCTTTTCCCTTCCTTTACAGCAGTCCTTTTCCTTTTTATTTATGCCCATCAAGAGAGACTGTTGACACCCTCTGTATCCCTCAGATTGTTTTCCAACGTGCCAGGAAACATTTTTTTTCCATGGAGGTTTTGCTAAAATTCACCTCTCGAAGTGAAGGATACCTTGCCTGTGTGAATCAGGAGGAGAAAAACAAACCTGAACATTTGTTCTGAACAAATGCAACAGTTCAAGGCTCTTGCCAGGGGTAAAGTGACTGTCAATTGGTAACATATGTCTTGCCTAGTGGCTGTGTGCCCCAGGGAAGGCCCTTACCTCCCAAATTCTCCCTCCTCAACACGCAGAGGCATCTCCAAGATGCTCTCAGTCATTGCACACCCAGACTGGAACAGGCTCTGCTATTATTGAGTCAAACATAATTTCCCAAGTTGGTTTATTGGACCTCGGTCATCTTGTATCTGACCCTGCACACATTTTGGCGCTGGTGAATATTAGGCAGATGAGAGTTTCCACCAGATCAAGCTCCGATTCTGCTTTAGGAGGAGCTGAAGACATTTCTGCGTGCAGGAGTCCACATGTGGCTCTGAGCTGTGGTTTCCATTCAGCTCCCTCAGACTCAATGAGGAAAAAATAAAAAGGACCTTGCAAACAAGTGGCAGGTCTCCATTTTTACATCAGTCTGTGAACACATTATGTGGAGGATTAAGCCCTTGGTGGAGTGTGTGTTTATAAAGAGGAGGACACAAGGCTGCTCGTGCCTTAAAACGATGAATTAAAAGCCAGCAGCAGATAGCACGGAGAGCTGAACTTGTTGGTGGAACCTCCTTCCTATAAATAACAGCAGCAGCATCTGTCCCAAAGAGCCCTCGCGGGGAGGAAGGCTGGGGTCAACATTGGTGGGTTAGAAAGGTCCACGTGGGATGCAGGGCAGACCTCTCCTGGCTGTGTGCTTAACAGGAGTGAGGGGATGAAATAGGACATAAAGTTATGGTCCCTCACCATCACTCATGTCCTGAATTTCAGGCCTCATCTCTCTCACAAGATAAGAGAGGAAACGGTTTTCACACACCCAAGAAAGTCAAAGATATTGCATTTATTTTGTTGTATTGAGTCCCTCCAATCATGCTCTTTGCTATCTCTGAACTGGGGTAGTTAGATCTAGTAAGCCCTGTTGCATAGTCTACACCACTGAAAGGCTTCGAAAGCAAAACTGGACCCACATGTTTGAGGATGGACATTTTACCCGCAAGAGGTTTCACATCAGCTCCACTGTCCCTCCATGACTTCCACTTGCACAGTGACACCGAGGGCAGCCAAAAAGGAGGTGAAGGCCTCCCCAAGGTAATGACAGCCTGTTCCTTAAGGCTGTCAACAAGAGCATGTCTGGTGTTGCGTAGCATCCCTCTAAGACCACCTCCATGGGAGGTCTTGAGCACAGGCCACAGCAAAGGGTGTTTCCAGGGTTTGTCACAGCTCCGGGTTCATGCCCTCGAAGCAGGAGAGGGATTACTGCCCTGGGACCGTGCATCTGATAGAGGCCATGACTCACTTCTCTGAGTCATCAGAAGCATTTCCCTGGTGTCTCTAGATCACTACCAACACTTTATTTTGTTTGCAGTCTCAGAGACTCCTACATGTCAATTATTTATGCTTTTTTAAGCTCCAAGGGGCAGATTCTTTGCAGGACAGGAAATGGTGCAAACTTCGACTTATGACAGTCGGGATCTGGGTGTTACACCATCCCCAGCCTGCCTCAGTCCCTGGAAATCGCCTCTCCACCACTCCATGCATCTCCTCGTGTCCCAGCACAATTACCCAGCCGGTGCCACCACAGGCTCACGCTGTGGCAGACACCACGACGAAGCCTACCAAGAGAGAACAGTTCTTGCATCAGCTTCATCCTGGAGGAAGGAAAGGGGGAAAAAAGGGATCACGTGCAGCAGGTGCTAATGATGCGGCCTTGCTCTTTGCTGAAAGAGTTGCGTGCTCTGATGGAGCGCAGTGGGCATCGCTGGTATTTCTGCTACACAAAAAGCACCTTTCCAACAAGAGAGGGACGTCCTCCTTCTCCAGTTCTGTCCAGCTCTGCCAAAGGACACGGGGCAGATTTTTATTCCCAGTTTACAGTCTTTCCGATCTCCTCCTTAACCATTTCTTGACGGGGATGCACCTGGTGCAGTTCTCCCAAAGGGCAAGGCAGGCTGGTAACACGTGTCCCATAGTAAGGACATGACACATATAGGACATATACGTGGGAATAGGCCCTTACCAGGTGGAAGAAAGGCAACTCATGTCCTGTGCAGGATCCAGAGAGCAATAGGACTTTTTTGTGCTTGTGGCTGGAGTCCTGCCCCAAATTACTCCGCAGCAGCCACTGCGTCTCCTTGCAGTCCAGAGAGACAGCCAGGCTCTCAGACCTTTCCTGGGAGCCGGGATTACTCTAATTGTGTGTTGGAGAGGACCAGAGGTTAACCCCGTTAGCAGATGCTCCACACGGTAGCTGGTGATGGCATCCCAAGCTGCGTGATGAGGCAGCCTCTTGTGACCTTCAGCTAACCGAAACGCCTGGGCCCCAAAGCGATTCCCCATTCCCGTGGGCAGGCTCCTTCTGCTGGGGTTGTCCTGACAGGCACAAGGAAACAGCCAGAGGCTGTTGGAGAGCTCATAAGCCCGGGTTGAGAGGCAGCAGCCCTGGGTTGTGGCCACTTTGGGGTTTGGATGGAGCGGTCACCCTCTCCCAGGGCACTCAGAGCAAACACATTTAGGAGACCACTTGTTTTCAGCATTTGTAAGGAAGGCAGAAGCAAACCTAGCTATTTTTCAGGACCTAAAATGTTATTATCCCTCAGAGAAGCTATATTTACCAGGGCCTGAAGAGCTGCAAATTCCAGTCTCAGTAGATCTTCATGATGCTGGCTGACTGCTGTAGGAGGTAGATTCTCCCTTAGTCAGCTCAAATGCTGCCTAGAGGTTTCCAGCCCCATCCAGGCACTGGAGAGTCAACCTTAAAACATTTCTGGGTTTTAAAAAGACGTCTGCAGCCAACCGATGCTAGGAGATGAGGCCCGAACAACTCAGCTCAGCTCCTGGCTCTTGAAGCGAGTCAGGAAGGACTGAGAGGACAGAATCTGCCCTGGGACCCTGCCGTGGTAGCTCTCTGGCCTGTCCTGAAGAGGGGAAACCAGTTCATCCTGGCTTTAGAACTCGGGAAAATGTCAGTGCAGGATTATAGCGCAAGGAAAACCTCCAACACAAGGCTTCAAACACCCATCTCCGACTTCCTAAGTCTCTCAAAGCATCAGATGGAAACTATTCTGTCTTGTCAGAAGCTTGTTCTCTTGCAGGCTCCTGTTTCTCGGGCAGTAACCACAATCGCAGAGCTCAGCAGGCCGGTCGCAGCGCTGTTTCGCCAGCTCTGCACAGCTCCGTGTGACTCAGAGGAAGGCTCAGGCTTTGCCATCATTTGACATCTATGGAAAAACACTCCCCGGGAATCAAGCTGATGGCTGATTTCTTTCCTTTCTCTTTTTTTTTTCTCCTTCTGGCTCCTGAAGGGCTCTGTTTAGGTTGACGGTTCATAAGAAAATGTGGATTTTCCATGTTTTGATACTTGCCGTATCACTTGCATCACAGCAAAGTTTGCAAGCCCCAAGTGTAAGGATATCTGCTGTGGTTGCTGCTAGAAAGAACCAGTCCCGGGGAGAGCACGTGATTGCTATAAACAAAACCAAGATACAAAAAGAAAAAATATATACTGTCAACTGCCTGTTCACAGAGCTCCAGACCAACATCTCCTTGGATCTGATGCATCTTTCTCCTCCACCAGCAGACAGGAAAGGCCCGTGAAGGGATCAGTTCTCTTCCAATGGCCTGATGGATGCTGGATACTGTTGGAAAACCTAAAGAAGAACATGTTTTGTTGCCTGTGGTTTCTAACACAGTCAACAGCAGCAGAACCAAGCCTTACAGGCATAGCAGCTTTGAGGTAGCAGACCGTAATGCTACGCTAAAAATCTTGTGGCAGCCAAAAAGACATTCACCCGATCTGAGGAGCCAAGAGTTTATTGTTAATCCGGTTAAAGTCTTCACAGTAAAATTTAAATGCAGCAGTTGTTATTTTCAGTTCTTCTTCAGTTCTTCAGTTCACTCTGCACAGAATAAGTATTTGTTATTAGTGCCTGTATATTAACAACAGGCCCTACACCATGCAAGTGCAGCAGATTAAAGCAAATTTAGGCTAAGTAATTGCTGCTACAGTTGGAATCAGCTCAGGCTATGACAAGTCTCAAGGCCCTGCACTGTTGGGTCAATGCAAAGCTTACGTCCTTTTGCTAGCAATGGCAAAATTATATCATATTCTTGAACTCCGATGTGCTACTCATCCTCCTGGTCTCTAGAACCTGTCCACCCAATCTCAGCTCCCTCCAGGGATTTTTCCTCACTTTATCAAGAGCCTGCACAATCCCAAAGGAGAATGGCAAGGACACTTTGACTCCATGTGGGTAGAAAACAAGAAGCAGAGTTTTAGGGTTGTTTATGCCAGTGGCCCAGCTCTGTGAAGCAGCACAAAATATATTTCTTCTCATTTTGCTCTGAATAATATCAGATTGGTTACGGTGAGGGTCTTTGCAGACCCATCTCCAGAGCTGAGGGAGTCAAGGAGTCCTTTCCACTGTGGCATCCTATCAAGACAGGGATGTGATGGTTTTGGATGCCATCTCCTACCACTCTTCCTCAGTTTCTTCCAGCTTCAGAGTCTGACTGGGTCCTAGCAAGAGAGCTTTCCCATGGCATCTGTGACTGCATGCCAAGCAAAATATTGGGGGAAAGGGACACTCCAGGGGTTGTACACACTGGGGCTGCTACCACGTACCCTGCCCTCCTCGCCAGGCCTTGCACAGGTGTTCTCACTGTACGGCCATGGAAAAGTCCTTTTCAAAGTGTTTTCTCATAAGTCATCCATGCAGGTACAGAGAGACAGCATGAATTTCAAGGATGCTCCATCAGGGATCCACTTCTGGCTTCTGTTGTGGCTCTGCCTGCTCATCTCAGATCTCTCCTGAGGAACCAGAGCTGCCTCTTTCTTACTGAGGCAGCGGGGAATGACCTGGCAGGTTTTGGCTGCGTTCCCTTCTCTGAGGAGAAGGGAATATTCCTCATGCTGCCAGAGGAAGGGAAGGGAGCTTGCAGCGAGACACGCTGCTCACAAAGCAGCCGTTCAGCGGCCGTGGGCCTCACATGAGATCAGGCTTGGCGGGCACTGCTTTTTCAGGTTAAGAAAACCAAACAGCTGTTTGTGGAAAAAGAGGGAGACAGAGTGTCCCTGGCGTGGCATGGCAGCCTGCAGGGACTCCTCATCTGGCAGGTGGAGAATGGGAAACCGCCTGGTCCCGGGCCCAGCTCCGCAGGTCAGGAGGGAACACTCCGCTTGGCTTTCCCTGCTCCAGGGATGGACATAGGCTGAGCCCAGACAGAGTCGGAGAGGAGACCAGACAGGTTCTCTTGGGGTTTTTGTGCATGTCCCGAGTGTCAGCCTCCAGGAGGCCACGAGGGTGGGAGCTTGTTGTTTCTTAGCATTCTCTCTTCACTCTTGGGATCTCCTGGGCTTCTGTTGGGGTTGGTTTGGAAGGCCAATGAATGATACAGCTGGGCCAGGAAGGGTGGGAGCTTGTTGTTTTTTAGCATTCTCTCTTCACTCTTGGGCTTCTGTTGGGGTTGGTTTGTAGGGCCAATGAATGATACAGCTGGGCCAGGCCCTCCAGAGGTCCCTGGTCTAAATCCCTAGGCAAAGCAGGGCCAACTTAATTTGGTTGCTTTAGGCCTGTGTCCAGCTGAGGTCTGAAATCTCCTAGGACCTAGAACTTGTAGCCTCTCTGCGTCTCTTACTGGATAAGCCAACCCTCATGGTGAGCTAATGTCTCCTAGTGCCTGTTACATAAGCTGGGGAGCGGCTCAGGCTTCTCCTTGGCTTTTCTTGGCCTGTGGTGCCAGCGGAGCTCCTCGCTGCCCCTGCTGAGCTCACATGGCTGCTCCTGCCACCCCAGAGCCCGTCCAGACCAAGGCTCCGCGGGCAGCACATGCCCGAGCAAAGGGATTTCTCCAGCACGCCTCCACCACTGCTGCAGACACGATCCAAACCAGGCCGCGCAGCCACAGCGGGGTGGACCCGGCCCCAGCAAACCACAGGCTTCTGAGCCGCCCCATCTCTAGTCTCGTTCTTGCTCAATAACCGTGTTTTCTTTCCCCAAAGCTGCCAGTCCTCAGCTTTTCCAGCAAAAGCGCCCTCTCCTCTCAACCCTGCTCCTTCCCGGGAGTCTCAGGGGTTCCCATCTGGGCCTCTTCCTTCTGTCCTCACACTGCGTTTTCTTATTGCCTGCCCCCAGTCCAGGAAAAACCCTAAATCCTTATGATAATATTTGTAAGTATTTTCACATTTTCACGTCTCCGGACAAACATTAGCTCTGCTCGGCGGCAGAGCCCGGCAGTGCTGGCTTCCCCATCAGGCTGGTAATGACTTCCCTCCGCTCGCAGACTTCCCGACTCCGGGCACACACGTAGCCCACAGAAGCCCCCTCTTTCTCTCCCCTGCTCGTGCTGCATTGCTGAGCCCTCGATAGCAGCAGCTGGAGCAGCCGGGCCCGATCCGTGGGCTTTGTGGAATTCGAGCCATTTCACGGGGTCCTGTGGGAATTTGAGGCAAATTTCTGCTCCATTTATAGATTTAACTTGCTGGCCAACAGCATTGCTGGTTGAACCCACATGCCTTGAAATGCCCCCCAGTCAGCCCCATTTCTGAGCTCTGGGGTGGCAACAAGCTCTATCAAAAGATCAGGCCACTGCTCTCACCAGTTTGCGGCCCGCTTTTGGTACTATCGTTCAGTGATGCAAAATAACCCAGGAAAAAGAGTCTTTCTCTTGCAAAGGATAAAGCCCTCAGGAGTTGATTTTTTAGTGTTCTTAAGGTGAGAGAGTAATCCCAAGGCCTACTCCAATCTGTGGGACATTTTCCTCCCCTTCGTGTTTGCCTGGGACACAAGGTAGTGCAAAAGATTTGTGCGAGAAGAGCAGGGAGAGAGAAGGAAAGGAGACCAGATCTCAATGATCACCTAAGCAAGAGCTCAGAGACTTGATTACTCACAGAAACGGACCAAAGAGTGAAAAACAAAGTGGACCTAGAGGTCACCAGGGAAGCCTCTGGCCTTAGAAAGCCACCAAGTGCTTTTGGTTTGGGTGTTACTGAAGAGCAAGTCCTGGAACCAGAAGCAAAAAGACTCCTGTTTGGTTCATGTTCCAGTTAGAAAAGCAGCTTTCCACGAAGGAAAGCCTGAGCTACAAAATGACATTTCTTGTGGGTCTAGCCCTCAAACACAGGCTCCTTCTAGCTACCAGCTGCTTGTTACTGTGTGCAGGGAAAGCATTCACACCAAGGCTCCTCATTAGGATGTGTGCAATGGGATTGCAGCAATCATTTTTGCAAAAACAACTTTAAAAGCGGACACATCACACTTGATAAATAAGCCATAAGTGTTTATGGCTTTTGTTTTCCCACCAGTGATTTTTGGTAATTTATGCACGAGTGCAATTGCAGCTCCCAAGGCTACAGCTCACCATGCTTGTATCATTATTTTCTTATGTAATGTACTAATTTAAAACACACATTGGGCTTAGCTCACAAGTAGAACTTCTCTTTATTTCCTGGACAAAACAAGACTTGGCCAGGATCTGGTTAGCTTCAAGGAAAATGTTATTATCTGCTACTCTGGGGTATCACAAGATGCAGGCACATGGTGGAGTTGCACAGAAGCATGGCGACATTTCCTGTTTATTCGCTATCCCTCTCCAAACAATTCCTAGCGTTATCTTCTGATTTTAATCAAGGATGGACAGCAAGCCCATATTTCCAGAATACAACACAGGAAGACTGCCAGATCCTCCTTCTCGGCAGCTAGTTTCAGACTCTCAATGCTGGCAAGGTTGGTTTTCCCAGATGCCTTATTCCACATACCAAACTTCCTCCGTTTTCCCCCCTCGAGTTCCACAGTATCATGAGATCCTTCCTCAGCTACTTGCAGAAAGTTTTGCCAGAGGGGCAATTACTCAGGGTACTAAAAACCAAAAAGCATTCGGATTCAAAACAATTCTGATTCTGGCTGAGTTATAAATGTGCAGAATAGCACAGGCCCTCCAAGAAAACACTGTGCAATTCCTGCTTGCAGTCATCCTCCCTCATAAACACTGATGGCTCTTCTTCCTCCAACACCTCTTAACTTTGCATTAATCTACATGAGAAACTTTCCATCTTTTCTTTCACCCCCTGTCCCAACACAAAGTGACAACCTGTCTCAGTCTGCACTCAACACATGCAAAAATTAGGAGAGAAATGGGTTTGGTGCATAGGTACATAAAAAGAAACAGAATTCTGTCCTGTAGCAAAAGGTCAAAGAGAAATATTGGGGGAAGGTCATATATCTTTGAAGAAGGATTAATTCAGTCTGGTAGGGGACTATGTGCTTCTGTCACAATTACAGAAGAACTAGATACTTCCAGTTGCTTATACATGTTAATGTGCTAGGGCATCCAAGTAACTCCTGATTTTTTTTTGCACTTAAAGGGGTGTGTTTTGGGAACAAGTATGCAACCTCTAATTGTCTGACTTGAAATAATTTAAGTGCAACTTCATTTCTACCTTCAATTACATATGACTGTCTAAGCCATACCAGAGTAAGAAAGACACTAAAAAATATCTTCTTTTCTAGATAAAATAGATCCTTCTGATTTTAAAGACAAAAGTGCATTTTGATATGCAAGAACTCACAATGCAGAAACATGAAAAAAAAAAGATCCTTTTGTATAAAACAAGTGCTCAACATGCTTACTAGCATCCATCAGATCTGAGACTACTGACCTGAGGAAGGAACAGCCCTGTTAAAAGAAAATCCCAATGAAGCAAGTGGCTTTCACACGTGATGAAATCAAGGGAAATATGCCCTTAATAGTGTTAGATACTGTTTTTTTCTTTTTTCCCCCCTTTTTTAATATATGTACAAATATCCTACTGTTTATATCGGACCTTCTGTTGATAGAAGAACCAAGTAGAGACATCATTCAGCACTGGGCAGATCTCCCACCTTTCACTGCAGCTTGGCTCTTTACGCCTTAACTTACTTTTCTCTATACACTTTCCCTTGTTCCTAGGCCCCATCTAAGATCATGTACCAAAATCTCCAGAACGAAAATGTACATTCCTGTCTGCTGAAGCATTCACTGGAGGGAAGGTCTTAAGGAATTATTTCTTCAAGAAAATAGTACTATAAAAACCACAGAACGACAGCTCCCATGCAGAAGTCTTTAGAAATTCAATCAGTCCAATGATCTCAAAGATCAGAGGGAGGCATCAAACATGAGAAAATATTTGAAAAGTTTTTGAAATACTGGGTGTACTTTGACTACTCTTGCGTGAGCTTTTATGTGTTGGGTTGTGCAGCTTTCTTTGGAAAAGATACAGATCCAAAACTGTATCATGGCTCTTGTTAGAAATGGAGATCACACAGTCTTGAAACAGGAGGAACTGGGGTTCTAAGGCAGCCCTTGGCTATTTAAGGGGTGTTTGTTACAGTAGTTAGATTTCTATCACATCCATTTGGTCTCAGCCCTGTACTGTCTGGGGGTGAGTCTGCCCTTATGCTACACAAGTGTGTTAAAATCATGTTTTTGGCATTGAATATCTATCAGCTTCCTGATTGAAGTGGGACCATCACCAACACTTGATCAGGAGCCCTCAGGTCTTGACTGTTTTGCCTAGTCCTCCCCTTTCTCCTTCACCTTCTGTTTCCCAGCATATTATTCTGGACTCTCTCCACACATGCTACTCTCCCCTCTTTCTCATCAGCTAATCCTGTTCAGTCCTGTCCTATGACTTTAATGCAATCACAGAGACATCTCAGAGTTTTGTAGCCCTCAGCCTAACCCATTGTGCTGGTCTAGCTTTTTTCTTCCATTCTCAGCTCTTTCCTTGTACCCACTGATCTCCCCTGGGAGCAACTGTCAACTCTGGAGAAAATCCAGGTGTGGGACCCATTTCCAACTCCCTCCTCGTGTTGCTGCATCACAAAGGCCAAGTTAAATCACCCACAGCTCAGTCGTCTTTGTCTTTTCCACTACCCGCCTTCCGTTCCTGCATCCAGGATTCAAATTCTCCTGAGGAAAGATGACAATTTCTCCAAGCCAAGAACTGCAACATATCCTAGATGCAAGATCTACCCAAGAGCCTGAAAGCTGCACCTTGAATGGAAACCCAGGTACACACTCTCCAAAAATGCCAGCCAAGAAACCTAATGGCGTGTGAGGATAATTATTTCATCAACTTCACACCCAAGTGTTGGAAACACTCGGATACACCAGAAAGATAAACTGAGCTTCAGCAGCACCTCCTTGCACTGAGGTCTAGCTGCTAGCAGCTTGACTTAGGGCTTTGAAGAGACTCAATAATCAGTTAAGAATTGGTTGCCAATCTGCCCTGAAAACAGAGATCTTTAGAAGCAGCAGGACTCTGTGTGGTTTGCCACATTGCATGTAAGAATCCCCCAAGCCTCCCAGAACAGCTACACGTGTTACTGTGGCACCACCAGCTGCCTTCATTTCTTTTGCCTCTAAGGAAACATTGGACCCGACCAGTCAGGCCAAGGATTCCTACTCCATGCTGCTCCTACTCCATAGGTCTCTTGAAGCATGCTGTGGCATCAATTAAAGAAAGCCCTACAAGAAAGCTAAAACAATCAAGAAGTTGTCCATAACACCAAGTCTGGGAAGAGGTGCCCCCAGCAGGGATCCTAGTCCTCTGCATTTTGATTTTACCCCTGCTTGCTTGAGGCCTGTCTACTTAGTGGTACCTTCTTGCACCTCTAAACTGCTTGCTAGAGTGTGAGAAGCAGTTTCTGTACTGAGCAGTAAAAATGCCCAGGACATCTCTCCCGATACAATTGTCCCAAGACTCTGCCACTTTCTGCCTTCTCAAATAATCAAGCAACATAAGGGCTTGCAACAGGACAACATGCAACTCCAGAAGTTTCTCTAGCAGACTTCACCTGTGCCTACTGAGAAAATAAAATCTGAGAAGGACCCCACCATAAATATTGCAACCTCAATTTTTCTCCCCTTTCAACACCTATTAAGGACACAGAGAACCTCATCCACTTTCCCTCAGGACCCTCTCATGCCACATCTCTTGAACTTACTCCTTCCCTGTATTTGAAGCCATCTCTATCTCATCATCCAGCTCAGGATTAACTAGTTGTCGTCAGGGTTTCACTCAGAAGATACAACCAGGTAAGACGAGGCCTTCTGTGGTTTATAGGAGGATAGAAGACCTTGCTTTGACTGTGAGGAAGCCAACACTAAGCAGCCCCATTTGCCCACTTCCTGATTTGCCACCTGAACTCTGTTTTCATTCAGCTGCAAACCTTTCCTTGCTGATCTCCAGACCAGGTGAACCACGAGGTGAATTATGGCCTTGGCTGGCTTCTTGCTGGTAGCAGAGGGGACTGGGAGTGTGTGTGCTCCTTGCAGCAGCCAGTAGCCATCCAGGGCTACGGGACAGTGGACTGCTCTGGTCCATGTGCTGTGCATGGTGTTGTGCTCTCTGCAATGCTCACAAAGCAACAAAACGCCAGGGCTTTCTCCTTGCCAGGTCATGACAGCATCCTGTCCACAGCATGAGAGTGGGGCAAAGATGTTCCAGTCCTGAGGAACACAGGCTTCAGGACGGGGCGTCAGACAGGCTGACATTCATGCTTCCCACCTGGAGAGTCCAGCCCCTTCCCTGGCTCTGCCCTCGGCATCAGCTTGCTCAATTCCTGATTTGCCACCTGAACTCCATTTTCATTCAGCTGCAAACCTTTCCGTGCTGATCTCCAGCCCAGGTGAACCACGAGGTGAATTATGGCCTTGGCCGGCTTCTTGCTTGTAGCAGAGTGGCCTGGGAGTGCGTGTGCTCCTTGCAGCAGCCAGTAGCCATCCAGGGCTACGGGACAGTGGACTCCTCTGGTCCATGCACTGCACATGGTGCTGCACTCACTGCAGTTCATCTCCCAGAGCTGCTCTCTGCAGTGCTCACAAAGCAACAAAGCGCCAGGGCTTTCTCCTTGCCAGGTCATGACAGCATCCTGTCCACAGCATGAGAGTGGGGCAAAGATGTTCCCGTCCTGAAGAACACAGGCTTCAGGACGGGGTGTCAGACAGGCTGACATTCATGCTTCCCACCTGGAGAGTCCAGCCCCTTCCCTGGCTCTGCCCCCGGCATCATTACATAACCATGGAAATGCCTTACAGCTGCTGTGCTGTGAACACACCGGTGATTCAGACCTGCCCGTGACTTACAAACCAGCGATTCCAGCCTCGCGGATACCAGGGGAGCGCTGGCCAAATCAAACTTCCTTCTGCAGCTGGGCTCTGTTGGGTAAGCCCTGAATCAACAGTAGCGCTCCTTATGGAAGCCAAAGACACACGGAGCAGTCATTCCAGCAAGGAGAGGAGCACGCCCTGTGCATGCTTTATCCTTGCAGAGACTGGGGGTCTGTCCTTGGAGCTGCTGCTTCCAAACCAAGAGGTTGCTATCGGATGAACTCCTGCAGAAAAGCTATACCAAGCCCTCATATCTGGGTGTTCCAGCCCCCAAAAGCTGCACGTGGGCAACTATGGGAATGTTAGACTGGCCATAGCTCTGAGTTGCCTCAGTGCATCCGTGGCTGAGATGGAGACCTCCACTAAAGGAGCCTCATCCACCTTCTGGGGATGCCCCTGTCTTGGGGCTGATAAACCAGCACAGCTTCTGTCCTACCAGAGCACATCAGGCCTCCCATTGTGGGAATGTTAGACTGGCAGTAGCTCTGAGTTGCCTCAATGCACCCGTGGCTGAGATGGAGACCTCCACTAAAGGAGCCTCATCCACCTTCTGGGGATGCCCCTGTCTTGGAACTGATAAACCAGCACAGCTTCTGTCCTACCAGAGCACATCAGGCCTCCCATCACTTGGGGGTGAGGAAATCCCCCCACTGACATTCCTCCATCCAGGATAGTATCCTCACCCGGAGAAAGTGATGCAAGAGGGCAAAATTCAACCCCAGGTGCTGATCTATTCATCAAGGATTTTATGAACCATGTTCCATATCTAGTCTTGGGAGCTACAGCCCTAGTGGTTCTCCTCTAAACTGGCCCAGGTGCTGCTGTGGACAGACAGGCTCTTTAGGTTTTCATGGATCCATCGGTTCTAAGCTTTGCTAGTTGGGTACTACTGTTCATTCCAGTTGGCCAGACTTCAGCCTACTTCTGGAGGCAGAAGTGCTGGGGGAAAAGTAGAGGATTTATTGTGTATTATGTGTCTTCAAAGGCGAGATGTGAAAGAAGAACCCCAAGAGGCACATCCTGTAAATAACACTGACGCTCTGTGATTTTTGTCCCAGAGCCCGGGCAGATGAATGAGAAAGTTGCTTGTAAACCTAGATGCTCACAGTTTGCCTCTGGATGGTTTCCTTGTATAATAGGCTTGTTGTTAAGATTCTTTTCCTTTGGCAAATGGGTATCTCCTTTCTTCCAGACAAGAGAATTTCTTAGTATCTGGGGCTGAATTCCAGAGAAACGAAGAAGCTCTGTGTTTTGAAAGGCTCTCAGGTGTCACCCCATGCTATTATTTGCAAATCCCTGGTGCCAATTAGCAGAAATAGCACACTCGGTCTCACAACAGATACTATTTTGTGAATTGACAGTTGTGACCACAATGTCTGTTAAAAATATATCCAAATTTCTATTTATAGGTGTTCTCAGTCTTCCAGAGAGTGGGAATGTTTTCACTCGGTGCTGCTTGGCTCTGCAGTTTCTCCCCCTGGAATGGAGTCATCGTCCTTGTCATGATTAATGAGGCTGTTTATAAAAATACTGTTTCAATCTGACAGAGAGGTCCCTGGGCTGCCTCCTGCAAGGGGCCAGAGCCAGGAGGAGGAAATGATTTTGGTTTCCTCTGGCTGATAACACCACACAGATTTTAGGAAGAGGATCCAGGAGCTTGACCATGCCCGCAGCACAGCCTAGCTGCCTCTGCAGCCCTCTGATCTGCATTGCTGAAGAGCTCACTAGCTCCATTTCCAGGCCCAGCAGTGAATATTGACCCTTGAGGTCCCTTTGCCCAAGGACCTGTAAGACCTGGTGCATCACACAGCTATGAGGAGCTCACCACGTGTCGTGCAGGGGCTCAGCAACACTGACTGGTCTCTCTCCTCGTTCAAAGAAACAAGGTTAGGGCTGGTTTAGGACCTTGATTCCCTGCTCTTCCCTTCTCATGTCTAGTCCAGGACCCTGTTCCTGATGGCTGAAGGTCCTTGTTGGTCTCTGAGGCAGAGACCTGCTCAGGACTTGCACTCTGTGCTCAGTCTCACTTGTGCATACGCTGGATATCCTGCTGGATAAAAAATCCCCAGCAGCTTCTGTTCAACAGCTTTACTGGTTTGCTTTTTAGCCTCTAGAAAGCTCATTGGTTTAGGGACAGCAGAAAGTGACTCACCCAAGTGGCAAAGTGGTATTTTCTCCATCTTACAGATGGATAGAGAGCTGCTAAAACCATTTACCCTAATCCACACCATCAGACAAACGCTTCCGGTAGTTGGGAACACATCCCATACCAGAGGACATATTAGATGAGAGTATTTTAGCACCGTACTGCAGATGCACAGAAACAAAAACACGTCTGTTTTGGTGCCCTAACATCTGTCTTATTGCGAGGACCTGTAATTGTGGCAGTTCTGGTGTTATGTTTGGTACTCTTCATCTGTCTAGACGAGAGGGCCAAATTCTCCACATGGAAGAAGCACCCACATCGTTTTAACAATGGTGCTGCTCTTGTACTTACTTGCATTATGGGTTTGGTTCCATGCCAGGGAATTTGCCTTCAGGAACGTGGTTTTGTCATTGGAACGATTCCCTTCTCCTGTATGACCCTGCTTTTCTGCCTGACATCTGGGGCTGTCCTACCAGGAATTCACTGCAATCTGCAACTTTCTCACTGCTTTCTAGGAAGTCCTGGCCACTGCAGAGGAGGCCTGGCTGTGCAGCAGCCTCCAGCTCTTTCTTGGCATCCTCAGAGGATGCTTGGATGGAAGGAGGCATCACAGCTTTTGGGATGCTCTGAAGATAGAAGGGGAGCAAAAAGGGCTCCCCACAGGGAGGTTCCCAGGCCATGCCCAAAGCCAGGGGTGTCACCTGCCCTTCAGAGGGTCTCACTTGGCCACTGTCACCCCAGGAGGGTTGAGGACAGGCCTGCCCGCAGGAGAGAGCAGTGGCAGGACCAGGACTCCACGAGACACATTGCAGGGAAGGGACTTGGCACAGGAGCACATTCAGGATCAGGCTGGGATAATTCCAGCAGGAGCACAGCACTGCCAGCTGCACCAGCAGGCCTGGTAGCTGGGGAAGGATGGTGATGCTAGAGGAGAAGGCCAGGCAAGTGACTGGCTGCAAACACCCCTCACTTGGGCTCCGGAGGGATATGGACACCCTCATGCCAAAGAGCAACCTAAGATACTGGTCTTGCTTGACTCTTCTTACCCATTCCAGCAGCGCAGTTGTCCCAAGGCTTCCCAGCCCAAATCCCACTCTGACTCCAGAGAGATCTCCTGTAGGCAGCTGCCAGGCCAGTCCTGCCTCCAAGGCTGTTCTGGAGACACACAGACCCTCTTGCTACAAACCCCACGCTGCACGTGGCTTTCTCAGTCACACAGGGAGCAGGAGCAAACCACAGATGCATGAAGTGCTTTATTCTGTTTTGCACCTGCTGAAAGGCTATATCATCATTTGATTGCATTAAAATTATTGTAGTAGAGAAACATGCATAATGTTGTGTTTTTGTGGTTAACATGCACAAGCTCTGCACTGGAGGAACGGTTACCTAAGGATGAAAGGGGTGATAGGACAGAGGTGCCTCCCCATGTGCACATGTTGGCATATCTGCATATGTAAGGAGCAGAAGCAGAGCTGCTGTATCTGAGCTCATGCTTCCTAGAGCTGCTTAAACATAACTGAGAGTGGAGGCAGTGGTTCATTAAAAATGGAATATTCACACCTTGAGGTCCCTCAGCGCGAGTATGGAATGCAGCTGAAATAATTCCTCTCTGCCTGTGGCATAGCACATTCAACCAAGCTTACCAAAGACTTCCCCGTGGTCTTGAGTGGATGAATGTACGTGACCACATTCAGGAGGTTTAAGTTGCTGCCCATCAGCTGAAATGCAGGAACCAGCTGGAGCACAGCTCTTACCCACTGCCATGCAAAGGAAATGCAGGAAACGTTTGTAGCTGACTACTTCATGGGGCAGGAACTCGTTAAATCACTTGAAGGGGATCAGTGCGCTTTGCTGTCCACCTGCACATGGTTTGGAGTGAGAACATCGTTTGGGTCAACCACTTCCAAAAGTGCCAAGACAAAAGGCACAGAGCACACGTTCAACCCATGCCTTCTAGTCCCAACATCTTTGGCCACTCTTTGCTGGTTCAGGTAACACCAAATCTGGTTGTTAAGGTGGATTGAGTGTTCGACAGCCACTGAACGTGAGGCAGCAGTGTCCCCAGGGGACCAAGGCAGCCTGGCTGGTGTCACAACAGTGTGTCCAGCAGGGCAGGGATCGTCCCACTGTGCTCCGCTCCCCACAACTACCTGGAAGGGGGCTGAGGTGAGGAGGGGTCAGTCTCCTCTGCGGAATAACGACAGGTAGGACAAGAGGAAACGGCCTCAAGGTGCCCCAGGGAGGTTCGGGTTGGATATCAGGAAAAATTCCTGCATGGGAAGAGTAGTCAAGCATTGGAACAAGCTGCCCAGGGAAGTGATGGAGTCACCATCTCCAGCAGCATTTAAGGAACGTGAAGATGAGGCACTTGGGGACATGGTTTAGCAGGACGGTGTTGAAGGGCTTCTGTTGGACTCAATAACCTTGAAGGTCGTTTCCAGCCATAATGATTCTATGATTCTGTGAGTGGGCACATGGGGTTTTGTGCAGCCATAAGCAACTCACAGAGAGAAAGAATCCCCCAGTCACGTAACATTTGCTCTCTTTTCCCTTGTGACATTCTCACAGTGTTCCAAGGATCAGCCAAGACTTGGTCTCACTTTTCCAGGCTGAGGCCCTCTTCTACAAACTGATCCTTCTCCTTGTTACTCACTGCTCTGTCTCCCTAGGTCCTCACAATCCTTGCATGAATTATTACCTATTTCCCTTTTCCAGTTTCTTATACATGATGATATCAGCTACTTGCTCAAGTGCAAACTGCCTGAGATGCCCTTCATTGCTTGACAGTGGTGTCCTCTTTCTGCAGATGGTACCAAGGACAGTAGGTACATTGCAAGATACATTATCGTAGGGTTGATAGGTCAGGGACCATCATAATGAAAGAGGAAGGGCAACTTCTTACCTACTACTTCTATACAAACATACCAGATACAGTCCTCCCTGAGCATCTCCAGCGATTCTCAGAGTTATACCTTGAATTTATAAGAACATGAGAACAGGGCTGGTTTCAAGAGATGCTTCTCTGTGTCCATGGCATGAAAACGGCCTCTTAATTTTTACATAGTCTCACTCTAAAGTTGCTATTTAGAAAATAGTCTGAGAGCAAAGGCTGTAATGGATTTTTACTGCTCGAGTGTGTTACATAGGCTGAGGGCTACAAGTGCAATATACTTTGTACTAAATACCTCTGACAGCATTTTCTCTTACAGCTCAGTGTCTTACGCCTCCAGTGTCCTGAGACCAGAGCACTATGCAATGCTGAGCTCTTAGCTGTGGGCTGTAATCCAGACTGTCATTTTTCCAGTCCTGTTCTAGGAAAAATTGGACCACCTCACTTTGTTGAAACACCTGGAATTCCCCATAGGCTAATGCAGGGTTTTCAGGATTCCAAGGGGAGCATAGCCATGCTTTTGTTAGGCTGTGTTCAGTAAGAGCAAGAGCCAGCTCAATGAAGAGCACTATCCACTAAACCTGAGCTCTCTTGTGCTGCTTTCTCCTCTTGCCTGCACCAACTTAACTGCTTTCCAGAAGAATTACTGAAAGAAAACAAGGGCCTTAATTTCCACCCACTGTTTTCCACGCTATGTAGGCACAAAGGCTATAGGAGGTCTCTGTGGACCTTGGAAGAAGATAAAATCCTGCTTGGCACATGCCACGCGGTGCAGTTCCTCCTGCTGAGGACATCTTCCCTGCTGTCCCAGTAAGCGGATAGCCGGGAGCTATTCCCACCCCGGGGTTTGCCAGGTTTCTGTGGTGGAACAGCTGCTGGAGAGCACATGATTCCTTTTGCGCTTTGTTTGCTGTTTTTCATGCATGTGGACATAAAAAACCTCAGACAAAACAACCCAGAGGAGAGGAAGGTTAAGTGCAGAGAGCCTTCTGGATGTGCTGCCGTTGGGAGCTTCCCGGTAACACATCTGCTTCCATCGTTAGGTCTTTTGGCTGTGCAAGTTGCAGAAGATGCTGAGAAGCGAACATCACTGTGTGAACAAACAGGCTCATGAGACTGTCCAAAGGTACCTCAGGCACCTTCTCTTTGCTCTGGCCTTGAAGGCTGCGGTTCTCTGCGGGTTACTGCGGTCACTGTTTGCTGGTGCTGTCCCATGGGCGGTATTGGGTGACAAAGACAGTTCCTTTCATTTTTGCGAGTGCTGGGAGGGTTTTGGATGGACCAGACCAGCTGGGAGCTGCAGACCTTCTGGCTGGCACCCACCGCCTCCTCTAGAACTCATAGGCAGACACGAAGACTGTGATTTTGGACAGGTGCTTTGCCTGGAAAGCGCGGTCCAGGTACTCGGACATGTCCACATCCACCTCTATCGTCTGGGGGCCCTTCAGGCTTTGCACGAGGATGAGCTCCCCGGTCTGCCTGTCGGAACGCTGCATCACGAAGTGCCCTCTGTTGTTGCCTCCCACGATCCCAAAACGCAGGCTGTCCGGGCCCGGCCGGCCAGGGGCAGAGGCCGTGGCCATGCGGAACAGAGGGGTGGGAGTTATCAGGTTGGATGGCAGCGGGAGGTAGTGGAAGGAGATGGTTTTGGCTGCGTGGTGGCAGGCTCTGCTGTCCATCGGGCAGGGGTTGCGCTCGCACTGGCTGATAACAAAAGGAAAAACAAGTTTGAGGTGAGCCCCAAGAGGAATAGGGATGCTCCAATCCAAGCTCCCAGGCCTAAGAATACAGTAGTCCAGGTTTCACATCATTCCCAAAGAGCATCCCAGATCTCCTCATGGTACTTACAAGGGTGATGTTTTCACGTAGCTGATGTTGCCACTGGACTGGGGGCACTCTGGGCTGACACACTGAAAACCCCCTCCTGTGTTGATGCACGTGGTTCCCCTCGTGCAGTTGTTCTGGGACAGCGCGCATTCGTCTATGTCTGTAAAGCAACCACAGCAAATCCAACAAAATAACCAAATCTTACTGGAAACACCTAAATCATACTCCTGCCGCTTCTCTTCTGCCTTTCCCCTCTGATTTTGCCTGCAGATTAACTGGCCCAGGGCTAGTCGAGGTTAAATGGGGAGTTTGAGAAAGAAGTTGTAGCAGCAGGAGGACAGGCTGTTTTCCTAACTTTATGCTTGAAACACACACAGACACACTGAATGTAGATACCTGTATTTTCCTAACTTTATGCTTGAAATACATTGTCTTTTTGAGACACCCACAGACACACTGAATGTAGATACCTGTCTATAAGTAAAATTAGGACTTTTTCATTTAGACATTTGTTGGAAGCATCACCAGTGTTCTATCAAACCATGCAATAGCTGTATAGGAAATAACACTTATGGAAAAAGAAAGGAGCAGGAGTTTCTCCATATGACATGCCTTTTGGGCAGTACTCACCATTTTTAGTTTACAAAATCTATTTTTTTCCAGCAGAGCACACTTATGCAAGCAATTCTGGCCACCATGTCTACCTCATGTCATTTTATTTCCCCTCTGCCCAAATTCTCCTGTTTTAAGAAAATAAGTTGTCAACCTCTGAACTAATCTCTCAAGTCTAATTCTTGGTGTTGTTGAACTAATCTCTCAAGTGTAATTTGTGGTGTTCAGATAGACCTGCTGCCTCAGAGAACACACTAGAAGTGTTTAAATGGGACAGATCCATGTTCATGAGGGTGCTCATGCTCTTTATTCGAAGTCCTCAAACCAAACCATCCAAACCTCCAAGTTTTGGATGTGTTTACCAGCGTTTACGGCTAAGTGTTGTCATTTCCCCAACGTCCATCCCGGAATACTTGTCCATAAAAGCGAGGTTTGAGGGGCACCTCACCTTCACAGCTCTTCCCATCGCCAAGGAGGTTGTAGCCACGGGGACAGGCGCAGCGGTAGGATCCGGGGACGTTGATGCACTGATACATGCAGAGCCGAGGGCCCCCGTCCAGCTTGTAGACCTCGCACTCGTCGATGTCTGCGGGGAGAAGGCAGAGCTCGAGGCCGGCGTCCCGCGGCCGTCCCCGAGCCGCGGGCGTCCCTTGCTCACCCCGGCACACGCCGTTGTCCACCGTGCCGCTCATGTGGAAGCCGGCCTCGCAGCTGCAGTGCTGGCTCCGCTCCGTCTTGGCGCAGCGGGGCTTGGGGGTGGAAGGCGAATCGCCGGGGGAGCTTGGACGCAGTCCTGTGCCACGTGCTCTAGGTGCCCCTGCATGTGCAGGGGGTTGGACTAGATGACTCTAGAGGTCCCTTCCAACCTTAAGCATTCTGTGATTCTATGAACAGGGACAGCTCTGCACCCAGCCAGGGCACAGCAGCCAACACCAACCCTCCCACAGTGCCACAACTCCTGCACGCAGGCAGCCTTGGTTACAGGGGCCTGGGTTTGGAGTGGGATTTGGGGCCAAAATGTGCTCTTTTTAAAGAGCGAGCCCTTCCGCTTGTTTTCAATTCCCATGTTTTTTTTTTTTTTTTTTCTCCACGTGATCTTGCATTACAATTCCTGCTCCCCTGGAATTCCAATTCCCCTTTGCCTTTCAGGCCACACACAGCTTGCGTTGGCCTTGGGTGCTTTTTGATGGCCTCGTGACTAGGGAATTGGCTGCACACAGAGGCAGGACAGCATTGGAGCTGGGACAGCGGGATGGAGGCCTTGATACCTCACCACAGGGCTAACCAAGGGGTTGCATGCAAGGGGAAAGAAGCTCCGGGTGGCACATCCGAGCATCCCTCCCCTCTGCTTCCCTAGGGAGGCGGCTCACGCACCCGTCTGCGTTTGGTACTGGCAGTTCATCCCACTCCACTCCTGGGGGCAGAGGCACTCGTACTGGTTCAGCCTCTCCACGCACGTCCCACCGTTCTGGCAAGGGTGGCTGGAGCATTTGCTGATACCTGCCGTGAGAAAGAGCCATCGCTTTTTAGAAGCCAACCCTGGGAGCGTCACTCTGCCGAGAGTCAAGAGATGCTAGGGACAAATATTTGAGCGATATAGATAAAGCAGAAAAGACTAAGACATCCTCAAAACTGCGCACTCCAGCCTGGTGGACTTGGCTTTCAGCTGGGAGAAGCAGGTCTCAGAGAGGGGAAATGATTTGTGTCCACAGGCTGCACCTGTGGCACCATCACCATCCAAGGCAGGACAGCTCTCCCAGTTGTGCTTTGCAGGAGAAGCAACCCAACATCTGAGCTTGGAGGGATAGCTCACAGCTGGGATGCCCAATTGCTTGTCCGTGTTATCTCAAGCTACAGCTGGTGTTTCCGTGGGGTCGGAGGGGTGGAAGCATCTCCAGTCCCTCTAAAGAGGAGCTCTTCCCAGTGGGAAAATAAACCAGAGCCCTCTCCAGGGACAGGCCAGGCAGAGCTTCTCTAGGAATCCAAATCAGAGCAACTCCAAGCTGTTTAGACTGTGTATTCTCCATAAGGTATCAGTCATGGGGAAAGGCCAGGAACCACCCTGTGAAGAGGAACAGCCCCCGCTGCCTGCCACAAGCTGAGCTGGTGTGTCACCAAATATCATGGGCCTGGTGGACCATGAAGTTGCTAAACAAGGAGCCAAAGACCATTGATTCCGTCTTCCTCCTCCAGCCTTGATCTCGCTGCTTGCAAGACACAGGTCCCTTGGCTCAGTCCCAAGAGCTGGGAGGCCACGACTTGCTCAAGCATTCCTCCAGGGAAGGCCACAAAGGGTTTTGCAACCAAGAGTTTGCTCATCCCAACAGCCTCAAAGAAGCCTTTCTTCTGTGATGCCATAGTAAGGCCAGAGGATTAAATAGCTCCCAGCCCCTATTCCCAGCTTTTCTTATTCTTTTTCTGCATGTCCAAACCATCAGCATGTCTGGAGAGACAGATATGACTTCCCAAAGTGCTTTCATTGGGACCTCAATGTGTACTGTGGGACATTCAGTGTGCTGTGGGGCTTGGTGCCAGGTGAATTTAGCCCTGCAAAAACCTGGGACTCAACTTTCTTTGCTGGACAGTAGAACAGGGGGTCTTTGCAAGGCCCAACCTCCATCGAATGAAAGCGGTTGCAATAATTGTGCAAGGGGCTGCACATGCTGCTCAACAGTGGCTCTCTGAAGCAGAGCACAACCCTCCTCTCCACCAGGACAAAGAACAGAGCTGCCCATGAATGACAGGCTTCAGGCAGTGCTGTTGGCAGAACATCTCCAGGATTTCTCCTGGGGGTTTTCACAAGCCGCTGCCAATATTTCAACAACTCAAGGCCTCAAACATATTCCCCTCCACATAATCCTTGCTTCATCTGTGGCTTATCATGTATGCTGGGAGTACAAGGCACTGCCTGATCACAGAGAGCAAAATCTCTGCAAAAAACATTACAAAAAGTTCTTCACTACAATTCCATCTGATCTCAAAGCACAAGAAAGTGGGTTTAGCATTGTTATTAAGAAGTGTTTTCAAGCAGCCCTGCCCTTTCCAATGGCTGAAAACTCATCAAGTTGTTTCAAGGCAATAACTCTCCACCTTAAAAGGGAGAATTGATGCTCTCTTCTCCTCATCATCTCCATTGAGGAAGTTCTGGGTTAGCCTTCCCATTTCACTTCTAGCTTTCCTCCAGATCCATGGCTGGAAAAATGGAGCTCATGGAATAGAAGCCCTTTGGAGCTGGAGCTTTAAGAACTTGGCAAGAATTTGGTTGATTGGAAAGTTAGAAAGCAGAAGCCAAAAGGTGAAACCAGACATAGGGACAAGGAGACTGGGTCAAGGATATAAGACCTTTCAGTCTCTGAATTTCATACCCTGCCCAGAGCTTGTCACTAGCTCAGGGACAAATGAAGTACCCATTCATTTGATGAACCCCAGGAATCCCTTTCCAAAATA
>NW_010588541.1:96367-109956 GCF_000705375.1 Tinamus guttatus
TGAAGGGCTTCTGTTGGACTTGGTAATCTTGAAGGTCTTTTCCAGCCGTAATGATTCCATGATTCTATGATTCTGTGGTGCGGTCTCTTAACATCTGAGGGTGGTGTTGGCACCTCCAGAGCAGTGACCCGCCTGATGGAGCATGTCTAGAGCTGTCCACATCCAGGACCTTTTAGCAGACACACCTCCTTATCCGACTATTAAGGAAGAGGGTTTGTTCCCTCTTGTTCCTTCACAGCCTCAGAGAAGAGCTCCAGACAGGAAAGACAAGGAAAAAATCCATGGTCTACAGAGATCTAGGAAGTGCTAGGTATGACCCAGAGGACTAGCCTTCACCACTAAACATAACCCATAGTCCTTGTATCTCATGATGGTTGCATGCAAGAGCAGCAGCAACTTTGCTACCACAGCCTTCCTGCCAGGAGGAGCATGATAGCTTTCAACAAGGAGAACGCGTGGTTGAAATTCCCTCTTTGGGAGAAAGCTTCCCAGAGAAAAAATGCTGGGAACGTGACACTGGAAAGAAGCCTCAGCCTTCTCCTTAGAACAGCCCCCTGGGTGCTTTGCAGGGCCATGGAGAGCCCTGCGGCAGGAGCCACTTGCCAGGCCCACGTCATCACCAACACGTGCAGTTGTGTGAGCAGCTCCTCGCTGTTCAGCCTGGTGTGGGAGTCCCGGGAGCAGGGAGGAGAACCGGCATCCCGTGCACAGCCTGGGGGTCCTGCCACGGTTTGGGTCTGTGACTCCACTAACTAACATGGACACTGGAGTGCGGCCTGCTCGTAAACAGCCTGCACTGGCTCTGAGGGAACAGGCTCTCCAAGACTTCTGAAGCATCAAAGACTTCTTCAAGACTGATTTTTCTTTTCTCTTTTCCTCCTCGCTTCTCTTCTCTTCTCTTCTCTTCTCTTCTCTTCTCTTCTCTTCTCTTCTCTTCTCTTCTCTTCTCTTCTCTTCTCTTCCCTTCCCTTCCCTTCCCTTCCCTTCCCTTCCCTTCCCTTCCCTTCCCTCCTCTCCTCTCCTCTTCCCTCCTCTCCTCTTCCCTCCTCTCCTCTCCTCTCCTCTCCTCTCCTCTCCTCTCCTCTCCTCTAAAAAAATTTTTAGCCTGTGAGAGAAATCCTTAGCTCCAGCCTGCTTCCGATGTAAGAGGATAATGTAGCACTTTAATGCTACAAGCAGGGCTGTAATCACTTTGTTAGTCCTGGGAGAGCTGCCATAACTCATGTTTAGTCCTGCTGGAACTAGGTCTGTGTCCCACTTCCATATTACAAAATAATAGGAAAACAGATGTCTTGTGAGTTCCTCTGGGGCCAGAAACACTTGTGGGACTTGTGCCTGCAAACTAATAGCTACCAAGGGACTGACTCATTCAGGAGATGGGCATCTTTATTATAGGTTTCCTACGGAATTGGCTTAAAAAAAAAATAAAGACCAAGAGCTGAGCAAAGTCATTTCTGCACCTCAAAGATTTGCAGAGCTGCGTTTCTATCCTAGACAAAGCTTTTCTCTTCAGAGGGGAAGCCCACGTTATCAGAGGCTGCCTGGCAAGACTTCCCTGCTTGGGGCCTGCCGGTGCCCTTCATACCCCTACCAGCAGCACCGCTGGACGCTCACCCTTGGCCATGCCTTCTTCCCAGGTGGGAAATTTCCATCTCCCTCCCTTAGGTTGTTAAAGACCCCACGAGGACAACTCTTGAAGCATCCCCCAGGAGGCCGGACTCCATCCGTCTTCCCAGGCCAACAAGGAGCCTTGTGGCCAGTGCGTTACCCCACTGCGTGCTTGGAGGGCAGAACTCGAGATCTCAACTCATTGGATGGTGGCCTGGCCTCAGGACACTCACTGAGGGCCTGCAGAAACATTTAGCCATTGCAGACACCGCTCTCCCATGAAAACAGCTGCTTTCCCTGGTTCCTGGGTGCTTGGCCATGAGGTAACATGCGTTTGTGGGGACTGGACCCAACCAGGAGCCTTACGGGAACCAGGCTCTATCTCCATACCATCCTCATTAACACGTTCTGTGCTCACTGCCTTCAAAACCCCAGCACAGCCGGGCTGCAAAGCGGAGAGGAGAGATGCTGGGGCTGAAACCCTGCCCTGGCTTTCCCAAGAGAGTGTCTGGCCCACAGAGGAAGAGCCCTGACCCGTTTGTTAGGGACACAGGTGGAGGGTCTCTACAGCACTTGAAACATATTCACATCTTGTACCTTGTGAACTGGAGAAGACACTTTCAAGAAGTAGGGGAGAAATCCAGTCGGACTTGTTTTCCCCTTAATTCCTGCTTTGGAAAGATGGGAGTGAGGAAAAAAGAAGATAAAAAGCTCAAGAAAGCATTTCCAAGGCAGGTAGCTTTGCAGCACGCTTGGAAAACATGAGAGCCAGGGGAAAGAGCAGCAGTGCAGGAAAGAGGGCACATCCCACCTGAGCCTGCTGACCCCAATGGTCGGTGCTGGGCTAATTTTGCAGGAGAGGGTCCCCGCAGCCACCTGCCCCGTCCCGCCTGGCCTCGGTGCTCACCTGGGAAGCGCGAGCGTCCTGGCACGCCGCGAGGCACAGCAGCAGGCACAGGCTGCTCCGGAGCCCCCAGCTCATGGTCGCGCCGGGGCCACCGCAATCTCCTCTCGAAGCCTTTCCCACCTCCTGGTGGTCCTCGGGGCCGCGCTGGTGGCGGAGCTCCCCTCCGCGAGCTCTTCCCGGCTCCGGGATGGGTTATCCCTCCCGCAGCGGCTCCGGGAGCGGAGCGGGAGGCCGCCGGGCTCGTGCCAGCCCCACGGGCTGCTCCACGCGCTCGGCGGCGCGGCCGTCCCGGCGGGAGCGCGCGGGGCTTTGCCCTTGCCCGGCGATGGGGAGGACTGCGCTTCCTCCGCCCCGAGGAAGAAGAGGGTGACTGCTCCGTGCGCGGGGCGGGGGGAAGGAGGCGGCCGGTGCATCCCTCCTCCTGGTCCATGCAGCTCCCCGGGCTCGGAGCAGCGACCGGCGCGACCGCTGCTCCTCTTAGCTAACGGGCCCGACCGTGTACCGCTCCATGGGCGCAGGCACCGCAGCCACCTTGGAGACTGGGCCCCCCTGTTCCCGGAGAAAACCAGGACCAAAACCCGCTCTGAACTGTCCTCCCCTCCTCCCGTGTTGGGGCAGCTTGTGCTTTGCAATAGCTACACGTGAATGTTTTAACAGCCCTCTCTTTTATATTGCATCTTAATAGCTGTCTGTGTTGGCTTCAGAAAGGCTGTATCGGAGTGCCCCTGGTCAGCAGCACGCTCAGGCTTGGACACAGCTGTGGGAAGCAGCGGTGCGGGTTTTAACGCACCCAAAAGGATGCTCCTCCGCACGGGTTTTGCTGCAGAAAGGGCCAGCCCGGCTGATTTCTGTTGGCTCCCTGCACCATCTACTGGGCAAGGCAAGGAAATGGAAGCTGGAAACGAGGGATGTTCATGTCAGCAAATTGCTTATTCCTCCTGCCACTTTCCTCAGATGCTGAGGGAGGAACCGCAGGGCAGGAAGCCCCAGTTCATCTGGGTCCTGGAGGGCAGCAGCGGGAGAAGCAGCTTTTTCTGCCCTGGGTGCTTTGTCCATAGGATGCTGAGTTGACTCTCCAGCCCTCTCCAGACTGGAGTCTGCCCCTCTGCAGCGCATCCTCTGGGGAATATGATACCCTTGGATGTCCCATCTCCTACCCCAGGTTCCAGGAGGACCCAGGAGCGGTGACTGGTTCTGGCTCCTGCAGCCCCTGACTCCTCCTTTTCCCCCATCTCACCCATCCTTGTCCCACCCCAGCTCGCCAGGACACCGCGGTGCTGGGGGACCCGTGGCCTCCCTCTGTGCCCAGCTCGGGGGTGATGAAGTGGCCCCCAAGAGCTCTCTGCTCCCCATGGCTGAGGAGACACCAGCAGATGGTGCTCCCGGCATGCACAAGCCCTCCAAGAACCCACACGTTCACTCGCAGGACACCACGTGCCCTCCTGCCCACACGGCCAAGGCCTGGGGCTTTGCTTCCATGGGACTGCAGGGATCTCAACCCCGACACGTTTTTCTGCCCTTCTGCAGCACAGTCGGTCAGATCAAGCTTTGTCCATAGGATGCTGAGTTGACTCTCCAGCCCTCTCCAGACTGGAGTCTGCCCCTCTGCAGCGCATCCTCTGGGGAATATGATACCCTTGGATGTCCCATCTCCTACCCCAGGTTCCAGGAGGACCCAGGAGCGGTGACTGGTTCTGGCTCCTGCAGCCCCTGACTCCTCCTTTTCCCCCATCTCACCCATCCTTGTCCCACCCCAGCTCGCCAGGACACCGCGGTGCTGGGGGACCCGTGGCCTCCCTCTGTGCCCAGCTCGGGGGTGATGAAGTGGCCCCCAAGAGCTCTCTGCTCCCCATGGCTGAGGAGACACCAGCAGATGGTGCTCCCGGCATGCACAAGCCCTCCAAGAACCCACACGTTCACTCGCAGGACACCACGTGCCCTCCTGCCCACACGGCCAAGGCCTGGGGCTTTGCTTCCATGGGGCTGCAGGGACCTCAACCCCGACACGTTTTTCTGCCCTTCTGCAGCACAGTCGGTCAGATCAAGGTGTGAGGGGGTAGAGGTGTGGGAGCCCCTACACCCAGGACCTGTTGCAGTGTGTGTCCCCTACAGCAGTGGTCACGGGTGCTTCGAAGAGCTCCGGGCGTCCAGGACAGGGTCCCACGTCGCACATCCCGTGTCTCTGCAGCCGCAGCGGGTTCCTGTACAGCGGGAAAAGTGGAAATCTCCCCAGAGGAGGACGATGAGCACCAGGAAGAGCTAAGCCCTCTAAGAGCATCACAGCCCTCTGCAATGAAGAACATTTCAGAGACGAAGCCCCTGCTGAAAGGGGAAGCGCACGGCCACCCACGCGTGTCCTGAGGCTCCTTTCGATGCTCTGCTGAACAAATTCCCTCTTTTTTCACCCCGTGGGCCCCTTCCCATGGTCCTGCGACAGCCCCTGAGGCTGGTGGGAACACCAGGCTGCAGGAAAGGAGACGGGGCCTGGATCCCCTCTGAGCAAACAGGGCACAGTGCAGGGGGAGGAGAAGGAAGGAAATTTCCCTTCTTGGAGTGTCTTTCATCCCCATTTTTAACCAAGATTCCTCATTTTCTCTGCGTATTCCCGGGAGGTGCCCGTAGAGGGGCTCGCAGGGACACCCTGGCCCCGCAGAGCTGTCCCCTCGCAGCAGTGATCGGGGCTGGCACCTCCTCGGAGCAGCGACGCTGCAGGGACAGGCTGAAACCATCCGTCTGCGAGAAGCGGGGTCGGAAGCTCTCAGTGCTCCCGATCCCAAATCCCTGTTTTTGCTTGGGATGTTTCTCTGCCCGAAATCCCCCCAGGGCTGCGTGTGAGGCTCTCCTACGTCCCGCAGCGTTTCCCACCGATGTGGGTCACCCCAGCGAGCCCCGTGCAGACGTGTCTGCCCTCACCCCATCTCCGCTCCAGCAGAGACCCTGGGGAGCCAAGAACAAACTGGGAATGTGGCAGTTTCCACATAAACAACCCTTCCTGCACCAGAATCCCACCACCCTGTCACCCACATCCATGGGGAACCCCAACAGGCCACTATATATATATTTTTTTTTCCTCAACACAGGCAGCAGGCTCTCCCATCAAAAAAAAAATGCCAAGGATAACGAATGCTGGAACAGGGAGAAGACGGACACCCGCGGTTGGCCGCAGCTTTACCCCAGACACAGCAGCTGCCTCTGACACAGGAGCCCCAAGAGTTTGAAGAGCAGCAGCCTCCCAAACACAGAAAACAAACACACAAGCGAACACCAGGAAACAGTTGTAGCATTTAATTACCAACCAAGAATAAAACTTCATGGCTTCAACCCAAGAAACAGCTCCTGGGACGGGGCATCTTCCAACATGAAAGTAATAAATGCAAGCAGGAGTAAAACAGGCCGTTGTTTATTAAAATACAACATCGCTGCCTCTCTCTCTAGGAACGTCCCCCGAGCTGATTCCCGCGTTCAGAGGCTGCCTGTTTCGGAGCAGCGCTCCAGGGAGCCGGCCCGGCACCGCGCGGGCAGCAGCGGGACGTGGGGCTCCTCCGTGGGGAGCTGCTCCTCGCCGGCGCCCTCCAGGACGTACCTGGCGCCCCACTGCTCCTCGCCGTGGACGCCCACGGCCACCAGGGCCGGGTCTCGTCAGGTTCTCCAGCAGCTTCTCCAGGTGGACCTTGAGCTGCAGGAACGTCGGGCGCTCGGCGGGGGCGGCCCTCCAGCCCGCGGACATCACGTCGTACCTGGAAAACGGGAAGGAAGCTGGGATCACGGAGGATATTCCCCAGGCTGTGCGTGTGCTGGCTTCTCTGCTTCTCACCCAGCAAAGCCCAGAGCTACTACGCATTAAAACCAAGCAAGAACGACTCCTGCTCTCAGGCTGTTTTGTCACTAGGAAGATGCAGCTCCCACTAACAGGCACCCCGGTCCAAGGAGCTCTGCTCTGCTCCTGGAGTTCCTCACAGTGCCCAAAACTTCCTCACTGGTCCGGAGACCGTTGAGCGGGAAGGAGGAAGGACCCCACACCTGTGACAAGGGCACTTTATTGCGCAGGACTGCAGGGTTTTGGGGGCTGTTTTGGGTAGGGACCTTTGAAGCCCCCATGTGCAACTCCTACCAGCTTTCCTAATTCAACAGTTCTTTTAATTTAACAACTTGTAGGGTAGAGAAAAGCAAAGACTTTTGGGCCACTGCCTTTGGGGACAAAAAAAAGGGGGAAAAATATGAGGTCTGATCCCTTTATGACAAATGGCAAACTGCTCCTATCTTCATAGTCCAGGCCAAGCGAGGTGATGGCTGGAGCTTTCCAACACTCCATGCCACCAGCTCAACAGCCTTTAGTGCAGCCCCTGCAAACACGTTGCTTTCTTGGGGGTTTTTCCTTGGAATTTCTGTGCAACAGTTTGCTTGGAATTCAAAAGATGCTTTTATTATTATTATTATTAATCCTGAGTTATATTGTGCTCTGCTCTGGGATCTGGCACTTATTAGGCCATTGAAAACTCAATAGATTGTGAAAAAAAAATAAAAGTTTTGAACTTCTTTCTCTCTATGACATTTATTATTATTATTAATCCTGAGTTACATTGTGCTCTGCTATGGGATCTGGCACTTATTAGGCCATTTAAAACTCAATAGATTGTGAAAAAAATCAAAGGTTTTGAACTTCTTTCTCTCTATGACATTTTCACTTACAATTTGACCCAAACTGTCAGTCTGGGCAGCTTTCTTCTGAGCATAAACCTGTGTGTTCCTGCTAGCCCCCTGCCTGTCAGCCCCATAAGGAAGCGAAGGTTAAGTCCTTGCTTGAAACTTTTGTTTTAAAATGTTATTCTTTAACAACTTTTATTTTGGGGGCTGTCAGCGAAATCAAGGGGGGACCCTTCCAAGGTACAATGGAAGGTACCTTGGAATGGTACAGGCTCTTACTCCACTTAGAGAGGTTTGCAACAGCTGGGAGTATAGTCATACAGGAGCACTCTTTAATTGCACCTCGAGGCCTAGTTTTGGGGGCTAAATATGGTGCTAAGGCACAAAACACAACATGAGTTAGTTGTTGTGTCCTTAACGAAAAAAAAGATGCATTAAGAACCGAGAACCTCAAAGGGAAGAGCACAATCAGTTACAGCCCCAAAAATCAACCTCAGCCAAGGGTAAGCAACACATGGATTCATTCCACAAGGCAACGAGCAAAGAGGCTACTCTGATGTCTGGAGAGACAAATACTCACAGCTCATCTGAGCAGCCCTCGGGCTTTTTGAGGCGGTGTCCATGGAAGAGGTACTCATAGATCTCATGGTTCTGCACTCCTGGATACGGCGTCATCCCTCGCGTTGCTATCTCCCACATGGTAATGCCAAATGCCCACTGCAGGGACAAAGGGAAAGCATGTTGAAAGGGCATTTCCAGGAGGAATGAATGAGACTTTTCATCGGGAAAGGTCATTTCCTAATGTCCCCTGGGTTTCTGCACAATGCTAATAGTTCTATCTCCAACCCTGCCTCCCCCAAATTTGGAAAGAAGCAGTGGCACAGAATAGCCACTCAGTGAACCTATTCCAGGGCATCGTGCAGGCAACGAAAGGTCAGGGCGTCTTGTTACTGCCTCCCTCCTCTTCCTCCAGCTTTTGCATTGACAGGGCACACAAACCACCACGACGAACCTCAAACGTGAGCAACTCAACCCAGTGACCCTCAGGATCTGCCCCCCAACTACCAACCCCTGCTTTTTGCATGACCAACCATGTTGACCTACCACGTCGCTCTTGGTGGTGTAGACACGGTCGGCCAGGGACTCTATTGCAATCCACTTCACTGGCATTTTGGCTATTCGCCCCTGCCGGTAGTAGTCGCCGCTGTAAATCTTCTTAGACAGCCCGAAGTCTGCAACGCACACGGTCATGTCGTCCCGTAACCTGCCAGGAAGAAACGGGGTCAGGAAGCCCTGGAGAGCCAAAGGCAGCAAATAAAGAGACCGATGTGCGCGGCTCCTTGGCATGCTTTGTGTGTGACTGCCACTCATTGCTTTCTACAGCTTCAAAATGACAACAAAAAGGGAAAAAAATGACAAACTGATTTCTGACACCTCAGGTTGAGTTGTTTTTCCATGCCTCTCAAGAGCAAAGAAGATTTTATTTAAGGAAGCCCAAGCTGAATGTCCATTCTGAGTGGTACACGAACACAGGCTCTCTGCTGTTGTTCGTCTACCCATGAGGAAACAGAGGAAAACAAACTCACATGCAGTTCCGAGCTGCCAAATCCCTGTGGAGAAACTGCCGACTGCTCAGGTACTCCATGCCCAGGGCAATATCAACCATGAACTTCAGCAGCGTCTGCAGGGGCACGAACTGCAAAGGGAAGATGCAGGTCACTTGCGAAGGACACACCAGGGCAGGTGACCGCCGTAAAGGAATGTCCCTACTCAGCTGGAGCACCCAGCAGGGCTCCCAGGGCCTCAGACCATGGAATTTATTGAATACTTCAATAATGACCAACCTTGTAATAGGCTGCCCTGGCAAGAGGGCAGCCAGAATCCTTCCCTTTCATTTGGCCATGGTGAGGCCATGTGTGGATCCTGATTTGGAGCTCCTCAGCATTAAAAATAAGTAAATAAATAAAATAAAAATCTACCCCTGGAGGTCAAACTTTGGAATAGTAGCCCAGAGAGAGGCTGTAGGGTCTCCATCCTTGGAGATACTCAAAACTTCTCTAGACTAGACAAGCCCTGAGCAACCCCATCTGCTTTTGAAACGGGCCTTTCCTGAGAAAGACATTGATCTAGAAAACCTCAGATGTCCCCTCCAAGCTAAATTTTTCTGTGACTCTGTGGTTGTGGCTACCAAGTCCTCCCCATGTCCGAAAGCCTTCGGTCTCTCAGCCGAAGCGCCGAACAGGAATAATTCAGCCCTGGTGAATTCTGGAAGCAGATCACAGGCTTTTGTGGGAGCCAGATTCCACCATCGTCATCTGACAAAGGCAGGAAGCAGGAGTACCACCAAGTTCTCCGTGTTCTCAAAAACAACGGCAGGTTTTGCCCATTGTCCCACAAAGACACGGTCCCACCCCGCTCCTCCTGGACACAGGGCTCTCTGCTCCCTGCATTCCTTACCTGGGGGGCCATCTCCAGCCGTGAACGGAGGAGGAAGCTGTGCAGGTCACCATATTTCATGAATGGGAGGATCACCATGGGTTTGGGGACCTGCAGAGAGCTCAGCTCAATGCACACACCTGGAAAACACAATTTTGAGAGCCCCGTGGGCAAAGGCACCACCCTCCAGCTCCCCAGCCCAGGACCAGGAAGCCCATCTCAGCTACAGAGAAGAGCAATAGTCTGTACCTAGGAGCTTGATGACATTGGGATGGTCGAAATCCTTCATGCACGCTGCTTCACTGAGGAACTCTTCTATCTCCCTTTGGGAAAAGTTATCCACTGCAAAGCACAGGAAATGGGGAAGTTTTTTTTAAAAAAAGAGCTTTAACAACCTAAATCGCTGCTGCCATTGCCCTGTGCTCCAACACATCTTCCATGTAAAACAGGAGGGAAGGGGCCACCAGCATGAGAGACAAACTGGAGTGGACTTTATTCCAGAGGTTTGCACCAGCCTATGGTTTATTCAGCATAAAAACAGCAGGGAGCAGCCCTGTCCCATTCATGCAGCAGCACCAGGGTGTACAGAGGCCGTGGTGCAAGGAAAAGGTTAGATTTGATTAGGGACACCAAAAATCAGGAGTATCTCATTTAGCAGGAGACAAGCCCTGTCACCTCCTGATGCTTCAAGACAACCTTGGCCAAAAGACATGAGCATCCTTTCCCAGCAAGGCTGTGGTGGGAAACAAGCAAAGACCTCAGCCTTGACCACCATCAGGAGAAAGGCCTGTGACAACCCCCACACCTTTCCCTTAAGTGCTACATGGTTTAGGGTAAGAGAGCACCAGACAGGAAGATCTGGCATCTATCCGCTGGGAGAAACAATATGAAGTGTTCCAAGGCCAAGGCAACTTACGCTTCATGGTCTTCACGGCCACCTTCTGCACAGGGCCTTCAGGCTGGCTGAGACGTCCCTCCATCACTGACCCAAACTCCCCTGCAGCATGGGAAAGAAGGAAACATTTTTTCCACACTCCAAAGTACCCCCTTTTGAGACATCATTTTATCTTCAAAATCTGACAGGCTCTAAGATGGAGACTTCATCCCCCAAAGGCCTTTCACGTCCATCCCAGCCTGCCGTCCCCAGCAGCACCATCACTCACCCTCTCCCAGGATCTTCCCCAGGCTGAGGGCATTTCTGTCGATGACAACGTCCTGCAGCTTCTGCTGGAGCTCGTTGCTGACGCCCAGGCTGCCCACTGCAAGAGAAGGGAGCAGGAGCTCAGCTCACCCGCAGCACAGGGATAACCATTTACCACGAGCCTGTGATCAAATGCACCAGGATGCTGCATGGTGTGTGAACGGGGGAAGATGGCCCAGGGCCAGGACTTCCAAGTTTTGATACTCCAGGCTCCTGCTGATGCCCACAGGCTGTCCAGATAAAGATGGAGCATAAACATCTCATGTCTAACCAGGCAAGAAAGCCCAGCTTGGGAGACAGATGAGAAGCTGGAGAAATCAGCTGTACCAGGATACACACATTTACTGTTAGCTTGTTCTGTTCCCTCTGCTGAGATACCCTCTGTCACCTCCTTGGCAGTGGAGAGGACCAAAAAAACAACCCACTTACGTGTAAGTTCAACAGCTCTGCGACAGTAGGACTTCTTAGCCGTGTAGTTCACTGCCAGCTCGGAATCATTTCTGCTGAAAGCATTCCTGGTGGGACACAAAGAGAACGTGCTGGGCCACACGGGGCACTCTCATCTGCCCAAGGAAGGCAGTGCTGCAGCTGCAGGGGTGGGCGACTGCTCTGGCACCAGTGACAGCAACAGCACAGAAGGAAACACACATTTGCCCTAATCATTTCCCTCTTACTGGATCAGTGCCATTGCTTACAATGTGCAACAAAAACAGCCACCTGATAAACGGGGCTGATCCGTAAAGGAGTTAGTCACAGAGATATTCAGGGGAGGAAATGGGATACTCATTTCCTAACGGGACACGCAGTCAGCACTGGCAGGACATGGGAAGGACAACGCACCAGCTGTGCAAGACGCTCCAGGGAAACTGGCACCGCAAGGAGGGAGAGATTTCCACCTGGAAAAGGGATCCTGGTGTACAGTTTCTAAACTGGGACTGGGGGTGATGCCTTGGGAGAGCAAGTAGGTGCAATTCCCTATCCAGCTCCAAATACCCCTTCCTGAAAGGATGTTCTTACGAAAGGAATTAATTAAATTTCCATTTGGCCTTGGACATCAAAATGATGCTGATTATAAGGAAAGCTACAAACACCATAATTATTTCCTACAGAAAACAGCACAGGGCAGACAAATGTCACAAAGTCACAAAGACTATTAGCTTTCTATGGTAGAAAACAGTCCTTTACCTACATTATTTAAAACACAACTAAATGCAGCCCAGTGGGCAGCCTCTCTGCCTGAAGGAGGCTGAGAATCGAGACAACTCTGACACTGGATGGACTTGGATCATCACACTCAGGCGCTGGGCCAGGAAAGGTTTGGTGTTTGTCGAGGCAGGAGAGGTTTCTTGAGGCCACAAGGCACAGGATATTATGCATCTTGGCTCTCTCATCACTGTCCAAATGTCAAGGGCAGCTCTCCTGTACCAATTGCACAAGTCTACTTCCCTTTAGAAGCAGGAATAGCGAGTGAAAGGTGAAGTGCTATGGAAGGAAGGGAACTATCATGCAGTAAAACCACAGCCATCCCTTCACCGCCAGCACAGCGTCGCCTGCAGGAATGATCCCAGCCCTGGAAGCAGGAGCCTCCTCCCTACGTGCAGTGTCAGACTGTTCTCCCTTACCCGTACTTCGTTTCCATGCATCTTTTCTGGATGACCACAGACAAGCAGAGGATCAGTCCAACGGAAACCGTCCCACAGACGAAGCCCAGGGCTATGATAAAGGAGTCTGCGTTCCTGGAGGCTGCAGTCGAAGAGGGGGCTGAGGTTATTAACCCTGAGAAAACATTCCATAACAGAGACAGGAGGGACAGTCAGCCTGCAGCGCACTGGGAACGGGGAGCATTTCTCAGCAGCTGTCACCAAACCCAATAAAACTGAGGGCTACAAGGGAGACGAGGGCACGATGCCCAACACGCATCAATACGTGGGTTTGTCTTGGCAAGGCTGAGTGGCACGGGGAGAGCAGGTCTCTTCTGGCTGCCTTTTTCCTCTGGCTTTCAAGATGTGCTTAAGACCCCATATTCTCAGTGCTTTGCCCAGATATCTTGGCCCAAGGCAAAGACATCCAAGTGGGGACACAGTGATGCCATGTGGCATTGGCAGAGCCGGAGCAGAGGGCACACAGCAGGCAAGCTGCAGGATCCATCCCTCCCCGTGTGGCCACATTTCCATGCAGGACATGGTCATCTCACCGTCACTGCCAGGGATGAAGATCTCCACCGGGCTGCTCAAAGGTCCCGTTCCCCCCCTGGAGACGGCGGCCACGCGCACGGAGCAAGTGGCATTTGTGGCCTCCACGGGCAGGATGGCCACGCTGGCGTTCGGCTGCGCTTCGGAAGAGACGTTCTCCTGAAAACAGCAAGGGAAGGAAAGCTGAGGGAGAGGGAGACAGCAGCCTACCAGGCAAAGGCTCAACAGGAGCGAAACGCCAAGATTCGCTGAGAACTGGCCCCTTACTAAGGGTTTTCATGACTTTGCTTTTAGAAGTCCAGAGGAAATACAGCAGCAGCAAGCTATTTATGGAGAATAATAGCTCTTGGAGAACCGGATGGGATTAGGAAAGGAGCTCGGCAGTGTTTCCCATTTAACCTCTTCGCTGTCACGGCAGCGGGATGGACAGTCTTAGCCAGAAAAAAGGCAAAAAACAACCCTTAAAAAGCAGTCCTGCAGGGAAGGAGGAAAGGCATGGAGGCTCAAAATGCCTCTCTCTTGAATTCCCTCCCTTCTGCAGGGTGTCAGCTCCACTCCCTGTAAACGTGTATCTCCTACAAGCACTTGGATGCCAGTCTTC
>NW_010588542.1:0-38548 GCF_000705375.1 Tinamus guttatus
AGGAAAATCAGGCAAAGATGAATGAAACCAAAACAAATTCATAGCTTACAAAAAAAAATCTGTTTTCTGTGCAGCCCACAACCAGGTTATGGAACTCATTGTATCATATAAAGCATCACTGATTCAAGTATTCATAAAGATCCAAACCAGGTTAGTCATTGGCATTGATAATCAGAATAAGTTACAACAAAAATATGGTTGGGTACATGCTAAGTATTAACTGCTTGATATAAAAATACCTTATGCGCAAAATGAAATTCCATGGTTACAGGGTATCATGTAGAGTCTCTTCTGAAGTATCTCAACTGCTACTGATGGAGACAGGATATTGGACTAGAAGGTTTATGGATCTGATTTGCTAAGGCAATTCATATTTTATTATTTACTGCTTCAGAAGAGGGCAATAGGTGAAACAGTACAGTGAAGACACTCGAGGAATCATTGTGCTTAAAACCAAGATCATTTTGAGCAGAGATGCCAGTGACTGAATAAGTATTAGACACACCTGTGAATAAAAACTTCTTTCTGATGGAAATAAAGTAGCTATATAATGAAGGAAGAGGAGGAATGTTTGTGCTGCTACTGTTTAAACTGTATCCATCACACAAACATGAGCTTTCTGGATCCTATACCTTCTCTGTACACTACAGCTAAATGAGAATTTATAGCTGTTCAACCAGAGAACATATTAAACCTACAAAGACACGTGTATGCACACACGCACCCCATCTCTCCCAAAGCAGAATATCCCCATCTCTGGTTCTCATTTTCACTTCCAGGAAAGCTGTGCGAAGTTGCCAAAAGAAGGAAAAGCTAAAGATCATCTGCAAACATTTTTTTCTTGTCCTACAGAAAACAGATTTTTAAAAGTAATAATAATAAAATCAGATCACAGTTGCAGAACCAATGAACATTCTGCATTTTTTCCCCTCAAAGACGACAGAGTCACAGCCATAGCAAACAGGGCATCATTTGGTGGTCAAAGCATTTTCCAGTTGTAGGAAAAGCCCAAGGTCCATCTTTGTTCTGCCTGGTTCTGCGTCTGATCTACTACATCAGTTTCTCATTTCAGGTAAGAAATTCCACTTTGAACCAAACTTTTCGGAGGAAATCACCGCCAAAGCTGCTCAGTCCCCAAGGCTCAATTTAAATCTTTTATTATTATTTCAAAACCAAAATACCTTTCCTTCAAATAAATTGCAACTAACTTGGATGAAGGTCTGAAACGTGGCAAAAGAGACTGTGGTAAAGAAATACTCAGAAATAGTTCCGCATACTCATAAATGCTCTGCTTTTCTTTCTGCACCAAATCCAGATATATCAGAACATCCTAACTATTCAATATGATGACTTTTACTCAGCTTAATGGCTTATTCCCCTTCGCTAGTGCTCTCCCCCAATTACAATAGGCTACAGAACATAATCAGCAACAAAACTAAACTAACCCACCCAGTGCAAGCATCATCGTGTCTGCCAAATGCCTCATATAGAAGTAATCCCGAGGTCCTTGCCATTTGTCTGGTCAGAGATGCCTTCAAAAGACACAGTGAGGTATATTAAGCATACTGGTCACCTTGGACAAACTTTGCTAGATGCAAACTTTGCAGCACATGAATCATCTTTAAGCAATCACAAATTGTTATTATGAGAAGTTATTCAATGAATGGTTCAAATAAACACGGTCCAGACAAAAAGAATTTGTGGTAACATCTCTGTTAAATATTTATATTGCGCGCTCAGTCACTGAAGGCCATCCTTAAAGTTGGACCTTGCTCAGCAATACTGCTATCCCGGGCTGCGAATAGTAACATAAACCTTGCTGTAGACAGCACCCCTCCATTTTTATCACTAGCCACGAGCCAAGTCTTGGTAGCCCAGAACTTGCCAGCTGAACAGCTTGTGCTGATGTGATCACTACTTCTCCAGTCACTGCCAGTTTCACTGTCAGTGAGTGACTAACAAGCTCTCTGTTTTTTCAGAGGAAATCCCAGTTGTAGTTTTCTGTTACTAAAGCCACTTTTTTAGTCAATACAAAATTTGATTAAAATAAATGAAAAAGGAAATTATCCAGAAGCCTCTGTTAGGTTAAGGAGCTCATTAAGAACATGGGAGATGTTTCTTTACAACCTGAATGAATCTGAACCAATTCCATCCAATCGTAGGATGGAAAGTTCCCTGGTTTTCTTGAGGATCTTCCCCTCTTTATATTACATTTACATTCCTCATGCCAAGCACTGCAACATACGCATCCCACTTCATAGACGAACATTCAAAATCTGTGACAGAGAATCAGTTTTGCAATCCCTATAAATAAAAAGCAAACAGTGCCAACATGAGATAAACAGAATATCCCTCTATGCACTGGTTAAAACATTCACTGCAGTAGCTTCACTTCTGTGAAGCTGAGGAAGAAGTTGAATGTGGATCCTGTGTGTATATTGGACAGGAAGCTCCCATCACAAATCTCTCCCTTCCTAGAAATATGTAAATACTGCAAGTCTTATCAAAAAGAGCATTGTTTTGAATGGGGGGAGGGGTGAGCCCTCTTTTTGGCTAACTCTCAGCCCCTCACCACAATCTCTTTAGTTCTACCCATGACACAAGGTGCACTGGCTACATGACTGGATGCGCTGGCGAAGCTCTACTCTGCCCTTCTCCACACAGGGGTTTCAGCCTGCCTTAATGAACATTTCCAGGAATAATTCATTCACATCTGAATACTTCCCTCTACTGTCCTCATAAGAGAACATTTTTAAAACTCCATAAAAGAGGTTATATCTTCTTATTTTTCTCTTCAACACTAAACCAGACCATGCTGGGCCAAACAAAAATCTGCAGCCTAAAGCCAAGACTTGGATATTATACCCCTTAAACTTCCCAAATTCTCTTGTTGCCCTCACCTAGAACCAGTAACTTGTCCACAGTGATGCTGGTATATAGTTTGTTTAGGGTTTTTTTTAGTTGCTGCTGCTGTTGTTCTTACTGGACCAGTTTATTCTGTTTTACCACTCCCAATCCAGTCATACTTGGTCAAAAATTATCTTCAACACAGCTTAATAACAAGAAACATTCCACACAGGCTGCATAACATTATTTTGTCCTTAACATACTGGGAAATAGAGTGTGTGGGTTTTGGATTCTAGGATCCAGACCATCTGTTAAACCTATCAGAGGTTTGAATTCCAATTTGCTGTTGATTTAAAAATAGTCTCAGCATTACCCTGTCATTTTCTGTAAATTATATATTATTTAGTTTGCCATTTTTAAATATTATATAGCATCGTCTTCCCTCTTCTTTTATGGTTTAATTTAGCTTCCTTATCATCTGCGCTGGTACCATTCTTCCCTCCCAGTAACGGATCCTCTCTGCCCTTGCCATGGAGCCCACCAGTCGGTTTGCAGCCTGGAGAGCGGGCTCAGAAGTTACAGCTAATGTTATAAATGGAGTACAACTTCACTGCTGCAAGATGTCACCTCTGTGTAAGAACCAAAAGCCAACAGTTTATGTGTTACTGTGGATTTCATCAGTTTACTTTGCCACCATATTAATACATCTTGCAATAACTTGCATTACAGTTGTTGAGACCTGCCATTAACGCATCATTGCTGCATGTATACTATAAAACTGGTAAGTTTTCCAAATTTCCCTAGGGATCCTCAGTCTTTTTTATTTTTTCTCCCCACAGAGCCGAGGTGGATGCAGTTCTCTTATTTTGTCTTCCCCGAGAAACCCAACATGTTGCTCCCTAGACTCCGCTGTAGTACCGCATCCTTGGTCTATCCCACTGAACGTTGTACATGGCTTACTTGCTGAGACTATGAAGCAAAGGGCTTCAGCTCACTCCCAAAAGGTGGGCAAGAAGCCATTTCTAATGCAATTTTTGCTTTTGCAATAAAAATGGCTCTCCACCAACTTAGTTTATCAGCAGATACAGCAGAGTTTTGAGATGACTTGCAGTTTCTACACTTATTGTTCACTTTCAGCTAAGAGCAGACAGACTTGAGGCCCACATCAGATACCCTTTCTGAAGTATATTTTGATTTTTTCCCCACATGTTTCTACCTCCCCAGACACCTGGCAGGAAAGAGGACTCCTTCAGGAGTTGGTATGTTATTAATTATTTGTGGGACACATACATCTGATGCAGTGGCACTCAAACATTAAACTCAGCCAGCGTAAGTGAAACTTATTTCTCATTACTCAGTTGTATTTTGTCTTAACTATCAAAACTGCAGCTGTCATGAATTTGTGTGGCTGCAGATGTGGCCACATTAAATATTAACTATGCACAGTGAGTTACATACAAGCAGTTCCTGACCTAAGAGTTTACAAATTAAAACAGGATGATAGCCAACAGGTAAAAAAAATAGGAAAGGAAGAACAAGGAAATAGTAATGTGATAAATCTTGAGTTTAACAATTATGCTGATTTTTTTCTTTTAATAATCCATGCTAAATTGAGATACCTAGAGTTATCACACCTGCACATGCAGAGCAACTCTGCCTCTCATGCACACTGAGACCAGACTCTCTAAAAATCTGTGTAACGTTCATTGTAGCTACCAAATTTACTGCAAACGGTCTGTGCAATCCTCAAGACTGCTCTTCCCCAAAGTTTTCCAATTGCAAACAGCATAAAAACATCAAAAACCAAGTAAATGGATGCTATCAGATGCAAAACCAGCCTTACACCCTTCCACAAACTTTAATCAACCAGTGTCCCCAAGTGCTTGGTACTCATGAAAATGAGGCCAATATCTTACTGCCTGTGAAATTAAGAAGCTGAATTTATTATACCAAATATTTTAAGCATCTTCAGAATTTTAGATCTTGAACCTGTTGAATTACAACAATCTAATGCTACAGATCCAGTTCCTTTCTATGTGGCAGCCTTTGGAAAGACATGTTAATTATTGCAATAGTGTTGTCAGAACTGGTGACCAAGAACCCTGGCACTGGGAGATTCCTGCAGCTGAAGATGATGTTAATCACATCATCTCCGGATAGCACCCAACAACTGGTGCATCAATTTACCATATTTTTCCACATAACATTAACTCTGCACTTACAAATTTAAAGAACCTAACTCATTTCTTTAGCCACTTTATCACTCCACATCACAAAAACACAACACACTGACAGAAGTAGTCATTTACATTTAATGAAGATGCATTCAGAGTCAGGACTGAGGCGTCTAGGAAATAAACCACAACCAAAGAGTCCAGCACCACTGGCTCATACCACATGTCATTGAAGCCATTTAACAAAAGACACCTTAAATCACACATAAGCACATATATGTGCTTATACACACACAAACTGCCAGCAGGACATCACCAGCAAAGCAGTCGTTTCACTCTTTCAGGGAATTAAAGAGCAAATAAAGGTAACTAGAAAGAACTCTAGTGGAAAGAAGCAAAGAAGAAAGTATAGAAAATGAGACCCAAAGGAGAAAATAAGTGATTCTGTAGCAAAACAGACAATAGCAGCAACCTTTGTAGGAGGAATGGGACTTCATTGCTCCCATCAGGCAATTTTTTAGCTCCTTCCACTGATCAACTCAACTACAGCAACTTCTCACTATATCTGCTATGCTGAATTTCAGTTCAGCACTGAGGGCCATAGCTGTGAAAGGTGAGTTACTTCTGCAAGCAGCAGCAGGAAAGCTGCAGGCCGTGCTCAGCAAACGCCTCGGCTGCTCAGCCTGTCCCACACCACGAGCCCCAGCAACATCCCCAGGCTGCCCCCAGCCTCACTCCTGAGCTACTATTTGCTTAATGTCACAGATAGACACAAGAGGGCTGTGGCAACACATGGTGGCAGCCTCCGGCAGACTCTTTAAACCGTAAGTGTATGTTAAGACTTTGTTTTGGCCAGACTTTCATTTGGGTGGTTTATTTTTACTACTTCTTAATTACTCTAATTGAAGGGGGAATATTTCCCTTCATTGCTCCCATTCAGCCACTTCACCTCCTCCCACCCGCTACTCCCTTTCGAGCCTCTGCCTGCAAATGCCACCGTTAGTCACACTGCTGTGTTACCCTGGAGGTTGGCTGGGCCTCCCCGCAACGCTTCAATTTTGTTGGAAAACAGAACACATGAATTTCATTAACTCCCTTGGCTTGTAGGTTGACACACCCTACTACTCATAAATACAGGGATTAGCTAAATTCTTCTAATAAACAGAAGAGTGGAAAAAAAAGTTATGTTCATTATTTGCTTAAGGGATTGTGTGCTTACAAAGGAGAGGGGAACACATGCAAGCAAAGCAGCTATTTGGAGGAAGGTGAAGGTGGCCTGGAATGGGGAAAGACCTTGCTGCCACCCAGCATTTAGAAGTCCTCCCTGCTTCATGGTAATCATGCCCCTTAATGGTCATCATGGTTATCTTCACCGGCCTTCATAGACAGGAGGTTTTTTCACTCTTGCAAATACTTGGCTACCATTCAATCATGTTGCTGAAGACTACAGAGAGAACCCACATTTGCACAGTAGCCTGATTAGATTATTAGTTGGACTAACCTCAACGCTTTCGTGCATACATTCCCTCATCCTGGTAGGCGAAAGAGGGCAAAACGTCTCCATGTTTTCAGATCACCCGAAAAGGAATGGGCTTCCCAAACAACTCTTGGAGCAGGCAGCACCTGCTTCGCCAACTCGGGACAAGCTTCCAATTCCCTGCACAATTTCTGCTCAACACTAGCTACGCATTTTCACATCCAATTATTAATCTGCATATACTAAACTCTCAGCTTCCTCCATATCCGGCTGACTATTTCAGCCCTGAAGTCAGAAGGGTTAGAAAGTGAGAGAGGAAATAAAGCTGCAATTCCCAGATGGATTCTAAAATCAGGAGGGGAAAAAGAAAGGTTATGGAATAGGTCCCTATAATGTAACATCACTTATATTGCAGCTTTACTAAACAAACATTTCTATAGAAGAGGCAGGGTAATTTGGAGTTTAGTAGTGACTACCATGGATGACCCTGATTTATTCAAAGTTCTCAAAACTAAAGCCTCACATTTCAGGCCTCCCCTTGTTCTTCTGTGGCCCCAGCATCGTTTTTTACATTTCTATTCTAAAAGGAAGAACCATATTTTAACAAATCCATCACTACTCAGGTGATATAAAGGAATGCCTTTCCTTCTTCATGCCAGCAGGATACACTCAGTTATATATTTTTTCACTGTTCCTGGGAATGTGAGTTTACAAAACAATCTTGGAAATTCATTTAGAACAAAATACTTCCACAGATCAGCTCAGATTCTTCTAGTGAGGAGAATAAAATTCTTCAGAGAAATTTTGTGTAAATCTCTTCTTTGACTAATACTCCTCGAATTCTCACAAAGCTCCCAAAATAAACAACTCCCAGTTCTCTTTTTAAAATGTTTTCATTTTCTGATAAGGAACTCTGTCAGATCCTGAAAAGGTCAGAAATGGTACCAGCAGATTAGTAGGTGCCTCCACTGATTGCAACTGGGTTCTGCAAAACATCTCATTTCCTCTGAGCTCTCAAGCCAAGGTCTGAATACAGAGAGGGAGCAAATATAGAAGCGCAGCTGCTCGAAGCTTCCTCTGCTCCTCACTCATAACATAAGTGGTGCTCCTGCACCAAACTGCTCCGTGATCAAAACCAGCTGATCCCGAGTTTATCAGAATGCTACTGTTTAAACTGTACTTGAGATTTTACTATTTTCCCTAGTATATTTTACTGGGGTCCTTGTAAAGCTGATAAAATGCTGGAGCAGCTCAAACTACTAAGCATTGCTCATGTTTCCCTTTACATTTTTTTCTGATGCTCCTCACTGCCCCATGTGGTCACTGGCCTTGACTGCCTCTAAGACAGCTAAAAAGCAAATGTTTCCCTCTTTAAATCAGAAACGTACACCTATACAGCATGCGTATACCCACCTATATGCACATGAACCTATATACGTGCTATATCTCTGAGTGCTAGGCAGTCATTAAAATCAACTTCAATAAAAAGAACAAACGACAAAACAAGATCAACTTAATCCTTTAAGGCTTGATTTAAACACTTAGTGGCTCAGGACAACAAAACAGGAAGTAAAAAAAAAACACCTTGCAGGCTAATTCAGCTGTTTTATCTTAGCAGAGAAACAAAGACTATCTGGTAATGAATGCCCCACCAGCTAAGTGACATATAAGATAACACGGTGACCCACTTACCTTGACTGGCTTCCAATCAGATATGTTTTAATCCATAGGAAAATGCTTTTATGTTATTATTTTCAAGTTTTAGGAACTGTGCTAGCAACTGCCTAGAAACTCCAGAATGAGTAATGCAATCAGCAAGCAAGTTTCTTGCCCTGCCTGGCTGGTTAGAGGCACAACTTATTACATTTCAATCACCAAGATGCCACACTCTTCTACAGAACGACTGAAGGAAAGATCTGCCACTAGTGTCTTAATAGGCATCAGCTCAACTGTTTGCTACATTCAGTGGAAAAGCATCCACCCAAATAGTGAGTTTAAGATCAGATCATTAGCATTAAGTTCAGCTTGCTGCTTGGGCACAGGTTCTTACTTCTGCAGAAAAGTTGTCTGCCATTGACCAAAGGTGGGTTTTCTGACAGCAGCGATGCTAACACGCGTGCCTTCTCCAGCATACACTGCATCCCCACAGCAAGGGGCAGGCAATATCGACAGGAGCTGCTGTTTGAAGCATGCCCTGACCGTGTACTCTGCTCCTCCATACTCTTAAGTGTGTTGGGTTCACCTGACAGGAGGGAGGCAGCAAGCAAAGCTGTTAAACCATCCACCTCCAACTCACAAACCTTTCCAAAGCAACATCTCTGCACATGAGCTGCCTTGCTCCAGCTCAAATGGCTTTGCTTATCCATGCTAAGTCTGCCATGCAGGAGAACATTTCCACTATTTTCCCCCCATAAAAAGTTAAATTATTAAAAAAAAAAAAAAATCTTGAGTGGTTGCAGGTCACTCTGGATCAGTGAGGTTTAACTTTAGTGTGTTGTGATGAAATATTAATACTGAGTCAGTGTGTTTATTTCTTCAAGCGTCTGGGGCCGCCGAGTGTTTATGCCTTGAGATTAGCAGGAAGTGTGTCCATGCATAGCAGCCCTGTACTTAGAAAGTCCGAGATTTCAACATTTGAAGACCATCCACAGGAAATCAGCTGCATCGGATTTTGTGTCAGTTCTGCTGCGAGACGGGGAGCCGTCCCTTAGAGATTTCAATCCCACAACGAAACAGCAGACTGGCAGGTTGCTAACAGCGTTGGAGAGGCATGGCTCAGTTCCCTGGTTCCCGCTGCAAAGTATTCAGACTTATCTGGAGCAAGCAAACAGCAAAGCCATAAACTCACCAGCACAGGAAGAGGGCCCTAATTTACCCTTTGTGATAGCAACCCCCTCTCTGGTCAGGAATAGCCTTCTGCACACCTTTTAGCATCTACGATGCTAGCTGTAAAAAAAGAAATTAATAAAATTTTTTTAAAAAAATCCTTTTTCGAGTTTCGGAGACAAGGTAGTGCCTCGAAGCACATCATGTGGCGGGATGTAGCAGCGTGGTGCGAGATGCACAGCCCGCGGGGCTCAGCCCACGGCTGAACGAGTGCCAGGAAACCTATAGCCTCCTTCCAAGGCAGCTCCATAAACACACGGGGCAGGAAGCCGCCTGCCTTCCCCATCTGAAAGGTTAGCAGGGTCCTAAAGGAAGGGCAAGGGTAGGCACAAAGGCAAACGTAGAGGAAGAAGCATCCTGCGGTGTCCTGCCCCAGCTCCGCGCTCTGCTGGGGCGCAGATCGACTTCCCCCATTCCTGAAGCAAGTGGAAACAGGATCCACGGTTTGGCCGAGATCCTCTCACGTGCCACTCGCCCAGGGTCATCGCAGCCACAGTCCTTTAGGCTGCAGTTTCTCTCCGGAGAGGTGAGTCATAAAACCAAGCTCCTTGACCCCACAGCAACATTCCCTACAATTTTCCTCATTTCCAGGCTGGCACTGACTGTTAGTGCCAAAGGAGCTAGCACTGTTGAAGGGAAATGCAAGATACTGTATCAGTTTGGCTTTGCTGTAGAGCAGGAAATACAGTACAATACATTACAGCTTATTATATACAGCGACTTTCCTGCAAACTGTATTCCAGAATGCCTTTAGAGTGAAGCATACAGTGTTAGCACCATGAAAGAAGCGTTACAGGAGGAAAGGATTCGCAAGGGACATGCAGAATTGCTGCATAGGCACCAGTTAATCAAAAACGTGCAAAGCGGGAAGCGAAGCCAATGCTGCTGGGGGTGGCAGAGCTGCTGGAAGGACCCTCTGACAAGCAGCAATCCGGTGTGGCCATGGACATTGTGGAAGCACAGAGAGGTTGAGGTTGGAAGGGACCTCTAGAGATCATCCAGTCCAACCCCCTGCTCCAGCAGGGACACCTGGAGCACATGGCACAGGGTGGCATCCAGGTGGGTCTGGAAGATCTCCAGAGAAGGAGACTCCATAATCTCTCTGGGCAGCCTGTGCCAGACTGTGTCACCCTCACAGGAAAGAAGTTCTTCCTCACATGGAGATGGAGCTTCCTGAGTTGCAATCTGTACTCATTACCCCTTGTCCTGTCACTAGCCTCCACTGAGAAGAGTTTGGCCCCATCCTCCCTACATTCTCCCCTTATTTATACATATTGAACAGATAGATCCCCTCTCAATCTTCTCCAAGCCACTGCTAGTTTTAACCGATTTAAGAGTTTCTGAGCAAGACTAAAGCTTCCAAGTTCTTACCCACAGAAAGATAAGACAGGCTCAAAACAGCAAAATCAGCCTGGCTGTTGCCATTTTTGCCCCTGCTTCTGCTCACACTTAGGGACCCAGTCGGACACAGGTTACTGGAATGTCGGATTCCAACTGTGCAGCTAGATTTGTATCTACAAAATCCTTTCTGAGGTTGTACAGTCAACTCTCCTGAAGAAAAAAAAAAAACACCATTTCCCAACCCAACACTCTGGCAATTGCTATCTCCTCCGTGTATACACTGGTACAGAGAAGTTTTAATTCTGGTCAAATTACATATGAAAAAGTTTAATGGACATGATTAAAAAACAGATCATTTGTAGTACCTGAAACACATAGGTCAATAAATAATACTTTTGAAGAACAATGCCCACTTCATTGACATTATGTATACACACTGCACTATATATAAACTTTATAATATCAAATATTATTAAAAAAAGGAAGAGCTGCACCAAGAATCCAAGGCACAAAGTGATCATTTGTGCTCGACAAACACTTGCAGTGTGAGTAGCGACACACACACAGAGGAAAAAGGAATTAGATAAGTCATAATAGTCCTATAATAAAACTATAAAGCAGGAAACTGCTCCAGGCATTTGACGTGCAGCTTGGCACTGTGAGGAGGAAAAACAAAAGGCTCCAAGCGCATCCTGGAGAGCTGCAGCGCGGGTGCGCACGAGGGCGAGCGCGGCGGGGACGGCGCCGGGGCAGGGTGCTGAGTGCGGCCCCGTCCATCGCTCGCGCTACATCAGTTACATCGCGCTCCCTTCGCTTTGAGGAGGGCCCTGCCGCTAAACGAGCTCCAACGAGAGCCGCAGCACCAAGGGAGAGGGGCCCCACTCCTCCCCCAGGCTCAGGCTCTGTTGTCCCTTTTCCCTCTTCCTTGCTCAGGACAGAGCCAGGAAAGGAGTCAAAAACCACCTGCCACAAGCTCCTGCACGTGCAGCTTTGATTTATGCACATCCCAAGTTGATGATTCTGTGTTCCATATTACAAGCTCGGCAAAAGGTGCCATTTTTCTCAGCTGTCACCAAAAATGCTGTCTCATGACTTTTTTCTTGTCAACCTCTGCTTTACGGACAGCTGGAGCTTCCCACCAAATCACTGGCATTTTAGGGTGAACAGGGTGAACTATGGCACTAATTGTAAGAGCAGAAAAACACACAGACACCTGCGGTCAGGACTGCTCTGCTGTCCTGCACACTCGCCCCTTTCCAGAACCACCTCCCATCCCCTCTCTCCCTCGTTACCCTTCAGTTGCCTCTGACCTTTAAGTATTTTAATCAATTCACTTTTTATTAAACTTCCCTAACTTCCACAGTTCAAGCACTATTGTGTTCTTTTGCATAAGTGCCTGAGCCATTCAGAAATACAGAGGTGCAAAAAACCCCCATATAATTTCCAGATATTTATAATATTTTTCCCACATGACGTGTTTTCATGTCACATGGCAGAAAAATATCAAATGTTTAAATAGAAACAAGAAATGAGATAGGGCATTACAATAATCCAGCAGTTAATGTGTTTTTCTGGATGTGGATTCAAGTTCCCACTGAAAACTAAAGGCCCAGCTCCAACCTTCATATTTCAGGGGGCTCTGTTGTGGGACTCTAATATGCTGACATGGCTCATGAATTCCAGACAATATCGTGAAACCGGTGTTTTAAAAATCACCCTTTTGTCTGTAAACAGGTACCTGAAATGTGAAAAACTCAGACACAGGAAAAAAGAATCTGAACTGGACCTAGAAGATGGTCAGCTTTGTATTAATTACTCCATCTGAGAGGAATTCCTCATGGTTTTGTCAACATCTAGACAATGCTCCGCTATGGATGAAAGGCAAATAGAAAGTTAGCAACTAATAGTCAAAAAGAAAAAAAGAAAACCCAAACCAGTTCATTTTAACCATCGTCAAACTCCAAGATATTGAATATCACAGCTCTAGTTCCATCAACAGAAAAGTGTGAGGGTAGAAGCATAAAACGTACAGAAGAAAAAGTAACAGGGCTGAACGGAGGTATTTGAGAAGAGGAGCTGGACAGACTAGACAGAGTCTGACCAAACCAGAATCTTCAGTTTGAAAGAGGGATGACTAAGTAGCAATGACAATAGAGGCCTGTGAAAACAGAGCTCACTAATATCTATTAAATCATCAACCAAACAAAGTTAAGTGCTTTTTACTGGTTCTAACCAAGCAAGAGCTTCAGACTACTCTATGGAATGAGCAAGCAGAAAGTACCATGAGACAGAAAAAAACATCTTTTCAGCCAATATGTATTTAACCAAAACTTGTTGAAAACTCGACTTTGTCAGCAGTGGTGAAGAAAAGGGGATTTATTTTGTTGCCACCCATGCCCTACTACCCTGCAGAGGTCTAAAGACCAACAATCCTAAGACCTGAGCTGGAAAAAGCTATTACAGAGGATTTCTTCTTCCCATTTTCATGATGATGTTTGTTCATATAGAAGAAATATCCTGTACAAACACGCAAGCACACAGTTCATTGCTTATTCTGATGGCTATAAACAGCCATATGGAGGGCATTACAGTAGCCCACCAGGACAAAAATAAGAAAAAATGATTTAGTAGCAACGCGTAGCAGTATACACAGGATCCCACCCTCTTACCTCCTGGCCATCCTGGTAAGAAAGTATTTGCTCGATTGCTTTAAGAAGTTCTTGGCCACACCTCATTTAACTTATTTTCCAGATCAATCAGGTCAAGTCCCTGAAAAATCCCCTCAGGTTGCCTTTTTAAACATTGCCTTGTTGCCTTTTAAGCAAACAAAATAGAAGTTTCCTTTTCAGCTGGCATGAGCCGCAGTCCAGATGCAGGGCTCCCACCCAAAAACAGCATTCAGCAAAGGACCCGCATACCAGGCAGGATGACTGATTTTTGCCTGCCCTTCCCCTCCCCTTTTTTTCCTCCTGCCTTGGGAAATTTTGGGGATTTACAAGCAGCCAGCCTTTTTCAGGCATCGCCTGCTCCCAAGAAGAAAAGAGTGGGTGAATGGACACAATAGGCCCAGAAAGTCGAGCTGCTTAATCAAAACCAGTCACGAAGAAAAGAAAGCCAATGAGCCCAGGAGGATAATTATATTTCACACATCAATTAACATTCTTTCGCTGCCACTTAAGAAATCCCATTTAATTGCCCTGCCCGAGTCCTGATTGTATAAACGCCGTGCAGAAGGTGAACTGGCTAAGGCACAGGGTGCCATGGAGGAGAAGCGCACAGAAACCCGGCTTGGATGTTAACCCTGCACGTTCCCTTGCATGGGTAGCACTAATGCGTTCTTAGCTTTAACAGGATCGTAGGCAGCAATCCAAAATCTAATCTCAGCTACTTTACAGTATTTACAGTGTCAGCTTTTCATATTCCTATCACAATAGCCAGTAAAGGCTTCACGAGATCTATATAAACATAATGAGACACCTTCTCTCCCAGCTCATCTGAAGGGGGAGGTCAAGGAAGCTGCCTTACCTACACGCAGAGAACCAGCATTGGGCAGGCTGAGCAATTTCATTAACCAAGGTCACGAAGGAAGAGCTACGGAGCAGCCTCGGATCTCTGAGTCTCCATTTCTTACCATCAGGTACCTTGCCCTTGATTGGAATTTCTAAATACTACAGCAATGTGGAAAAAAAAAATCAGCATCATCAGGTTCATTTTTTCTTTTAAATAAGAAGCAGTACAGAAAAACATCTGTACACTCAGTTCTTCACAAATATAAAATATTTTTTCCGTACATAAAAGCATCTGAAAAAGAAAAAGCTTGCAAACTAAGCAAGCCATTTCGACTGGAAAAAAAATCAGCAAAAGAGCAGACCAAAATATTTCTCTGATTATTTACTGGAACTCATTTAAGCACTACTGAGGTGGCAAGTCAACAAGCCTCCTGCCAGCCCACCGGGCCGCATCAGCGAAGGACAAGTTTATCACTGCAACACACAGGCATCTGCAGCAGCAGAGCGGAGAAACCGCTCCAAAATGTGACCCCCCAATAGAAACTCTGCCCAAGGAGACACTGACGGTGTGGTTGCTTTTTCAGGGCTGCTTCTACAAACATAGCCTCAAATACAGGCTGGACAATGTATAATATGTAATACACTCAAAGCACTCTAATGTCGGGGTATGTAGAGAATTACAAAGTTTACTCCAGCCATTCAGAATAATAATCAAGAAAACGAAGGTCTTAGGAGAAAATGAATTAAATTCCCCTCATTCAGTAAGGATAATGAAAGCCAAATTGCTCAGTGCATCTTTATTGGGGGCTGTATGTCTGATAAAGAAAAACTATTACAAGACACTGAGTGTTGTTAAGTCACATGTTTTTCTGTCACTAAATAGCAACAGATTTTATTAAACAAAATGGTTAAAATAAAAATATATGGATTGTGGCAGACACTGTAAAAGGCAGAAGAAGAAATTAAGAGGTTTTTTGCATTAAGACACTTTTTTCACCTAAAAAGTACTAAATAGATTTAAATTAACTGAAAGCCCTAGTACTGTTTTGATTAATCGCATGGTCCTTCTGCAAAATATTTGACTCCTTATGCAGTCTCGCCATATGGGCTTAAAAGTCTCCACGGATGGACTGCAGCTCCCCCATAGACCTGTTTCAAATCAGCCCATCATGCTGTGTGTCTTCAGATGGCAGCAGTTTTGGTAAGGGCCTTAGGAGATTCTGATTTGAACACCCTGATGTTTTTAAAGTATTTTTCCAGTGTATTTTCCAGTATCAAATAATACTAGTAATTCATTTCTCACTTGTTAATATATTTTGCTTTTGATTTTGTTGGTGTTAAAACACAAAAAGCAGATCATTTTTCTGTTAGGAATACAGAGCAAACATTATATAAAATTTAACTAACTACCAACTCAAGCTACACAAAATACAGTGTCTCCACTTTGTAGATAAGGAGAGTGGCACCAAGAGGATAAATCATTTATTCCGAGCTACCTGATTTTTTTCTTTTTTTTTTTTTTTGACAGGAGCAAGATTATAACCAAGGAGTTCCTAGCTCCCCATCCAGCATTTACTCAATTAATTCATGCTGCCTTCGCAAGCTTCATAAAGTTTCACTGTGCAGAGCAAGTTTGTTGAACAGAATATAATCTCCCCATTGCATCAAAAACACAGTATTTTAAGAGGCCAGCTGGCTCCCCTCCCAGCATTAAATCACACTCAGCTCCCTGCTGCATTTCAACAGTTAACGCACACAGAACCTCTTCTCTGAATCCGCGCATCTTCCTGCCCCACTGCTGGGAAGGAGGAAAGATCGGGGTTGTATGAGCAAGAAAATGCAAGAAAAACATGAAATACAAACTAATGGGGCTGGCAATGCTGAAGACGTTGCAATTAGGACAAAAACATCAAGAAGAGAGTAAGGCATTAAATTTAGGGTGGTGACAAGAGCCACAGCGGCTGTACAAGACGAGACAGGGTAGGATCGTGCTCATACCCTGCAGAGCAGGGGGTCCCACTTCCCCTGTATGAAGTTCATCTAGACTTATAGATTAGCCTATATGTTATCTTCAAGCTTCATCATCATCCTACAGTACTTGGCAATCACCATAAGAATAAATCCAAATATTTATGTCATGGTTAGCATGGCCTAAAGTAACATCCTCAAAGAGAGAGGGACAGACTTTGGACTTGATTCAGAGATGCTCACATTGCTTGTTTAAAAAACAGGTCAGGAACAAACAAAAAAGAACATGAGGAAATCACAGCAAAATATCAGTTTTAACAGAAATTTTTGCTTTCATCTGTGAAGAGGAGCTGAAAAAGAAGGCAGGGCCACCAAGTTGCAGGGTGCCTCTTCAGCAACAGTCTATCGCAAGCAGCTCAAACATGGGTGGCTTCCAGCAGATGATCAAATCAATTCTATGTTTCCATCCTTGCCTTAAAGGTGCTCAAATGCATGATTCTGGAAAGCTAAACATGAGAAAAACTGCAATGCATAATAAATCCCACCAGAAATGAAGGACAATCGTAGTCCCTAATGACTTCAGAACTACAGTCATGACACGTTTCCTCCTTCCTTTGAGGATAAGAAAATACAAAAACATTTAAAATCAAGCAAAGAAACAAAAAGCCTCCAAATCGGCTTTCTAAACAGCACACAGTGCAGCCAGGGACAACATTACAATTCTCTCCTGAACAAAGAATAAGATTAATAAGGGCTATGACACATTAGTCATATCTCTCAAGGCACTATGATGCTTGGAGCTACACTAATGAGCGATATGTAGGAGTAAGACAGAAAAAGGATTGCTTAATGGCTGAAAAACTGTAATGAGTAGGAATGTTTGTTTTCTATTTGCCACAGACCTCCCATAAGATACTAGACAAGTTACTTAATCTGCCTCCTCTCCCCTTTTTTCGAGGGGCATAAGGGCAATAGCTCTTCTTTCTCCTTCCCTGCATCTTCATCTCTCAGCTTCAATTGTAAAGGTCTCTAGGCCAGGGGTATCACAATCTGAACATCACAGCCAAAAAATCTTTAGTCAAGACACTGTCTAAATAAAGTCTTTTGATCTTTTTTTTTCCAGCAAGTAGAGATTTAGAAAACAATATCAGTGCCACCATTTCCATTTCTCATTAATTGTTTGATAATACAAACACTTTTTTGTGTATGAATTTTAAATTACTTCCAAGTGAAAAAGAAACTTAAAAAAAAAAAAAAAAACACCTAAACAAGTGCCTCATACGTAGCACGTGCTGTTCCAATTGGAAAAAAGACACATCTCTCCTCACTGGTGGCTGCTGCTGCAGCCAGATCAAGGCCAGCACCGGCTGGCACCCTGTGCCAGGAGCCTGGACCTGAGCCCAGTCATGTTTGAGCTATTAGGGAGCTAAGAACATGAACAGAGACAGAAGAAAATAACAAGAATGTAAATAAATAAAATAAGGTGTTTAGAGGAGGGTTGGGAAGAGAAAAAAAAATGGGGCCCTACTGGAGATTAAAACCTTGTACAGTGTCCAGAATTCAAAAGCAGCTCTTCTGTGGGTTGGCTCCTGCCTCTCTACAAACAAGCTGGCCCTGCTTATAACCTGTATTAATTTATCTAGCCCCCAGCAGTGCCAGGACTCGCACAAATCCCCGTCCTGCTGCTTGCCGAGGGCTTCCGAGACAGATCATTCTGTGCAAGTTGCCCCTGCTCAAGGCTCTCTCCTTTCAGCTGCACCCAGCACCTCTCTCCCCCTCTCCAGAGCTCTCCTTTTCCCAGCAGTAAGCGATGCCTGGGACAAAACCCAGGGCTGCGTAAGCCCAAAGGCACGCGGGCCGACCACGGAATGTCCCTGACGTGCGGAGCGCGCCCGGCCTCATGGCTCGCGCCCCGCGGCCGGAGGCAGCAGGAGGCGCGGGGGGAGCGCCGGGAGCAGCCTCCAACCCGACCCACGTGCGCACCCCTTCAAAGCCATTTCAAACACGCGTTTCAATCCTAATTAGCCCCCAACACTGTTTATTCATTATGGCTAAAGGATAATCTTTATTACATGTCACACAGAGGTCACCACTGTTTGAGTTATGTGACAGTGTGTAATCACTACTTGGTAGACTGTCATTAGGGACTGAGCTCCACTCCTAAATGCTTTTCAACTCTCAAATGGAAGCAAAAGTAGTATTTAATATTTTAGCAAGTAAGTTCATGCAAACTTATGCCCTTTATATGCTAGCTAATTAGCATGGCCACATATGATTCATGTGAATTTTGAGATTATAATTTAAGCACACCATAGCAGGGTACTCTGTCATCTTACCTAGACAAACGCAAGGCCACTGAGCTCTCCCCAAGAAGTTCAAGCCACTTCAAAACAATTAGCAAATCGGTGACCAGGGCTGCCATTCCCACTGCCTGGTGACAATGGTTGAACCCTCACAAGATTGCAAGCACCCTCAAAAACACAAGTTACAAAGCAACATCCCTTCTCTTAATGTAGGCCAGATTTAATCTTAGCACTGCTAAGGTTCTGAATTTTCTTCTTCTGCATTACTCCTAGTCTTGAGCACCCAGGAGTTTCAGGCTCCTTTACACATTCCCCAGGATCAATGCAGCTTTATTAGCTATACAATCCCCAAACTTCTAACACTGCTTTCCCTGCTGTATTGCTCTGTCTTCCCTGCTCAGGTGCACCTTTTTCTAGATCATTAATAGGAAGATTAGAAGCAAGGAACATCAGATCTCAGTTCCAGGCTCTAATACATACATATTGTCAGGCACTTACAACCCCACAACTTTTAAAGTTGATTAGATCTTTAAGAGAAAAGAAAGCTGTTGCAAAGTTTGTGAGAGCAGCATTACTCTATTTGAAGGGTACTTTGAAAGCACTTTCTGCAGTTTCATATGGAATTACTGATTCTAAGCCGGCAGCCCTCAACACCGTGTCTGGAGCACACAGGCACTCTCAACTCCATGGGCAATCTGTGTATTAGCAAGTACAAATCGCTACCTAGAAGCATAAACTGTTAAGTGCAAATGCAAGAGAGTCATTAAACATTAGGTAACAATGGACGCTAAATTAAGGTGGTATTAGCAGTGAATAAGAGCCCTCATTAGGCCTCTGCTAGTGTAACACTAGTGTGCACTAATGATTAAGGGTCCAAATTTCAATCTACAATTTCCCTCTAGACCCTTCATCTTTTTAAAACAGGCCTGTTATCTCTCTGGTTATCTCTCTGGGACCAGCTTTTTACATGGCCATGGAGCATGTTCTAATGTTTCAGTTTCATGCACTTCAGTAGTTTTGGCAGATGGCGTTCAAATCTCATAGGGAAATTGTCAAATGCAAATCTAACAGTCTAGGGGTCTATTGTTAACTAGATAAATGCATTAAATTGTGCAAATGATGCAACAGGCAACACAAGGTGCTAGTGAAGCACCTACAGTAGCAGAATTGCTCACTGAAAAAATCCACAAGAAAATAAAGAAGAAATCAGTAACACAACATACTCTTCTGCTTCACCATTTGTCAATCAAAGCAGTAACAAGAACGAAACTCAAATATCTGAAGAAAAATAAGATTAGCCTTCCCTCACCATTTTGGATATTATCACAGGTGCTATATGATAAACATTAGCATAAAAATGTTTTAAGCTGTAACCAAGCCATGAAAAAAGCCTCTGTGGAAGGCTGGAAATCAAGCAGGGAGCAATTTAGTTATCTGTGCAGAAAGCAGAGTGAGACAAATACAAGTAATGGGAGTACCAAGCCAGTGCTTTTCAACTCCAGGAAAGCTTAAGTGGGGCTATATTTGCATTTGTACAAACAATTAGGACTAAGCAGGATTGCTAATAAAGTTCCACAAAAATAGGTAGGTGAAAAGGAAGGAAAGTTCATGAAACAGCTTTGAAAAAACATGGTTTATTTTTGTCATTGTTGAGTGCCTAATTATTAATGCCTGTTATCAGCAGCTTCTGCAGTTGTACCAGTGAAGAACTGAATATGTTTACTGGGTCCATAAGAAACAAGCAGCAGCTCTGAAAGAATCTTGTATCTACTCTTACAGCCTTTACATTGTTTTGGGCTATAAAATTCACAATTTGCTGATGCAACTGCGAGCTTGGAGACAGCATCTCGCAAAACTGGATTGACAGTGCAAAAGCCCATCTGCTTCTATTTTGATAACTACACAACAGAAACACTTTTCCCTTTCAAACATAAAACTTCATACATAGAACATAATGTAAATATGCAGTAAAAAGCTAACAGGAGACATAGAGGCCTTGGTGAGTAGCAAGTCACTCTTGGAATCTCTTTCAGGAACAACTTGGAAGAAGGAATTTCCAAGTAGCACAAACCGCACAAGGAGATATCATTACGGGCATAAATGGGGCATAACTGCAGAATGGCTTCCATTTTAACTAACATCAGTATATTGATTTCTCAACAGAGCCTTGAAGGAAAAAATACCCAGCGTTTTTCTTCACAAGCAAAACTTTTAGTACTCATTATGAACTTGAGTTGTGCTAAGTTTTACAGTCCAGCTTTCAACCACTTTTTTCGTCATTGGAGCTATTTTTTTTTCTTGCATTTGTAAAGTAGTGGATTGTGTGGATTTTTTTTCTCTCAACTCTCATATAACATAAAAAATTGCTGGAAAGGTTTTGCTCAATGTTTTGGAGAGACCATACTTCCTTGACAGTCACCAAGAAAGGAAAATTTCAGCCGAATAGGTAATTTTTTCCAAAGTTCCTAAGCACTGAAAACAGTGTCATAATGGAAGATGTTTTGCAATCTTAACTATAGAGCGGTTGCTCCTGGCGCCTGCTATATTATATGGATCTTGAGAGATGCCTATAGTGAAGAGGCACTATAGATTACAGTTTATCTTTTTCTCTCTCTGTCTCTCTCTCTCTTAACTAAAATTATATGCTATATAGCCCATCAGTCAAGTTCCCAGGCACGGGCTCTATCTGAAGGAAACTTTGTCCTCATACTGCAAAAGGAAACCAAAAATAGAGGCCTTGGCTGTCTGGGGCTTTCCTAGCAGCCCACTTATAATGAACACAGGAAAGGACATGGTGGCCTACTTTTAAAAGAATATTTCTGCCAAATCCCAAAATAATAAGAATATATGGTATAACCAAAAAATAAGTATCTTTAGGTTATGGAAATTATGACTGATGGCATCTCCTGCCCCTGCTGCCTGTGATCTATCTGAACATATACAAGACCCTAATTACAGACTTGTAAAAATGGTGAAGTTCAATGCATGCTGTCAGTCAGACCAGAGGAGCAATCCAAGCACAGGACAAGCTGCATGGAGCAGAATATTGAAGTAGTGGATGTGACACAGACCCCAGGGAAGAGATTGACTTGAAGGCATCAACAGTTGCTCCCCCTGCTTTTGAGAATCAATGCATTCCATAATACCAAATTCATTAAAATTTTTTAATGACTTTTGAAGTCACAAAACTAGCCTTCCCTGATAATATTCATGCGAAGTTGAAAATCCAGTAAAAGCAAACACAAAAAAAAGCAATTTCCTCAATAAAAATAAGAAGGGCTGAAGCCAGTGGCTATCCCAGGTGTTGCTGCTTCCCAAACTGAACAGTCTCTCTCCTCCCCAAAATTTAAGTAAATGTTTTTCCCTACCTGAAATGTAATACACGCACTCAGAGATACACCAGTGTCAGATAGACAGGGCTGTGCTTTTCAAGACAAGTCATTCTGGGTGCCTAAATTGAGAGATTTTGAAAGAACTCTATTCTCAGAAATTGTGACCTCCTGCTCTCTGGAAATCTGACTACTCCCAATTGGGAATTTGAATAACCCAAGTCCGAGATGCTCAAACACACACCTTCTCTGAAGATCTCATACCAGAAGAATAAACCACATAACCACTCCTCTTCCACATGGATATCAAATGTTATGCTCTTTGCTAGTCTGGCAAAAGCAATTTAAATTTAAAATGATAGCTCATACTTTAATACTGTGAAAAATTCTTAAGTTTTCCAGCTCTGGATCTCAAACAACAGAAGAAGGCCAAATTTGTGTCTCCTTCAGAGACTAGACAGCGCTAATAACGAGAAAAAAAAAAAAAAGGCACACACAACACGCACCATACACCCAGTTTCTCAGCACTTTATGCAGGCAGCAGCCACATCATGGATGCTTTTAAATAGTACCAGCACACAGGAGAGCAATATCCAGTGTCCCAGGTAAGACTAGTATCTCATGCAGAAGCCTGAGGGAAGGCATAGGTCCTTCCAGATATGACAAGGAACATTTGTGACCAGGGAAAGATCTGGAAATAGGAAAGATGCAGCTATTTGCTATATCAGTACTTTAAGAAAAGCATGCCTTAAATAGTTGTTCTTTTAGTCTGGAGACTGAATGAAGGCTATATTGGGAATTGCCATTGACAAAATTGCAGGTAAAACAGTTATAAGGTGGGGAAAGACACACTTCAAATACGTACTGTAAACATCACAAGACTAAAGGATCAATAAGATATTGCCCTTTAACCATCCACATAAACAGGATGCAGAATCCCACCTCAGTCGAAGAAGGTTGTTTCCCTCCTACATAAGTAAATATGAATTTGCCCAGTACTTTGCAGCTGACCCAAAGCCTTTTTCTAAAAAGACCCAATCACAAGTTGAAGACGCCAAGCGATGACAGACTTATCACTTCCTTCAGTAAACTGCTCCTAGAGTTAATTATCCTTACTATTTAAGTCACATCTCATTTCCAGTTTACAAAAATGCTAAAGGCTGAATATTTTTCTACTACGTGCGTATTTATACGCATGCACATATATATGTATGAATAAAAATAGCATTTTCATTACTCAAGAAGGTTGCATTTTAGATGCAGTATTGTATCATTGCTCAATCTCGCAAGTAAAACTCTTAAAACCCTATATTTTAATTCAAAATGGCTACTGGACTGATGCGTAGCCTTAAGACAAAAAATTCAGTCCCATACCCAAAGAGAGGCTTCTTGAGGCTAGGCACATCATCAAAACAAAAGCGAGCTGAAAGCCAGCATCCAACCATCCCCTCTGAAGATTAGCAGTTGGAAAAAGTATTTTGTCCTATATTTTCAGGCACAGAATCAAGTGTATAGCATATGTGCCATTATCAATTATTTCCACACATAATATATATGCTTATATAAAATATGCTGGTCCTTCTAATAATTGTAATCATTATATATATGCTTACATAAAATACAAAAAAAAAAGAGTTTCTCCAGCCAACTTGTGGTTAATGTTAATTTTTGCTTTTTCTAGAGGTTCTGGAAGTTGTACAGTTTTTCTTTTGGGTTCATGCCAAGGTTGCTATTTTTAATTTTCTAAAGACCCTTGAAAAGACTAGCTGATATGGAGAATACTGCGAGCGCACCTCATCTCCAGTCCTACAGAGTTCCTGCTCTCCAGCTGCAGTCTCTCTTCACAGACGATGAATCATATGCCTAGAAAGAAACCACATATCTGAATAAACCACACTCAGTTACTGTCTCTGTTTGGTTACATATTAGGTAAATCTCACCAATCAAAACTCATCAGCTGACACAGTAGCCAGTGGAATTAAAATGCAGACATACAAAAATTCTTGTAGAGTATTACCAGGGTCATACCAGGCCTAAAATATTGAGAAAAGCAAAACAATCTATTAATAACTGAAACACTGATAATGTTTCTGTGTAGTCTGAAGAAGAGCCATGAGGTAAAGTCTCCGAGTTTCTGCGGTCGATGAGTTTTTAATCTGATATGAACAAACTTGCATGCATCCATGTCCTGGGACAACCAAGATTCAGCGTCCGAGAAGCAGTTCAGCTAGGGGCAACCATATTAAGGGATTACGGAAAAGGGGGAAAAAAATAAAGGTAAGCAAAATACTGTACATTATTCTAGCCAGATGTGAAGTGAGGCATATGTTTATGCAACATCAGAGGCAGATAAGTTGGCAACAGTAAGACTGTGACCCGACTGATCCAGCTGCTATTGCTTTTACATGCCCCACTGTTTTCGCTAGGCCTTCTTGATTTGCACTAGCAGCAGATCATAAGCACACTTTCCAAACTCGCCATGTGAGAGGATGAACAGGGACTGTCTAGAGATGCAGAATTAACTAGCAGGATTATAATAAAAGCATATTTTGCAGCAGAACAGCATCTTTGGATGAACTGTGGCATTATGTGCAGCAAAATGCAGCATAACCCCATCCAGTCAAAGCTCGTGTCATCTCAGCTGATTGGTTTAAATCTGCGGCCAGTGCAAAGATCGGTTGTCAGATGAAAAATACTGGTTGAGGAATACTGAAGAAATAAAATAGTACCAGGGGAAAAAGCCACTCTCCTTAGGTCCCCAGTCTCCTTTAAGGCTTTATCTGAGCAGGTTAAAGGCTAGTTCACGAAAGATCCTAGGAAAAGCTTTGTATCATATCCAAATGACAGAGTTAGACTGTAGAGTTGCAAGGCATAAGCCGGTTTGCAGCGGGAAGAAAGCCTCCTCGCTTAGTGCCAAGCTCTCTGATACCTGCCCTTTCCAAGAATTCGTGAACTTCCTGTTGAATTACCATCTGGTTCTGGCCACTGTCTGGCACATGGCAGTGGACGAAATGAAGCACTTGCCTGATCTGGTAAGAGTAATTCCTATGGCTCTGTAAGTGCCCAGCGGAGACACTACTTGCAACTAGACATTTCGCCACTAAATTCAAGCTTTACTTTGGCAATGACAAGTCAGCTTCAAAAATCCTACGAGGTTCACCCCTGTGTTTTCAGAAGTGTTGCCTGGCATTCAAGTACATGCAGCAAAGCCTTGCTTCTTTTAACCATTTTGGATCATATGTAGTAATAATGTACTTTAGAGATACCAATAATCTATCCCACAGTTTACAAAGTATTTCAGCATTTTTTTGGAACAAAGTTTTCTGAACATGTGGGCTGTGTCAACCCTGTTGCGTCTCAAGTCCTGTTCAAGCCCTCTCTACACGCTTCTACTTGGTAGATTGCCCTTTGTGCCAGGGCTAGGGCAACCTGCCTAGCTCTTTCAAGAGGGAAACTTTGGCTATTGACCTCGGAATCACTCAAACACATGCGGAAAATTGTGGCGTTGTAGGCCCGGCCCAGTGCATTTTAATTCCTCATTAGCCTTCGAGATGGTGCCACAAACCTAGCACTGAGTGAATGGGATGGTCAGGGATTTTCAGAACATGCTACAGATGTTATGCAGGATTTACGGACAATCTGAAGCCAGACGGGGATGGAAAAGAAAGGGGATGGAATGGGGAGTCTTAGAAGACGCAGAGCCTCAATCTCTGAAATTACAATCCATCTCGGCCCTATTCAAATGGAAATTTGTAAAGCCCAACTGTTACATGCCAAACACTTCCCTTTGACAGGGTCAAGCTCACAACAGCAGTCATTCAACCGGGAATGCCAAAGTACCACATGACTCTCCATGATTAGAAGATAGAGCAAGAGGTGCTATTCCCGATGTTCACCTCTCTCACAGATACCCCAAATGAGATACTTTAAATTACATTTGCCAGGAACAAAAAAAATTGTGAATGTTGCAAAAAGGTGACAGCCTGCTAGCCCAGTGAAAAAGCCAAAGGAACATGGAACTGATGCCTCAAACAGCTAATGTGCTAAATACACTTTAAAAAGGAGGTGTAGCACATCTAGAGTCAGTGTTGCTGGGCCTGATGCATTGTTTTCATCATCCTCTATGTAAAATACAACAAAAATCATAATATCTTTGAATAGAGCGGAAGTATGGGAGAGGAGACTAAATCTGATGTTTCTTTCCCCATTTGGGAACAGTAACAGCCTTCACTGGCAATGGAAGGATATTCAATTATGCTGAAAATCAGGGCCTCAGTTTGAGACCAATTGCTTTGTCCAATAACCAAACCAAAGACACAGTTTTCCTCTTTTCTAACTCCAAAGTAAGCCTGCCAGCTCAATCAAAAAAAAATTTTTTTTTGATTTTAAATGAAACATATATTGAAAAATGCCACTGTTTCAAGTTTATATGATGTTTGCTTTGCATACAAAGGGCCCATTTCTTATGCCTTTTCCCTCCACGGTGTCTACAGGGAACATGGAGGATTATGTCCCACAGCTAGTTTGTCCGCTTGCTTGATTACAACATCAATAAACAGACATTTTGTGAGTTTACCAGAGGAACTATTAACCTTTTGGCCCATCACTGTTGGGGAGGGGAGCGGGGAACGCAAAAAGAAGTAATCTGGTGACATTTCTTGAGAAGTGGATACAACTCCAAAGTATAAAACCAAATGTCAGTGATGGACTGATAACTTGATGACTCAAAAAGAGAGTACTTACCTCCCTTTCAGTAAAATGGGAGCATACAAATTGCCCTAAATGACTTGAGACACATCTTATTTGGCCTGTGTTTCAGTCTTAGACCAAATCTTCAATTGTTACAAGCTCTCATTGATCTATTGACTTCAGCAGACACATGCCAATTTACAATAGCTACAGATTTACTCCATTAAACCTATTCAAGTGACTAACATATTCAAATGAAGTCCAAACAAGTCTAGAGAATAACACGTAACAAGTTATTACAGTAAAGGTACCCACACCACAGGCCAGCTGAACAATCCCTGAATGAAATCCAGAAAAAAAGAGTTTGAACTTGGTCCATTCTCAGCTCCCGTAGGGCTGGGGAACAGGCAGGAAATGGAAATGCCAGATTGTAGTTCAACCTTCTTTTCTCTCTCCTCACCTCGTTCCCATTCTCTGGACAGCACCAACAGGATGATGAATGTTCCTCTGCAGTGACCTCTGCTCTGTAGCAATGGCAGGGCAGGCCCTCCCACTCCTTTCATTCTCAAGCCCTTTTCTTCTAAAGGATCACTTTGACGGTTCATAACATTCAGCCCTGAAGGCAAGAGGGTTTTTCCAACGTAAATTTCTTTTGGCCACTGCAATATGAACAGAAATGTTGGGCAGCTCTGTTCTGCAACAGGATTTTCATATTTCCTTTGCCTGCCCAGCTATTTATCATTTTCCAATAATCCTATGCCCTGGAGACAGAAACACTCAGTGTTTCTCTCCATACCTTCCCCCCTGCCATCCCACACACACAATGTTTCCATGCCTGAAAGTCTGTCCATCAGTGCTGATCGGAAAGGACGATGTTTATCTCTATATATGGCAAGCCACGAAAGTTAAAGATGGAAAAAGACCCGTTAGATCACTGAGTCCAAAACTCCTCTAGTGAAGGACAGGATCCCCAGAGAATAGAGATTTGTTTTTAACCAGATGCAGTAAATCGTACTTCATGATGTGGTGGCCAACAGAAATATTTCACATCCTTGACTTTAAGGCAGAAGATGCTGCAATGTGGAAGTCTTTCTTCTTTCCTAATAGATTCATGATACTAATTTTGTTGCTGGTTTCTACTAATAAGCTCTAGCATCCAAAACCCAGACCAACCACAACCAGAATTCTTCCGTCACTGCCTGATCCTAATTTATTTAAGATACTAGCTGAAGTCATCGCTTGGACAGATCTCAAATGACCCCAAGCTAGGATCACATATGGAAATATGGAAAAGCAACATGTTGCAAAAATCCAAAAATCTCCTTCAAGTCAAATCTTAAACTTTGGTAGGTTCAGACAAATACCAGCAATTGGCCGCACATCCATCTTGGTTCCTCAGTGTCAGGGTTTAGTGAACGGCTCAAATTTAGTGCCCTACAAACGTGCTGGGTGCAGTGGGACCAAAACAAGGAAGAAGATTCACCTCTAGTCTCTATTGTCTTTAAAGGTAGATAGGAAAAAACAGCAAGAATTCTATTCATGTAAAATACAGAAAGACAAACACTTCTCAGAGCAGTTTAGGAAACTAAACCAGCCATTCAAAAACCTGCTGAAAAACCATTCGAGTGAACACTCATGTCTAGGCATGTCCAGTGCTGGTACTTAACAGATCATGACTAATAATATTTGAGAAAAAGAATCTGTCAAAAGTAGCTCTAAGGTTGGAAGCATGGCTCTGTGTTTGGACACACTTCCAATAGGTATTTGAACTGCAAAGCACTTGGACTAGAAACTTAGCATCGGATAAGCAGATTAACACACACTAGAAACTGGTAGAAAAGTATGATTCAGTGTTAAACCCAAACCTATAAACAGCTTGATTAAAGTGAGGATTTATTTCTCAAGTGTCTAGCTTCCTGCTTATCTGAGATTACATGTGAATTTATCAAAACTGAAGACACAAGTTAGGGACAAAGTTCATGTGTAACTAACCATCTGCAACTTCAGAATCCAGGATGTTTCCATAACCAGCCCACTAGGCTCAGCTACACTGGAACAAAGTAGTAGATTTGAAAAGATTTAAACTATTTTAATAAAACAATTATCTGTAATAATTAACACATAGGCAAAAACTGCAGAAGTAACCAAAGGTGACTGCACATTCAAATATACCTATGTAACACACAAACTAGGTATGCAACACCACTGGGAAAGTGGAAGATAAACTGCACATGACAGATTTAAGTCACTTCAGTTTTCAGGAGTTTAAATTATATAGCAATGAATGCAATGGAAAACTAGATGGGGATAAGTATTTGTGCTAGCTAATACTTCACTGAAAACTTCTTCAGATCACTCATTTTCCACTTATATCCTCGATATAAGATTTGACTGTGTATATTCACATACTTCCTCACAGGCACCTGGCCCAAAATGTCTTTTCCCTCCAACCTGCCCAAAAGACATTTACAGTAATATTGACATAAGTGCAAGCAGCAGGCCTTTCTAAATTAAAACTTCTGTATATAGCCTGGGCATACAGTACGGCACTTACAAAACTCTGCTAGAGACATCAAATACATTTTGAAAGACTGTGGTTATACTGTCTGTGGTATTAGTCAAGTAACATATTGCCTGTCTGGAACTTGTGAAACAGGTATTAATAAATTGAGTGTCCAAATTATTGAATCTTACACTCAAGCCTTGCTGGGCTGGATTCAAAGACAATCCTTCAGACTATCAAACATGAAAGCCCACCCTTTAGTGTTTATGAGAACAACGACTGCAAGTGCCATCCTTGAAGTTTAGCCTTGAAAGCCCAGGAAAACGTTCAACTGGTTCGTCTATCGTCACTGAAATACCCAGGACTCCTGCATTATGAAGAGGTTTTCAGCATAACTGAAGGACTCGGACAACATGAGATACCCAAAACGCAGTCTAAGAGCTCACTGTGCAATCCACCCACCCTTCAAAAGATTATTCCAGACCCCTGAAGCTTGAAAAAGACCAACTTAATCCTTACACTGCATTCACACAGTGCACAGGCAGGGATAAGGAGTAGAGCTACAGGATTTCTTGCACTCATATCTGGACAACAGAAATTCCCAATAATCTCCAAAGACAAAGCAAGGGATATAGAGAGGAAGCTAGTACAGGGAAAGAAAGAGAAATCCTTTCTCAGCTAACTAAACAACAAATATTGAAAATTCTTTCCCACTTCAACTTTTTTTCTTCTACTTTTCTTTTTTCCACCAGAGCCTTTCTACTAAACATTAACAGTTTTCGAAAACGTTCTACTAAACAATATCAGTTCAAAAACTAAGTCTAAAAAAGTGATATCAAAAACCTGTCAGGAATAAAAAAGAAAAAGCAGCAGCCAAATATAATCAGTTTAGGGAATTAAAGAAAAAAGAAATGAGGATTAGCCCCCTAAAAGGCAGAAGTTTCATTTTTTGATAACACTATAAAAACAGAAGCATTAAATAAACTTTTCAGTTTCAAAGCAGGTCATATTCACCATGAAAAGTGCATTAAGTATCTCAGAATCATAGGGTGCTGAAAAACAAACACAGCAGCAACCAAAAAAGATAAACTGCATATATTTCTTGCATCTCTGCCTGACCCAGAAGCAAAAAAAAAAAAAAAAAAAAAAAAAAATTTTCCAAGATCTTCAAGCTAGTTTTACACTCCCAAAAGACTTAGATCATTAAAATAACGTGCAAGCTTTATGCAGACCAACTACTTTGAAGTTCATCAGTTCATATCAGAATTGGCCGCAGCTAATAATCCGAGAACAAAATGCACATCCTGTGAGATACTGAAAACAGACTCAAGTTTTCTTGATTGGCCTCTTCTCTGCCATTTGCTTTGAGTCTATTAGTCAAAGCCACAAGCGTACTCAGTCCAAATGACTTGTGGGAGTACAGGGACCCCTTCAAACCTCTAGCATTGCCCTAGGCCTGGAAAACCAGTCTTAGCTTGACAGCGGATAGGGATTGCAAGCACTGCTCCATCATACAGAAAGGGTGAGGTTGGAAGGGGCCTCTGGAGATCATCTCATCCAACTCCCCCTGCTCAAGCAGGGTCACCTGCACATGGCGCAGGGTCACATCTCCAAGGAGATCGTACATCTCCATTCCAAAACGGTATGCCCATCTATTTTGCCGGCAAAAGTACCAACAACAGTCAAGCTAACACATCCAGAAGACCTCGCTGCGCTGTGAGTTGAAGGATTGATCTGAGGTAAATCCTCTGTTGCACCGATGCTACCCACAGGTATCCGTATGGACCTGCTACCCATACGGAACTACAGGGAGGCAAGTGGGCTGCTCACTGCCCTTTGGAGTAGCCTTCTTGGTTTTCCCTGTTTACCAAACTGTGCCACAATAAAGAGGCTTAAGAGCCTTCTTTTTCTCTAATTGCATTGGGTGTGAACTGCAAATAGTACTTTTTCCAGTAATTTTTTCCTTTTCCTCCAAGTACAGTGCTATATATGTGCACGCACACACACACTCTTAATCACACAAGTTTGCCTTCGGAGGCCATTTCAAACCTACCCAACCTAAATAAGGAGAACTTTTAAATGGATTTTCTCTCCCCCTTGATGTGGTGAGATTCACAGGCTGTGGAAAAAGAGGCTGGGACAAGACACGGTTGCATCTGGAGCGGGGGAGGCATTCTCTTTTGTGGTTGTCTGATGAATTATCAAAGCCAACTTGTAAGGAGTTTGGGGCCCAGAACTTTAAACAGATAGAGATTTTCCTCTCTCCCTTTCTGTCTCCAACTGTCCTGGGGATTTGTCTGAGTCATGTTACATTCGCTGTGACTTCAGATCAGTCATATCTGGCTTTAATAATGTCTTTATTTTTTATTGCTATTATTTTTGGCTGCTAGGGTATTCTTAAGAGCTTTGTTGTTACACTCCCAGCAGAGGCAGCAGCACGTGCTTAGTGACAGCAGAGTGGAGATGACAGCAAAGCAAGCAGAGGATTGAACTAGAGAGAGATGCATCTATGGAGCCCCCCTGGACTTCTCTTAGGGCCTGCTTAGAGCTCAGATGGCAGCACAAGTAGCAAGGCCCAACATTCCCATCCCTTCCAAATATGACTTACAGCTCCCCACCCCAAATACATCTTGCCAAAAGGGCTGCCCAGAAATTGATGGGGATTTTTAGCAGATATCAAGGTACGGCAGAGAGGGTTAAAGAGTTCCTGAGACATACAAAATGCACGTCCAAACGGTGCGGCTGTGATTCAAAGCAACATGAAACCAACCAACCAACCAGGGTCAACCTCAAAGGCTGCAGCTGACAGGAAATCCCTCTGGGGAGGTCCAGGTGTTGGGCAGGAAAAAATTTCCCCCACCATTTTTTTTTCCCTCTGGTTGAGCCATTTTTAGAGCCTGAAGTTACTTTGGTGGGTCACAACAGAGAAAAGGAGAAAAGAAAGGTAGGATTTTCACAGGCCAAGTCCCTTCCATTACACAGTTTTATTTATTGATTTATTTCTAATAAAAGAGACAGTACATCTCCATTTTTTTTATAGGAGTGCAAATATGAAGCCAAATAGCTTCCAGCCCAAGGCAGGAGGGGCAGGGAGGGGGAGGCAGAAATGCAATGGTTTATTAGTGGCTACATTTCATCTTTCAAAGGATCATCTTGGAGGTTATCCCAGAAGAATCCTGCTGTGTTTCAATAAAGTGACTACAGGGATCGAAAGCTCAGCAAAGCACCTAAAGAACTGAGCCAACAAGGCAGCCTATTCCATTAGGGATTTATTTTATTCATGCACAAAAGATAGGGGTGGAAGGGGCGGGAAGGAAGGGGAAAGACTGCAGAAACACAACTTGGAGACACAGCATGTCAGAATACCACAGAGAGCTTGAGGGACTGACGTTCTTTGCCCATTCCATCAGCAGCATATATAAAATGTATAAATAAGTTCTAAGGTTCCTTGGGAATTTCCTCGTACGTATCAGTTCCACTACGAAAACCCTAAAAGCTCAGTATGAGGGATGTCGGAGAACAGGCCTTCGAGGAAACAAAAGTGGCTTTTATCTACAAAAGTAACTTCATTTCAGCGACTTGTGACAGATACTCCAGTTAACATTCGTAATACTTTTTTCTTCTTTGTGGCAGCCATGCAAAGCTCAAAGCCTCCAAGACCTACCAAATATCCCCAGAAGCCAAACTTGCACATATTTATATAAAAGAGAAGGGGAAGTTCAAGAGAGGAAGGAAAATATACATTTCAAACATCCTATTGGGGAGCAAAAACACTAACAAGCAACTCATGCAGCCATTTCTGTGCCATGTATCATAAAAAAAGCAAACAGGGAAAGTGGATTTTTTATTATTATTATTTTCTGGTTTTTGGGTGGAGGGAGCAGAAGGGACATGCTACTGGCTGGAAAAGCAGAAAATCTAAATATCTCAAAGAATTTTCCTTAAAATCTGCAGCGGGTTATGAAAGAATCAGATTTGAATGTCACCAGATCAGTAAACTCATATGTTTTGTTCAGCTCATTTTTAGATTAAGCACAAACATTATCTGAAAGTTTGAAAGAGAAATAAGTAAATAAGTTAAAATCTCACCCTTTCTTCACATTTCCTCATTCCCCTGACAAGGAATTAATGCAGATCAAATCCCCCCAATCAATCCCACCTCCCAAAATCCTCCATCACTTGTCTGCTCTCTCTCCTTGAACCTCATCTCTATTCAGCTCCTCTAATTCCTGCTCCATTCCTTCTGTCAGTCTGCCTTGAAGGACACGGCACAAACAGGGGGGCTTGGGACTTTATCTGAAATACACAAACGGCCAGAGAATTTGCAGAGCTCCTGCTGTGCTTCATTCCACAAACCCACCTGAAAGAACTGAGCTGCAAAGAAGAGAGGGACTGAGCTCCTCTATGCTCTTCTAGATAGAAAAAAGCTTTTCTAGAAGAACGTGCAGATCCAACCTGGAAGATTCTTCCCAAATGCTTAACCATTTTCCATACAGATGTTACCCATCAGATCAAAAGCTCCTTTCCATCTGGCCCATTTCAAAAACTAGATATATTGCTTCTCCCTATTCTCTGAGGGCACGCAAGAAGTTTTCCAGAGACAATTCTGAAATCCTAAATATGAATTTCAACTAAGCACCGCTTTTTATATTTATTTTCTTCTGCAAAATCTGGCACTAGGAAATCCTCGTGAAACCACTGATGAAATATGAATTCATAAGACTCTGAATAACGAGGATGCTGTCTGTGCCACATAGAAGAATTAGATGAGGATCTGAGCTCAAAAACTTAGCTATGCTACACACAGTCCAACAAGCAAGACAGCACAGAGCAAGCACCATGAGGCACAGATTTGTTCAATATCAGCCCGATTTGTTCGGTATCAGCCTGATATTGCAGCACAGATATATGGGGAGGGAGACTGTTATTCCAAAGAGAGGTGAGGAAAACAAAAGTTATGTAAGTCAGAAAGGTGCCCAAGTCCAAAGGACAGCTCTCCGGGGACAGTGAAGCCTATCAGGGATTTAAGAGTTTCACAGATAGAGTCTCATTGCGATACAGAGAGGCATTTCTAATCCCGTAATCCCATCCCAGAGATAAATACCATTTGGGGAACAAGAACCTACTGAAGGCCACCTTTTATGGAAGAAACCCAGATGTTCTCTCAGCCAACTTGGCAAGGGATACACTTCTGCACGGAAGCGCTGCAAGGAAGAACTGGCTTTTTCTATTCTGAATATGACCCTCTGTACACACAGAAATTACATTCTTTCTGCTCACAGCCATTTCGTGTTCAAAATAAAAACAATCTTGGAGGAGCAGAGTTGAAGGCTGAAACAGGTAAACAGTCACGGCCAAAATTTCCACTTCAGCATAACCTAATTTATACAACCGATTTACACAACTTCCTGAGCATCTTCCATGCAAGCAAAGAGAGCAAAAAGCAGGACAATTCACAACTAGCTGGTTTCAATGGGTTGAAGAAATACTGTGCAGTTTTGCAAATCAGTGAAAAGATTTACATTTTTTCTTAACTATTTCCCCTTCTCCCTATACACAGTAGCACTTGGGTCAGGGCTTCGACTTCTATAATCAATTAACATAGCAGCCCATTTGCAGCAAGGAACACTCTACTGATTTAGAGATGTAATGGCTAAAAACAGGCTTGTTTGAGGTGGGTTCAGTTTGATATAGCAAATCTTTTCAAAGAATATAGCAAACAAACATTATTAATTAGAAAACAATGTTCTGGTGTTGGCAGATCTGCAGTACTAATAGCATAACAACAAAAATGAACAGAAAATGCCATAAACGGATTACAATGAAGGAGAAGTGTTATTTAAACTCTCATGGATTTTCAAGAGACATAATTACCTTCTTAAAACATCCAAAATATCATACTGTTTATGTCTTCATTACAAAAGGAGGAACAATTTTTCAGTTTTATAAGCTGGCTCAGTGAAAAAAAAAAAAAAACACACACACACACATATATATATATACATCTACATACACACATATCCACATGAAGACCAGACGAGTAAGTTTTATCCTGACTTAGCTAAGTGAAGCAAACTCCAAGGCCTGGTATTCAGCTCACCAAAGTTGACTGAATTCAAGTAAAACCCTCTGTTGTCTTGGCACCCATGTAAAAACGAGTATTTCAAAGTTCAAAAAGATGGTCCCTATAACTTTCTCATTAATATCCCCTGTGTTAAAAAGGTTTTTAAGCAGGTCATCTGACACATCAACAACAATTTCCCAAAATGTAAGGAGATAATTTTTAACCACCTTTGTACTGCACTGAAAAATATTCCTTACTATTCACTATATAGAACTTTAATCTTAAGAAGCCAAGAGAAAGTAACCAGTGGAGCTGGTAAGGACAAAGTCAAGAGACATTTGCAACCCTGTACAGGCAGGAGGACAAGAATTAGTTTACTTTAAGTTAAAAATTAGGATACTGAGAACTCAGCAAGTTTTACAGGGCTCAGTAGCCAGCCTCATCTTTTCTACACCATAAAAACACATGCACTGCAGGTCCAGCTGCAAATATTTTTTTTTCCTATTATTACCTGCAATTCTTGAGAATAAAATCACTAGCCAACATGATTCAGATGCAAGAGACAGAACCCATGCTGCACTGGTCAGCATTTTGGCAGACAGACCACTCATGTGGCAGTGAAGAATGCCAGCAATGGAATTTGAACCTGAGCCCCTGGAAGGCAAGGAAAGCACCTCAGCCTGGGCAACCTCTGCTTAGGGAGAAGTCTTTGAGAGGAGGAAAAAGCAAAAACAAGCTTAAAGTTATCCACCTGATTATGATACAGTGTATGTATTTCTTTCGCATTTCAAAGAGATTAATGGGGTCATGATGTCTCCTGCCAACCTTTACCCAGGGTTTCTTGCTAGCCACGCTCCGACATCCTTCTAGATAGGACACAGATGCTGCACTGAGTCTGAGAAGTCTATTTACAGAATTAGTAATTACCACATCCGAGAGCACCTGAGTTTTCCTTGGAGATCTCCCAGCTAAGTACTGCCCATAGCCAACATTGCTTAGCTAGTGAAATCTGACACGTTCTTGGCCTCCAGTATAGCAGCTTTGGCTGCATGTCTAGAAATATTCAACCTGCAAAGGCATCGGTGCCAGAAAAGATTTCTAAATAATTTGGCAACTCCACTCAGCCTGTTACTGGTTCCTTCTTGCATCCCTATTACGCAAAGAGAAACTACCCCAGACTGGTTGGGTTATTTCTGTGCGGCAGCTGGGTGAGCAGGAGAGAGAATTCGGCCTGTGAATACAAAGCGCTACGGAAAGCCTGGCCCTCAGTTGCTTAACATAAACAGGGTTGCACAGACTGTTGTATTAAACATCCTATTTCCAAGCTACTCTCCGTAGAAAATAAGAGTATTTAACCATCAGAGGAGAAAAAACAACAAAAAAGGCAAAGGAAATAAGAATAAAACAGAAGGAAGCCCCCACCCCTGAAGAGCAGCTCAGCACTGAATGAAAGAAATTGCTAGCTGTTTTACATGGTTTTGGTTGTCTTCCTTTACCTTGTTGTCACTGGTTGTTTAACTGTTTGCAAGGCTGAAATAGAGGGGAAAGATGCATGTTAAGTGCTGAAATTTGCCTTTGAAGGTTCCTTTTTCAGATGGAAAAAGGAGCTTCAGAGAGAGTCCCCGAACCCCACTTCAATGTTTGACCACTCATTTGACAAAGGCAAAAAGTCCTCTGAATCACTCACACATTGGGAGCCTATGTTTTCATACCTTCTCTTAAAGACATATCCACAGTACACTTTGTTGTTCATCCAAAAAAGAATATGGGAATGGGTTTTGTTTATGCTTTTACTCACCCAATAGGGGACTAGGAACTCAAGCTTTAGTATTCTAATGAAAGACAAAATTTGGAAGAAGCAAAGATACTGCATGAATGCTGAGGTATCCAGAGGTTTTTTGTTTGTGTGTTTTAATTCCACATGTTATTTCTCTGCAAAATAACAATACAGTTACAGGAATACAATTATCCTAGTCAGAACTTGGCCAGCTCATTACGCCTGCACTTGCTAAAGGTGGTGCATGCTCTTTACTTGCAAGATCTCTAAATATAAGTGGCCTATTGACTGACAACAGTTAAAATACACCGCACTAGACTACAACAGCAGGCTCTGTAGCCATAATAAACCCAGTGGCAAGGACAATATTTCTAACCTAGCATAACTAGACACTGCCCAGGTCAACTGGACATAGTAGCTGGCCTGGAGCAAGACTTAAACTTGCAAAACTGGACCAACATCAACTGCCAAATATTCTCACGTAGCAAAACAGCAAGCAGTGTCCAAAAAACAGTGCAGCAAAGCAATATTAAATACTTGGACATCCAGCTTATTTCAAAAGTAATTATACTTGAACATTGACAGAATTACACATCAACTTTTAAAGTCTTGGATTTCCACTTCTGGTCTTAGAGGTATCTATGAAATTGTATTGGATATAATAGCAAATAAAATATTACTATCTTCTCCTTCTCTTAGTTAACACATAAGTGCTATTATGCCTGTGATCTTATAGAATTCATAATGTAATCCACTAGAAACACTGCACAAAGAAAATTCTGGATTAGGAACAGGAGACATGTTTCACATAAGGATTCTTCTGGAAAGACCAACTCCGTCACATTTTTGGCATTTTAAGTATGTGCTGTTCAGGAAAAGCACAGCTTGTACTATTCTATCAAAAATTATGCAAAAAGTGAGGAAGATTTTTACAAATGGAGAACAAAAGCAAGGAAGATGTGGTGAATCCCAAAGGATTTCCTTCAGGTCAGGGGTTGACCCAAAGCTCAGTTTTAACAGGAAGCTTCATGCCTGAAACATAGACCATAAAATATTTTTGGATGAAAACAACAAACCTGAACCTTCACCCACAGCTAAAACCAAACCTCTCAGGCTCTGTTGAGGTTTAAAGTTAAGAGATTAGGAGACGCAGATAGGTGCATGATGGAGCATGTTGAAAAGCCAAACATAGCACCTATGAAGCACCCATTGGAAGGAGCCATTTGTTTAGGATTTGAGTCCTGTTGCAGGTTCAGCCTGGCCATTCTATTTAGAGGCCAGTAAAAGGGATAAGTAAACATCTCTGCTACAGTCCTAGCTCCCCAATAAAAGTACTGAAGATAGAAAGCTATGTGTTTTGCTAAAAGATCCTGAAAAAAGCAGCATTCATAAATAACCTCTCTACCTAAGCTACCAATCATGAAGCTGTAATCAGGAAACATTTTAGGGAAGAGAGAAGGGAGGATAAAGAGAAGTGCATACTTTAAAAAAAAAAAAAAAAAAAAAAAAAAAAAAAAACCTTCTTTTTAATCACTGCAAGAACATATAACTTGCAAAGAAAACAAATACCTGCTAAATTTTATTATATCTCAAGACTAAATCTCAAACACCTCCCCCTTTGCACCCAGGTATGAAGGTCTTCCTCTTCTCTCTCTCCAGTTTGTCTTCAAGGACACTCTTT
>NW_010588542.1:38577-57415 GCF_000705375.1 Tinamus guttatus
TCCATTTCTACAGACATTGAGAATATCTGAAGCAATGGAGTCATTCAAGTGGTGTTTTTTTTTTGTTTGTTTGTTTTCTGTTTGTTTGTTAGCGAAAGGAAAGAATCATTTTAAAAAACAAAAAAAATCCACCCCACAATTCCTCTAGTTAAATTAACCATCGTTTCACGCCAATAGAAAGAAGTCCCCCATCAAATCAGACCAAGTGCTCTTGCGTTCCAAAATAGAAGCAAGGCAACATCCTTGCCATTTTGGTCTTCAGTGAAAACATACTGAGGAGTCCTTCTATACTTCGAAGATACTTTACCATTTCCCATAGGGAGAAAAGAGGGAAATAGGAATAACCATTGTTTTCTGGAAATAATTCCCCACTCAAAAAAAAAAAAAAACAACCAACACTGACCCTTGAGTTTTCGTTTATAGCCATCTCCACCAAAACAGGGTATTCCCCTTAGCTTTATTCATTACCGATCAGCACATGCGTTAATCAGCGAGGGCTGTATCGACACCGCAGACACAAGCGGTTACATCGACAGCCCTTCCTCCGCTCCCCGCAGGCTGCAGCCCGGCCCAGCACCTCTCCTCGCACCGGGCTCTGCCCACGCAGGGCCAGCGTGCTCCGAGGGCCGCGCTCAGGCGCTTTCTCCACCCTGACACACAGTGCCCACAGGGTGCCCGTGCCCGCCGTGGCGCCTCTCCCCGCCCCGGGCCGCAGCTCTTCCCTGCTCTTCTCCGGTGCCCACAGGAGCGCCCTGCGCCACCAGCACTGGCTCAAGGCCTCAGGTGCCTGCAGCCATTGCCACCCTCTCCCAGTGCAACCCGCGGGCGTTTCTCAACCCCTCAGCCTAAGAAAATCCTGTCAGCGATTATTATGGTCAACCAAATCAGTATTATCACACACGTGATAAGAAATAAGAAACAAGGCAGAGATGAAGATACAACAACTCTCCAAACTGCTTAGTTCTGGTACTGTGTTGTAATGGGTGGATGTAATCCAAGGCTTTTGAGGAGCTTTGGAAACCTCAGCCAAAAAGATAGGAGTATTTATTGTACTTCGATACTTTATAAATATGTTCAGCAGCAACAGAAATCTAATCATCCTAGTTTTTTTTTTTTTTTTTTTTTTTTTTTTTTTAAATACAAAGACAAGTGTATTACTAAGACCCTAAGGTACAAGGCAAACAAATTTTACAAGACAAAGTAAAATCTTTATCTTGCATCTCTGACACTTACAGGTCAGAGACATTCAAAACGAGATGAGGATGAGCCAGAAAGTTCTTCCCAACAGGCAGATCTTCCTGCCAACCCCGACGATGAGGAGGTGCTGCAGGTCCCAAGCAGAAACATCCCCTGCCCTCCTCGGTATTGACCGAGGCAAACCAGCCTGGTGCTTCACCCAAGTGTTAAAGAGGAGGCCTGGCTCCACACAAGCTGCCATGTAACAAGTTAATGCAGTTCCACTTGTAAAACCAACACTCCGTTTTATTTCTTTAGGGACTAGTAATGTGCTACAATAAGCTATAGCATTTGCTTTTCAACAAATAGTCACTTTTATCAACACTGCGGAGAAGTAGAGGGAACATATTGAAATAGGACAGGTTTGAACAATCTGCATGGGCAAAGTGACACAGTGAAAGGGTAATGCAGAAAGTGTTAGCACTCACCCTTGAGCTTCAGGAACTTGGATTTATTGTGTATCAAGTTAGTAATGCTGATGTCGCATACTATGGCCAAGACATATAAGGGAGCTATAGGGAAGCCGTTACTGGAAATACTTCAGAGCTATTGCTTCATATACGGGGAGTCAGGCCAGGAATAGCAGAGATGCTGCAAAGAAAGCACCAGCCCAAGACCTGTTACTACAAAGTGAAGCAAAATAGTAGCACACAGCAGGTCTGTACAAGTATTTTCATGCCATAGAGGCAGAAGCATGAAACAAGTACTAAAGGACCCAAGAGGAGAAAGGGCAGCGACAGCAGCATTGAGAAAGCTCCCTGAGGACAAAATTACAAACACACCTAGTTGGTGCTTCAAGGCCTAATCTAGCCTCTAATGAACTAGGAGACTTTCTAGAGCATCAGTTACTTTAAACTCCTCTAAGGTGCTGATAGCCCTCAGATACACAAGTACCAAAGTGCAGAGCCACTGGTCCAACAGAGCAAAGCGGGTTAGAAAGAGAAGCTTGAACCAGGACAACCACACAGGGCATCAGGCACCCCCTACAGAGTTTGAATCCTCACTCCCCAGAACAAAACAATTTACAAGACATCACTTAGCATTACAGAGAATCAAGACATCGTTGATCTAAAAATAAATCTATTTCCTTTCAGAGAGTAAATAAAAATCCCAAAGCAATCCATCAAATCCCAGACAGAGAAAAAACTATCTTAACTTTGCATTTACAAACTATGCAGTGATTTGAATGTGAAGATATGACCAGGAATTCTTTTGCCTGTAGCACAGTTAGTTTTCCCCATACAGACATAAATGATGCTCATCAATAGAAATGTGATATTTCTGAATATAAAAAAACATAAACTGCGCTTACTAGGTCTCCTCTGGTTCCCATTTAATTTCTTTTGTCTAATGTAAACTCACTGGGCTATGACTAACAGCGAACATATAATTTCTAATTGTATGACATTATGTTATGTTAGTACAAAAACATTATCAGAGCCAAGACAGAGACAGAAGCGTATAGTTCAGTCTTACTGGGAGTAGACAGGAATGGAAAAACACGATCAGCATCAAATACATTTGTCAGGGAAGCAGATTAAAAGCCAGCTTTAATGGGAAAATATTCTCCCCCGTTTTACTTCCCCATTTCTTAGATGATAGAAGTGTTACATAAACCAAATAAAGGAAATTCACAGCTTTATAAGGACTTATGGTGTAAGAATTGACTGATACAGGACATTATTCTTTGGAAGATGCTGTGTGTATTTCTATAGAAATGACTTAAAGACTTACAGAGATATAAAGTCCTGGATTCTGTAGCTACATGATTAGCCAGAGAACCTATTCTTGTTGCAAAATTATGTTGAGACTTACATTTGAAAGAATTATGAGCCAGAACACCAGGAAAAAAAAAATCTGATTTACACCTGTAGAGATTTTCCCCCCTGGGGAATAAACTGAAGGAACATAAATCAAGAGGAAGCCCACGTCGTGTGCTCCCGAGCCTGCAGACGGTCTGTAACAATAGCTGCAAGAATTGTGATCGGCCTATATCCTCTCAGTGTACTAATCATGAGGTTCAAAGACTGACAAATTAAATGCCAAATGTGATGGACAGTATTAGTTTTATTTATTTGCAGCTGGCTGTATGTGATGTTCCTTTTAAAAGGCTGGGCAGCTCGGCAGAAGGCAGCCAGCTCGTGAGAGCGCTTACTCTGCGCCAGGTAAAACCCCCTCACCAGGATGGGAAATAGCTCCAGTTCAGAGAGCAGCCAAGGGTGCCCGGACGCTGGAGCCTGGAGCAGGATGGGCAGAATTAGCCCCGCGGGCAACCAGGAACCTGCCCTGCAAGGGGAGACAGGGACAAGGCTAAGAACAGAGTGCAGGTGTGCAACAACGTCTCAAAAAGCAATGGAGAGAAAGATAGCACTTAAAAACTACGATGGGCTTGTTGTCACCCAGAAGACCACTGAATTACTGAAAACCTAACAGTGGAGATCTATTCTTAAGTGAGGCCAAAGAGGAATTTGTTTACATTTGCATATTTTATTGTCTTGCCCAACTGATGTAAATTTTGCCATTTTAAAGATCTTAAGTTGTGGTCTAGCAAAACAAAGCTTCTACGATCCAAAAAGTCTTTTTGGAGAGTTCTGAGGGAAATGGATCCTAGTCCAGTAACATGCTCATCTAATGAAATAGTCAAGTATTTGAGGAGCAACACTCAGCAAAGCTCTCGAAACTACCCCTCCATTTCCTACATTCCCATTCCTCCATACCTACTAAGAGTAGCAGAGAACCATATAGATTTAAAAAGAGATTTAAAAAAATACAAACATGAAAAATTAATGTAATAAATTACACAGGAACTGCTATATTGTTATTTACTTCAGATTAATGAAAACTACTACTTGATCTAAAAAAAGCTTACAGTCTAGATAAAGTCTATTAAACCTGGTAAGCATCCAAAATATGGGAAATGGTAAGAAGCACCAGAAGGGCTTCAAGAAGCTGCAGTGGGGTTTTAGGAATATTAAGGTTATTAGGAATAACCTTATTAGGTTAGGAATATTAGGAATATTCACTTCCAGCTCTCAAGAGAGCCCCTGGCAGTGTTCATACCTTGTACCATGACCATCAGCAAGTCTCCTCACATTTCTGCTTCCTCACTCACATAGCACAGTCTTATTTAAGCCTGCCAACTCAGAGGACAATGACTGGGTCTTCCTGTGTATTTGTTCAGCAGTTAATATTTTAAAAAAAAAAGTGCTTAATATAATAAATTTTATCTTGGCTGGGCAATCTAGGCATCAGCAGAGAACGCACGGCTGTCCTGTGCTCATTCTACACAGGCTGTGTATTGCCCACAAACTAAACCCCCATATTCCTACTGAATCAGGCCTTTCCATGATTTTTTCAGCCATGAATCCCAGCATTCACCAAAATAATAATAATAATAAAGTCCTAAAAACACCTCTCAGCTGACCTTTAATGGCATTGTTACCCAGCGTGCGCCAGGCAAGAACCAATATAAACCTTACAGGGCACCGTAACCTTGATCCTATTGACCAGCCTTGCTCTGATTTAAATTTCAAACAGCATGCAATTTTGATTCCTCTTTCCCCCAGCTCCAAAAGAAAACATTATGGATTTTATAGGGAAGAATGCCCTGGCCACACAGCTGATTTGCACAAACTTCGCATAAGCACAAAGGCAGTCAGTACAAACAGAATTAATTTTAATTAACCTTAATACGGCTGACAAAAATGGTGGGGAGTTTTCATGATCAAGTATCAAGTAGAACCACATGCACCAAAATATCTGCTTTGTTAATTACATGTACATACATCCAATAATGGAGCCACACTTAACTGTAATAGTTGTTTTTGAAATTAGACTGTTACAACCACACTGAGTTACTCCCTCAGGCCATGAACACAGATGCAGCTTTTGGACAGGTAAAGCAGAACCCAGCCCTGAGATATTCATTAGCAGCCATGACAGAGAACTTGAGTTCTCCGCCTGATCATCAGGTATCCAAAGCCTGCTGGGGATGGAAATAAACTTTTTATTATTCCCTGGATGCCTGGATCTCCACAGGAAGAACTCTTTCTGGATCATCAGCCAACTCAATGGCAGCCTCTTTGCAAGGAGTCCAGCTGAATCTGTTCATGCAAAATCAGGAGCAGATACTCAAGTCTCATTATCCATATGCAAAACCAGTGAACACAGAGAATCAAGAAACTGGCTTGTGAAACTACTACATGTAAAGAACTGAAGACAAGTGTCACCTAGTAAATGGAAATCACTATTACTTGAAATAAACCTATTTAGACACACAAATCCATTGAGAATCTGTCCTACCATTTGCTAATGTATGTTCCCAAAGGACAGAACAGGGGGCCCTATAGAAGAAGACATCATAGCAGAGCAATTTTCTTGTTGTTGTGCAAAAATTTCAAGCTAAACCAGACATCTAAACATGAACAGGTCAAAGGATCCTCCCTATTTACAGAACCAAAGCCAAGTCGCTTCGATCTGCTCCTTTCAAAGCTGCCTCTGCACCCATGAGGAGGAGCTTTCTGTGCTGCCTCTAAGGCTTGATTGGCTCCCTTTGAGAGGATCTAAAGGATACATAGCACGGAAAGACTAAAGGGACCCAGGAGCTGGCAGAATAAAGCTGTTTGGAGTTGTTTTCCAAAGCAGGTAGGGCCTGGTGCTGAAAACCTGCTATGAAGAATCAGTGTTTATACTAGCCAAGTTACAAGGCTCTGGCAAGGGTTGGGGATTTTTGTTTCTTTGTTTCCTAAAAATCAGAAGGCAGGAAAGAAAAACGTTTTCTTTCCTCAGCGCTTTTACCTTCCTTATCGGCTCAGTGAAGCAGAGTTGCACAAAGCAAGTGCATGCAAGACAAAATTAGGAATTTAATGTTTGTTCAGTTAGAAGAAAAATATTGCCAAACCAATGGATTCAAAAGCAATAGCATTATGCCCTCAAAATCATGAGATTTGGGACCCTCTCTTTGCCTTCTACTTTTTCATCTTCTAGAGTGTATAAATTACATTTCTATACTTGAAACCCTGCAGGCTAAGAATTTATTTAAGATATAGCTAAGAACCTTATTACTAATGTGAACTCAGGTTTAAAAAAAAAAATATTCAGACAAGGCAAGACTAAAATAATCAGAACTGGCAATGCTATATTTATCAGTTTGTAGGCAGTGGTCCCAGAATGATAATTAGTTAATGAGCTGAAGTCTGCAACACTATCACATTATCAGGAGGAAAAAAAGTATCAGAAATCTTTCTTTTATCATACATATCATCACTAGCAATTTTACCAGGCTAAAGACGTGCATCCTGCTTGCTTAAGTGATGGTGGCTTGGGCCTAATTCTAATTTCACTGGCAGCATTTTTGAGTAGCCATAATTCTGTTAATATATCCTGATTTGCACCAAAGTAGCAAAATAAAGGGGCCCAAATGTACAACTAGAGTAAGCCAAGCACAGCATGGTCTTTCCATTGCAAATCTGGCCACTATTTAAGTGCTGGGTAGGATAATTATAAATAATGTTATTGATATTTATAGTTTCATCACCTCCAAAATCTAGAAGGCATTAGTGAGGTAGGCTGTTCAAATCTACCAAATTGGGCACAGACAAATGTGCTGTAAATTGCGTTTGGAAAAGCTTCAGAAAGAAGCTGGCTGCTGAGCAGTAACAGAGCAAAACCCCTCTCCTAGAATATCTTGTTCACATTAAGAACATAACTGAAGTATTGGAAGTAGATGACCAAACACCTCAGGTGACCTGTACAAACACTGCCGCTATCTACGCTCTACCCTTAAATTATCAGTCAGATTTGGAAAGCATAGAAAATTGTACTGCCAAAATACAGGATTCAGGTATAACTACATGATGCAAACAATTGTGCCTACAGTGGTGGTCGTGTGAGTGCAAAAGAGAAGTGCAAATAGTCTACATGGATACAAAATTTCAGGGAACACAAATTGCCTTTACAAATAAGGAGAGCCTCTACCAGTCCTTCCAGCAATGTTTCATTCCATTTTACAGCAAAAATAAGGCAAATCTTTACAAATGCATTATAGAAAGTAAACACTGTGAGCTTTAGTGCAAACAAAAAAGCATAGGGAGATGTCCACTACTAAAAGTTTGGGGTTTAGTGAACATAACCACTTATTCGCTCTCAAGGCAGGGTGAGCTAGTGGGGGAGATGAAAGCTCCTGTTTCATTCCACGTGCAAAGCAGAACAGACATCTCCCATAGACATGCTAATGAAACATTGATTTTCCTGGGGTGACGTGTGTTACCGCAGGGCTCCCCACCTTGGACTTCCAGGAGAAACGATTCACAATTAATTAACTCCTTTCACAGATTATCTGAGATGTAACCTGGGCTCACATCGGCTTGTTTCTAATGTGCATGAATATGTATATTGGTAGCTATAAGGTCTGCTGCTCCAAGGGCCCTGCCACCAGGTCAGTGATCCACAGGAGAACTCTAGGAAGCTCCCAGACAGGTCAGAGCAAAGCCCAGCCTTGGTCACCTCCTTCCCACAGGCTGCTACCAAAGCAAGAACCTCGCATGGGAAATGGTGGAGAACAGAGAAATAGACTGAAACCTTACAAATATCTGTGAAATATTCAAAAGATAAGTATTTTGTTCAGTTCTATTAACTGATAAGTTTACCAAAACCACTGGCTTGCAAGTGATTTTTTTATGCATATGAATATACAACTATATTGTTTTAGAAAAGAGACTCACTCCAGTATTTCAGACTCTGACCCACCTTGAATTTTACTACAGAAATATTTAATGGCAACTCTTCTATACTTACATTGACAAATGGATCAAAATAAAAGAGTAGGACAGCTTCATAGCTTGTTTGCTATTCGACATTTGAAGCATCATCAATGATAGCAGCTTAGAAAAATGGTACCTACACTCTCTATGGGAGTTGCTATAAGAGGTAGTATTAAAGATTATCATCCCTCAAGAAAAGTTAAGAAATTCTGTAGATATTTTCTTTCTGAATTTTTCTTTTAAATGAAAAACAACTTTGGGAGAAACAACAGAAAGCAAAAGAATTCTTTTTGAATGAATATACATATTCTCAGCAATGAGAATTCCAAAAGTTCTCACAAAAGTGGATATTCCTTTCCTATTCAGACAAAATCTATTTTCTATAAAATACAATTTAAAAGGAAAGTTTTAATCCAATTCCGCAGATAACACTTGTTGCTACTTGTGACAGGGCCTTAAAATCTGTGATAAATTTAAATGTTATTTAAAGTATTTTGAGTTTATCCCTTGGCTTGAGCATTTTCCATCATCTGGGGCACACATAAAAGAATCATGAATATTATATAAGAAGTAATACTATAGAATATTTTGCTTTAAAATAAAACAGTAATTACCTCTATGTCATATGCAGAGAAGATCACATGCCTATAAAACAGTAAGACCATATGACATCCAACCTTCTTTTTAAAAAATTTATTTCAAATTTTGGAATAAATCTCACTATCTGTATACATACATCCAGTCCCATCCCCCCCTTCCTCCATGAATACCATTAATGTGAATTTCAAGCAGGGCTCACCTTCTCGACAGCTTTTATTGACATAGTGTAGATGATCAATACAGAACAGACTAGAAGCTCATTTTCAGAAATTGATAAAAGTTCAAAACTCAGAGGGTTAGATGATTTACAGCAAAGGTTAAAGCTATGCGTTGTGCTTTTCTCAAAGAGCAAGGGGTTTCCTGAGTCTTCCAAACTTTTTTTTTTTTTTTTTTTTTTTTTATACAGCTTAATGCCTTTGAATTTTAGCTTCTTGCTTAGTCACACCCTTGATTAGAATTTCTAGTTAAAATAGTTTATTATCAGTGCCTCTCAGGCCAGCAACACCTATCAGCTCACAAAGTAACATCGTTGGTACTATGGGTACAAGAACCACCAAGCTGGGCCTTCCTGCTAACGACACTCGATTTGCCTCCCAAGCCATCGAGTCCAGTTATCACACAGCACTCGTTGCTGGTCACCACTACCCTGCAATACCATACAAAGCGGTTGCTCCATCCCTCAAAGGTACTAGCAGACAGTGAGGTAGGCCCCAAGGCCACCAGCCTTCCCATCCCATATCCAGATGTAAGGAGCCAGCAGGCTTACAACAAGACATGAAGAGGAGACCAAGAACCTTCCAGTGAAGTAGCTCAGACCAACAAGAGACTTTCACATGAGCAAAAGAGCTCCAACCTGTCCCTTTTCTGTTCATCTTGTGTGTGTGGTTTTTTTGTTTTTTTTTTTTTAAATCTATCCTCATCTCTTTTCTTTGAGGCATCTCTTCCCTGACTGCACAGCACAAAGGGCTGTTTTCCTTCCCAGGTCATCAATAAAGTGTGGCCTCACTAATGAAGTGCTCTAGCTGCAATAATAAGAGTAGGGCCAGAAGAGAGTTCCTGTGAGTCCTGGCTCAGTCCAAACCCTAGCATTGATGTTGTTATATACAAGAACCACAAGTATGTGGGGGCAGCCCCATATCTATCACAGCAGCCAGAGCAATTTCATACTGTGTGCTTTTAATTATTTCATTGACACCCTTGGACTCAATAACTGCCTGAATTTTGCTGTCAACACTTTGCTCCTTGGGTTTCTTCATTAAATCACAGTTTCAAATTACTTTTTTTTCTGCCTCTTCCCCTGCCCTCTTCTTTGGCTTCCAATTCTCCAAATGCCCCACACTGTTTTAAATTACACGCTCATTTTGGAACATGCAGACTATTTATCTAGGAGGCAAATTTCAGCACCATCTGAAGTTAATTTCCCAACCCCAGAGTTCCTGGGTACCAGCTTCCAAGTCAGCTGTGGAATTTCCTGATAGCGCTGCACGTGCCTCAGGTTCCGCAGCACCTCCAAAGCGGCCGGGCCAGCTGCGAGGCTGCGACACGCACACGCCGCTGCTACCTTCATACCGACCCTTTCAACAGCAGAGGAAATAAAGATCCACTTTAATTAGTTTGTATATGCTAAAGTCAGCTCTGTAATTCCTAAGACTGAACCTACATCTGGGGATGTGGGCGTGTTGACCCCCTCGCCACACAACATGGAACAGCCTGGAACATTGTTCCTGTTTATCGCTATGTCAAGCACATTAACAGATACTGGCTCTGCTCTAGATGCAGATAGATTTCTCTGTCTCTCTCTCTCAAAATACCAGTTACCCCAGGTGACTTCAGCTGGAATTTGGGCACTCCTCACCTCTCTAATATTACGGCTGTGGGCAACGTTAAAATCATTTCAAACATTCCAAACAAATAGAAAGGCAGAACCTCCTGCCATGACAAATTTTGAATTTTATTTTGCATGTCTGCAAAGAGTCCAATCTGATGGGAAATTTTTAAACTCCCTATTGCTTTGTTAAAATTATTAAAATATGTTTCTTGCATAAGAAGGGTTGGGGTTATGTGGCCCATTCCAATGGTCAATTTTTTTCAGGCAAAATTATTTTTCCTTAAAATTATTTGTTCATGTTAAATCAATTCTGACATTTCAAGTGTAACATGTTTCTCATCTGAAGATGTATATTTTTCCAAAAAAATGTCATAACCAGTATTTCTAATGATTCATGAGACGATGTCCCTCAAAACCTGGTATGACTTTTGGAAAATCATCTGCCTAAAGTTTGTTGGAAAACTAAATACTATTATGGAAATGAAGACAGGGAATGCAATGAGTTTACAGTATCAGGCTGACATTTAAATTCTTATTTTTCCTGTTTTTTTTTTCCTATAACTGAAAACAATTTTTATGTTTGTAACCACGAAGTGAAGCTGTTCTCTGAGCTACTTACATATGGCTTCATCACTGTTTTCTGTGAGAAAAATCACTCTGCTCTGCTCCTGACATTGCATCGCTATAGTAATCATCAAAAAAAGAAAAAAATAAAAACAACAAACAAAAATATGTACACTGATCCCTGCACAATGGCCTTTTATGCACTTAATACTGAACCACTTCTTACATAAAAATGCCGAGGAGTTGTCTGATCATAAATGACAGTTGGAATCAATCATACCATGTCAAAGGATATTTAGTAGAAGTCTCACATTAGCTGTTTTGATCTGCACCTGCCATGGGAAAAAAAGACCACTTCATAACACATTTAATACTGCTAACCAACCTTAACAGAAAACTCCTGGAGCTGGAAGCCCCAGAGCCCCCTTGGCTAGCAGGAATTCAGGGAAATCTACCCATTTCTGGGACATTTTTCACCATTTGCTTTCAAGCCCGGCCAGTCACTCTCACCCAGCCGACATTTCCTCTGCTGCAGCAGGCCCGGAGGACTCGCTCCGAGCAGGTCAGGAGCAGTAGCTCCACAGCCTCAAGCTATGGCAGCTGCTGAACAGCCCCAGCAGTCACTCCTGTGACCAGGAGCCTCCTCTCTGTCAAGACATTCTCATCACCAAAGAGGTCAGGGGAATGCCCGGACCTCCTGGCAAACATTGCTCTCCTCAATGTGATGGCAGCACAACCAGGGATCATCAACAGGTTCTTTGTGGGTCACCTACCTTCTGGTACCCAACACTCAAACATACAGAAATTATGCTGCAAGAGTTTCATACTGTAGCCAAATACACTGGCATTAGGAGACAAGTAGCAGCAAAGGCAGCTACCTGGAAACTGCAATCAGACTCAACTCAGTTTGAGCGTGAAGATAGTCATGAGGCAGCAACAATAGAAAGAAGGGATCAAATATAACTGTACGTTACAACAGAGAGAGTTACCCAAAGAAAACACCTGTTAACACTCAAAATGACTCATTTCCCCACAGAAAATAATAATTTGGTTGAATTATATTACTACAGAAGTTACCCAAGTCAGACAACAATGGCATTCAGACTGTACTCACTTTGATCTCAGCTGCACAAAAAGGATTTCTATCTGCCATCGCTTCCTGGCATAAAAGGCAAAGTTCGAACACAAAGCAGCCCTACTGGCAAAGGCAGTCAAAGGGTCTCATTAGGACACCATGAAAAGCTCGCAACAGATTTAGAGCGCAGGTATTCCAGCTCAGAACTCGGTCCAAGTTCAATGCCCAGTCTTCTACAGTGCATAAAATTGATTTACTTTCATGAGAACATTTTAAGAAAACAAAGACTAATTTGATTCTATTTAGAAATAAGATTTAAAGCCTTGGCTTTGGATTTTTATGAACCTAAGGAGAGACGTGCTCAGAGACAACCAGTTGACAAATGGCACCGATACTGAAGAAGTCTCCAAAAAGCCTCTGTGTAAAGCTCAGCTATTTAGGCACACAGTTTCAGGGTTGAGTCATTTAAATCACTGAACACACTAAGCAGCTCTGCTTTGCCTCCAGAACATCAATAACAACTGAAAAATGATTGAAAGTGTCTCCATCAAATTTATTTAAGAGAAACTAAAATTTCACATGGCCCCCTGCCTATTCACTTTCTGTAGCAGCCCAAATATCTACAGCTTATCTTCTTTATTGCTACCTTCTTGTGTGGTAATCACTGTCCGCTGCTTGGAGGACCTGCCACTGACAATTTACAAAGGGTTCATAGCCAGAAGAGGGGATTGGGGGTATACAGACACCTGCCCAAGTGCTGACAGTTGGGACGCAGAAGCTACAACCAACTCGCATCCTCCAGGAGTGAAAGCAGCAGGGCCAGGCAGGCTGGCATCAGGTGACAAGGACAGCAGAAGACACGCATGGTTATCTGCCTGAATCCTGCCTAAGTACCTATAAAAATCCAGAGGAGGAGGAAAGTAAATTGAACAACAAAACAGTAGTCTGAGTACTTTGAACAGCTCAATTCTTGTAGGCATCCTTGCCCCTTTAAAAGAGGCTATTCCTAAACTTCCCTAAACTTTTTTTTTCTTTTCACATTTAACTGCTTTCATTGCCATTGTAATTAGCAGCAAGAAAGGGCAAAGAACCCCCCAAAGTTTCTAAAATCTTTAAGTGCTTATAGTGATCCCTACAACAATGATGGAAGAAAATGACTGCCAACTTCCATAGCTTTTGGTATGAATGATCATTTCTTCCTTGTCACATGGCTGATCCTAAAAATTCCTAAATAGATGCTGAAAAAAACCATCTCTCTGCCATTTTAAGTGAATAACATGCTCACATGCTTCTATTTAACACTTCAAAGCTAGAGAGGTTTTCAGGAAAGTTAGGTACATTACAGTGCACGGGCCATTAATGTCTACCTCCTGCTGTGTGCATTTGGACTGTACAAAACCCAGAGCCACATACATAAACAGTCACTTGACCGCATGCGCATGCATTTACTTGATATATATGTGCAATCACCTCATTTACAGGCCTGGTCAGATATCTTAGCGGACATCTCTGCTCCTATACTTCACTGGCGAAAAATTCTCCTTTTCATTTGGATCAGATTCACTCCCAGCCAGTCATCTCCAAGCACAGTTTGAGAAGTTCAAATTTATTTCCATCATTCATTTAGAGATACCCTATAGTAATTAGTCTCCTGAAGAACAAGGTAAACCTGCCCTGCAATTTCTTCCTCCAACTAGTGTTACTTGAGAAGGAAGAGAACAAGGAAATTTAACAAGGCAGACAAAGGGCATCAGGGAAAAGCCATACTCAAGTAGGTACTTGTGCATCAATACTGTGGTAAACAGGTGATGTTATAATGATGTTATGGCTGATTGATGTGACTGCGCGTTTCAAGTCTGCATTTAAGCTTTACCATTCACAGAGCAATGAGTTGTTAAACCCAGATTAATGGTGAGGATTCCTCCCTCCAAAAATCCCCAGAAGAATTAGAAAGACAAAAACATTTTCAAAACTTAAAATCCCAACATAAACGGCACAAAAGGCAAACCCTTCCACAGGGTTTGAGATGGAGCTGCAACAGAGAGATTGGAAAGCTGCTGAATATGTCACTGTTCAGCTCTGGTAGAGGAAAGTACCAAACCTCAAGAAATTGAGTCCCAGTCTAGCACCTATCTTTCTGCACAGGTAAAGCTAAAAACAAATGCCAAAATATTTTCTGAAAAATTCTCATTAAGATAATGAAATTAATTAATTGTTTGATACGTAAACAAGATGCATACATTGTTCTCAGGACTGTAAAGGAGACTATTAGTATGAAACCATCATTATCATGAAACACCATCATGCAAATGGCATTGCTTCACAGACAGTTCAATAGTTAAAGAATCAAGTTGTTCAAGGCTTTTTCCAGCCTTATCTTTGACGGGAGAAGAAGGGGAAAAAAAAAAAAAAAAAGAAAAAAGAAAAAAAGCACCCACACGCATAACACTCATCTGCTCTCATCAGATGGACTTTGAGGAGACTTGGAGACTTTACATCTCATGCTCTTTTCTTTCTTTCTTTTTCTGTCTCACTTTCTCCCAAGCCACCTCCCCCAAAGCAGCACTTACCACAGTGACAAATGAAGCAATAATAAGGTTAGTCATTTAACTCCTTGCATCCTACTTAAAAATCACCCTAATTACTGTGTAATGGGTCCACAGAGGCAGAAGACTCTGGGTGAAATCTACCCGGAGGGCACTGGTATAGTTCATCTGTCCATTCTCTAATAGCACTCTAAAGTTCACCCTTATAAACATGTCACCTAGCCTATAATTAAGTGACTGGTCATTAGGTAACATATGTGGTACCTGTGGGTCACATATCAGTCAGCTGGTGATGGATCTTTCTCCAATAGCCAAGGAGAAGTAGCTCTATAGCTCTCTGTCACCACAGCATAGAGCAGTATTCTGGATGCATGGTACCCTCATGGAAGAATTTGTTTAGGTGATTTTTTTTTTTTTTTTTTAAAAGACACAAGTTAGTGTGTGAGAAGCATGTGAAACTGAGGGGAGGAAGAAACAGAGTGACTGTCACAGCCCAGTCTTTATTCCAACAGCATGATAAAAAGCTGGATTTTTTCTTTATATTCTACCATGACACTAGTTCCCGAGGCTCCATGAACTCATAAAAGAAAAAAAAATAAATTTTATCAAGGTAGGCACACAGAAGTAGTGCCACAAAACCAAATATTTTTTACACCAACTTTAGGCTGGCTACAATAAGATTTTAATGCTGCCTGAGTCAAGCATATGCTAATTTCAAGGAATTCACTTTTACCTTCTGCATTCTTGGTGTACTTGGATGTTATAGTTCAACAAAAGAGTCGGACCACACAGATTTCCAGATGGTGAATGGGAGCTGAGCTGAGTTTTCTGGCTAAGTAAATTACAAAGGAGGAGGAGGAGGAGAAGGAAAAAAAAAAAAAAAAAGCCATGTCCACAATGTTTCTAATTGCTAGTTATTATCTCCAAGAAAAGTGCCCAGTGCCCAAAGCCATGATATTATGGCCACCAGAACAAGACAAGACCTTGCAATCAGCCCTTCGACCTCAGCTGTTGGAATGGGCCTAATCCACTACCCACACTACCCTTCCGTGACATCTTTTCTAACAAAGCACCTGTGTTCCATCATCACAACTAAGCCACTTGGGCCCACCCACCATTTTGGTAACACAGGAAATAGAAAATTTGGCAAAAGAATTATATTGGTCTATGAAACTTTCAAGAAATTGGTGTACATGTCAGTAAAACGTCAGTAGGAAAAAATGCAAGACAAGGAAGGGTTTCACTGCTGTGATTGTCATCACCACCACAGGGAGAGAGGATATAAAAAGAATTAAAAAGCTAGTTGGAGGCTGCCAATATGAACTAAAACAAAGTATTTATTTTCACTCCTCAAAGATCTGATTTTATGTGGCTTAAATTCACCAGACCAGAAAGAAGCATATCTATCAAGGATAAATTTAACCCATTATAGTTGATGCCATTAGTAGACGTAACTGCAATAAATAATAATTAAAAAATAAAAATAATTTTAAAAAGCATTCTTTACAAAACTCATTTTGAATGAAATGACTTTGGAAGTATAGTAGAAATGCACATTTTTTCCCCATTTTTATTTCATAGAAAGAAAAAAGAAAAAAGGGGGGGGAAAAATGCCTCTCTGGGCAAGATATGAATTTAGAGACTAGGCTGTGGAGTCCCAGCAAGGTCATCTACCTTTTTTGTTCTGGCAGGACCTCATTAACTTACTTTGTGGCAGCCAATTGAACAGTTGCTGCTTCATTCACATCTAGAAAATACCACAAAGGTTTTGTGCTTTCACACATTTTGCTCATTTTACCAAAGAGGATTCTTAGGTTCTCCAATCAAAGATTAGAGGATCCACAGATATTAACTTTGAAAACAGCATCTAGAAAGTTGCTGCTTCCAAATAGGCTCACGAAATACATAGATTAAAGCAGGTACCTAAGAGGTAAGTTTGTGTATGGATTGCTTCTTTCTGGCTTGTTTATCTTAATTATATCAATGCCATAATTTGAAAAAACTGTTCACAAACAGGATTGCATTTAAAACTATTCCCTAAAGAATTTAGGCTTTCTCATCTGGGGGTCTTTTACTTGTGGGTGAGGTCTCAATCACTCTGATGGATGGGTATCCCATACCAGGGTCATTCTGCTGTTACCAAACCGCAGCACCACACCCTCACCGAGCGCTGACGGCTGATCCGTAGGATTCAGGTCCAATCAGAGCGGTGATTTCTCAGTGTTAAGGACTTTTCAATCTGACACATTTGCACCGAGACTGCAAAGGATCAGGAAAACAGCCCTCAACTAGGGGGATTAGTAGACTATTTCTGCATCTTTGTGTGATTTAAAGCCACCTCTCTACACGCTATAAATTGATGAAGTGGCTAAAGGAAAAAGCCTGTGGCATAGAGTCAGTGTTGCTTATTCAAGAGCTTGTGGCTCTGCTTGCTTGCCTGCATTTAATCCACAGTTAGGACAATTCTATTTCAAGAGTTTAACTGGTGGTTTACACACGGGATGGTATAGCACAAATTAAGCTTACATTTTGGCTTGGTCTAATCTTTTCATATTTGAAGAGAACATCGGAATGTAGAGCAGCAGAGCGGATGGCTGCAAGGTGAAAGGGACGCTCAAGTGTTTGATGTAACAGACCCAGCAAGCTCTTTCACTGGCAAAGAGTGGAAGCTTTGCTCAGAAACCTGCACTTCAGTAAGGAGTTAGGAACCGCGCTAAGAAAGAGGAGAGAAACTGAGAGGAGCTTCTTCAAAGTTCCTTTTTTCCCTTTGTACCATGGGAGGTGTGTGAAGCTCAGCCAAAAGATTAAACTGATTTAAAGAAATCTCACATCTAACCAGAAATGCAGGAGATTGCAAAGAAATAAACACATACATTTAAGATAAGTTGCCTTAGGTTTTTTTTTTTTTTTTCTTCCCCCCCACTCCCGATTAGATGCATCTGTAATAGTATCTTTTCAAAGCCAAGAACAAAAAACAAAAACTGTTAAAAAAAACTGCAACTAAATTCAATCTGTTCTGGGGTGTTAATTGAGGGGGTGGTTCTTGTTTGTTTATTTTTTGACAAATTCTATTGTTTTTCCATGCAGTTGCCATATCCAGAGAAACATTCTACCTAGCTTATTGTGCTAAAATGCCAAACCCAAGATATCCATTTAAGCTTAAACTTAATTTCCTCACATACCTGGGAAGCTGCTGTGGTAAGATCAGAGATTTCAGCTGTATATTAAGACCTGGCTTCTAAACTGATTCTTTCCCTGTGGTTACAGCTGTTCATACTGTTGGCTCTGGTGCAAAGAAAAAAAGAGAAATGCAGGAGATGGAGCTAAGGAAAGAAAAGTGTTGTCCCTGTTTAACGAATGTGTCCAGAAAACCATTGTCACCTTCCCACAGTAGGGCTTGTGGGCTCCGATTCTTTACTGCTTGCATCCTCTGTCTCATTACTTCTCCGCAAAGGGAGTGCAATTCACTGTTCTATTTATTCAAGTATATATGACCACACAAAGCTGGGGCTAGAGACAATATGGCCCTTAAGATCTAGGCTTCGGCAACTCAACCCCCATTGAAGAGCAACTCATTGGGTGGTCTTGAGCTTCAAGCAAAAAGCCTAACTATTAATTTTCACATAGGGTAATTCCAGAGTCTAGCCACTCAATAATAAAATATTTGTACTCAGTTGAACAATATTTATAAAATAAAATATTTGGTTTCCATTTTTTCCACGTATTAATATTTAAAATTATTTTGCCTCTATTTTGCTTTCATTTGAATTGTTGTGTCCTTAATACTTTTAAAGGACTCATAACTAAGGACCTTCAGTGCGTTCCTAAATTCCATCACCACTATCCTGTGGAATAGAAAAATGCCACCATTCCCACTTCACAGAACCAAAGAAAATATATGCAAAGCGTGGTGGACCTGTCTTTTCATACGTACAATAATACTAACCCTAACAAGTTAGCATCAATGTGAAGAGCTGCCAGATCTCTTAGGAACTCATGGTCTTCCAGTACTTCCCCAAAAGAACTTGAGTTTCATAACAGAAATACATTAGGCAATTAGAGAGACCATATTTCTACATTTTGTTTTAAACATGTACAACCGACCCATTAAATAACATTTTGATAGACTTTTTACCCCTTTCCTGTGTAATCATAGAATCAGTCTAAGGGCAGGTGTTTATTTTATTTTTATTATTCTGCTCAGCACAGCATTTTTGAACAACCTTGA
>NW_010588542.1:57462-77656 GCF_000705375.1 Tinamus guttatus
TCAAAAGCTAATAATCACCCTTTGAATTTTAATCCAAAGCTATCCTCAAAATAGCTCACTTCGCACACCCTCAGCACTTCTGATGAGTAGAAAAGGAGGTACTTAATTTGAGTCACCTTAAAAGGTGCTTAATAATTGTGAATTAACAATGATTATTACATATTCCATTTTTTTCTTCTTAAAATGGAAGTCAAAAATTGTTTTTTTTTTTTTCTGGAAACAAGGGATTAAAAGCAAATATTTGCTCCCTGAAGAATCTGTATTTTAAGTTTCCTCTTTAGTTTGGAACAAAAATCTTAAGTTTGAATTTTGTTCTGAATGGTATACCAACTCTGTAAGACTTCTAGGGTCCCAAGCAATAAGGAAAAGGCTTATCTTCAGTCTTCTCTAAAAGAGGGATTGCATTAGTCCACCAGGTAATACCAGCCTGATGAATTAGCTTTTTCTCCACAATGAGATTCTTTCTATGTAAGCGCAAGTAATCCCTGCATAGATAATCTCCAAAGAAAAAGGGCAACCTTTCCTAAAGTCAAGGCACACAATTATACTTGTGTTAAAAAGTACAAACAGTCCTACTTCATATATAAAATATGCATAAAGTAAGGTCAGAGAATTGTTAGTGCTCTATATCAGACCTTGAGAATAGTCTGTATCCAACAGAAGAGTGGAACAGCGAAGTGAGAAATGAGCCTTGGAGGTGACCTGCAGCGATCTCGCTAGGGCAGACACAGCCAGCGGTCCCTGCGGCCGGGGTGACCTCTGCTCCATAGGGCGAGACCCTCATCCTGACATTGTGAAATCCTTTCAGGGAAGCAAAACAAAAAACATCCTCCACACAAGTGTACCCAAAAAAAAAAAAAAAAAAAGGCCACAACTGTCAGGAGTTTTGAAGAAATGTCACTTCTGGGTTGCTGTTAGGTAATTATTGGAATTTAAGTAACCTACAGAGACTTTAGGGAACAGAGCAATCCATTTTACATGAACTTCACCTAATTTAAGTCATTGTTGCAAGCCCATGGGTATTTCCAGAGAAGGCTACAAAGAAGGGATATCATGACCAGCTTTCCAAAAGCAGCAGACAAATAATTCCTGTTGCAAAGTTATTAATGCTCCATGCCCAATCACATGCAGATTCACAGAGTGAAGCTCAGACAGAAGCCATGGAGCTGATGAAAATCCTCAGCAAGGGCAGGTGCTGCTTTAGGTCAGCATAAACACGGACTTCACTTTGTTTCATTTGTATATAACCCATAGTCTGCTCAGTCATGGGCAGAGCAGCATGATGAGCATCAGGTCAACTCAGACAAGCACCATCATCTCAATATCATTTTGTGCAGAGATGAAAGATGCTCTTCCAGACTCTTCTCACCCACATAGCAGCAGAGACAGTCCACTGCTAGAAACAATCTACTGCCCCAGGCCACTGCTCACATTGTGCTGTCTATTGAAGGGCTATTCATTGTTCCAGTTAGTTGTAACTAGCAGGTGACTCCTGTAGCTCTAAGAGGCCTGGACATAGTAAATACAAGTGCTTTAAAAGATCCTAAACCACTTAAAATGCCATCATCTCCTGCACTGTTTAAGTGTCTTAGGTCTCCAATAAGATGCTCTTGTGAGTTAATCAGGGAGGCTACTTAATGAGGACAATAGGCTATTCACCACTTTGTGCTGATGAGGAAAGCCAGTTATACCCTTAAAAGTAGCATGCTTCTGTAATCCCAAGGAAATCAAACCATTTAGATAAGCATTCGCTAACAAAAAGGTTGCACAAATCTGGTGGTAACTTGCAGTATTTAGCTACTACTTAGTTCTACATCTTGTGGGCAAGTTTTGGTCTTCCTGTGTTACAGATCTTCATGAGCTACAGTTGGCAAAACGGAGCATAACACTGTTCAACCCAACTGCTGAGGAACTCCTAGTCCAACTGTCTCCTTTAATGACTATAAAACTAATCACCAGCAACAGACTTTTCAGCAACTTCTCAAGATTTTAAAACTTGGAACAAGTGTAGGAAAGAACAGCTGAAGCAGCTGAGCTAGGACTCAGACTTCTCTGTTTTCCCACTTCACATCAATACCTCATAAAGCACAAATTCCAAATTATCTGAACTTCCACTGTAATAAAGAATGGTCTCTTAAATTACTACTGGCCTTAGAAAAGTTGTCCCAAGTATATATTGTTCAAATGTAATCTAAATCAGATTGGTACATTTTTTGTTTAAAGCTGGATTGATTATAAGGGAAAAAAAAAAAACACACACAACTAGATTCTGATCAATTCACACTCTACTTAGTCAAAATCTTGCAAAAATAAACATACTCTACTACAGCTTTATTATAAATTGTTTGGGAAAAAAACTAATGCCTAAATACAAGTTTATCAAAAACACAGTGGTGGGTACTGTTAAAAGATTGCACAAGCAAATCACTTCGCTTCATATTTAGTTGTGTCAGTCTATTTGAAAGCTGTTCTACCTGTTCAACTTAAGCTGTACACGTGGTTTGGGCACAAGATTGCACATATAACTTGGAAGTCCAGTTCTGATTTTCTATTAACAATCTACTTACAATACACTGACAACTGATTAGTTATTGGAAGTTGATTCATTATGGAAATATCACAATTGTTTCCATGTATTAGCTAGTATGTTAGCATTACCTGTGCTCAAATTACCAGTCAGAAGATACAGAAGCACCTAAAACAGGTCATTTTCAAGCCTTGATCCGGATCACCCGAATCAGATAGGTCAAAATTTTTGTCAATCAACTAAATAAGCACCCTGCAGGCTGTGATGGCAGAACTAGCCTTTCTTGACCCAGAGCATAAGGATTTTATCAGCCTTGTGCCAAACATGCAAGTATAGATTTAATATAAGGGAACAGTCCATTTTTTGCATCTGCCAAGTTCATCATATGCACAGACTCTTTCAGCGGGTACATAAGCATTTCCTATTTTCCTTTTGTTTTTTCTCCTAATCAGAGAATTAACAGCCTCAAAACTAGCCTGGGTTGCCAAGCATCTTGCCTGGCCTGACTGCAAGTCTGGGAGATTTAACGTGAAAAAATTCAGGTTGGGAATGACCTTCTGCACTGATTGACTTTAGTGGAATGTAAATGATGGGCAGTAAATCAGGCGACACACAGGCCTCTCCGTGAATCATCCCATTCCCTTCAATCCCGTCCAGGGGGAGAGATATAAATCCTCCCAGTTCAAGCCAGGCCATGAGCAGTCCTTTATATTTCCAATTAAAGCTGTACTGTCCTTTGCCCGGCATTCAGTGGGGACGCCGCACATTAATATGGTAATCAGCAACCCACGGGGACCTCATTGTCGCCGCCACATTCATGCCCAGGCTTCCTCCCCGCTGGACGGGGCAGGGTTCTGTGTGACAGGCAAATCCCAAGAGGCAGCGGAGAACCCTTCATTAGGCCCCATTTTAACGCTGCCAGGAGGCACTGTTTTCTTTATGAGGGTTTCACACAGCTCCTCAGGGACTGGAGGCCCGATACAGATGTTTCCCAGCACTGCACAAACAAGCCCACGGTGCAAACACGGCCCAACAGCTTGAGTACCTATCAATCACTTTAACATCATCCCTGAAGTGCTGTAACTGCGAGGCTCTTTCTTATGGGAACAGCTTCATCCCTCCTCAGTGAAAGCGCAGAGGTTACAACAGCAACTGATGGCCCCACAGCAGAGAAGCATGAGGGAACACCAGGCCCAGCATCCACCATCAAGGTTTCTACAGTCCCTCTGGTAAAGGCAACGTTAAGTAGGGTCTATAACAGGCTTATTTGGGAGGGAGTTTGGTAATAACAATCAACCATGCTCTTGCTGAGTGTGCCTCTCTTCCTACACTGCCACAGCAATGTACCTTAGAAAAGCAATGAAGAAGTCAGAGGAGTGCAGGTGACCAGTTACTGTGGTATCACCTGAGAGCAGCCACAGGAGGAAGAGTTCAAGCATGTGACAAAGACCATTAATTTCTTCAGACCTCAACACACTCAACAGGCAACTGCAGAGAAAAGGCTTAACAAGACAGATTCAAGTTAATAGGTTCAGGATTTTTATCCTAATGAAAATGAGGACTGGAAGGCATAGCATTCACCCCAAACTGATAAATACACCTCAGGCACTTGAAAAGAAACTGACAGGTCTGATTCATAGTTGAAAACTTCCAAGTTCTCAGCAAATTTATTCTACAAATACACCATTATTTAGAACATCTTATTACTTTGATGCAGCCCATTTTATCCTGAGTTTTAACACGGAAAGGATGGAAGACACTTTTGAAGACCTTCAATTGTCAAAAGTGGATACTACATAGATATCTGCTGTGGAAATTGGATACCTCCCTCGGCAACTGAAGTCAAGGTTGCTAACTTCCCATATAAAACATACAGCTAGATTAGGCTAATCCTGAATTCCCATATCCCAGGCCTGAGTGTGAAGAGGTGAGGCAATATGCTACTACATTTCACCTGAGAGAAGGATTTGCCTTCCCTAAAGACAGAAATTTTTCATCTAAAAAAAGCTTCCTCCCACACTAACCACCTTACACCGTCCGATTCTCTTCAGCACTACATAGCTATTTTTAACATCTCATCTCCTCACATTATGGCAATTTACATACTTAAACACATCACATTATCGTCCAAAATATAAACAAAGTGAGATAATGCACTGTAAAGAGTATTAAAAAAAAAAAAAAAAAACACACACACACACAGAAAGACACAGAGGAGCTTTTGGAAATCAGGCAGTTCTTTGAAGCAAAGCAGTTGTCCTGTATCAGTAATAGGAGGATTTCTCAGCAACACTTTACAATAAAGCAGACTTAATGAGAGCTGAGCAGTAGTGTAATTCCTGTGGAATTGCATATTGAAAGCTACATTCATACCCAAGGAGCCCATCAGGACCAGTATTGTTAGCATGAATGCTGAAAGAATTGCAAAATGAATTGCTATTTTATTATCAAGTGCTTCCGATTTGCTCTATCCTGCCATCTGTGTCATTTGGAGGATGTGAAGTAGCAGAGGTCCGAACTTGGGTCTCTGAAAGGTGGGTCAAGGGGAAATTTTATGCTGCAGCCTCCTCCACTCTTTTACAAAACAAGGTCATTGCAATTGCCTTCCTATTACCCTAAGAGAAAGAAGGGCCAAAAGAGGAGAATAGCTTTCTAGTGACTGGATAAGGCAACTGCTTTCCCCCTCATTTAAAGGGGAACACCATTTATTGATCAGCTCTATAAAACCTGGTGATAGATCATAGCAAAACGCTGCTTTGATACAAGGTTCAACAGACTCTAGCTAGCTCTAGGCTCCCACAGCCTTCTCTTTTTATTTGCCAAACTACAAGTTGCACAGTTGAAAACTCAAACTCTCCCAGAAAAATAGGCATGTGCTGGACATGTCTCATTTAATGACACCAAACAGGAAGAAGTTTCAAAACCATCTGAATGACCTAGAAGCCAAACACTTTTCCAAAATACCTAGAAGATGAGATGGGCCCATCCTGGCAGATAAGCACCTGACGTGCAGAGCTCTCACTTGGCTCCATCCTCCCACATTTCTTTGTGGCTCAACACAGACCATAGGATCCATATCAGACAGATATACCTCAGATGACAACAAATGCCATGTAATTGCTACACACATTACAAATGTTGGAGTGTTTATGGGCTTCTGACAATCATTTATACACCACAACAGCAGATTTTTTTTTAATTTCTTTTTTACATTTATTGTGAAAAAAATGAATGAGTTTAAACATTTCCAGATCTACCAGAAGAATTATTCAAGCTAAGTTTATAGGTCTGACTTTTCCCATACATCACTCTAGATCAGGAGGGACTTGGCTAGACCTGAAAGTAAATAATTTATGACCTAATGGGAAAAGCTGTTCACATATCAAAAGTTTAAGAATAGTTTCTCCAGTGCAAGGGTCCCAATTCAGCAAAGCACACAGCTAATGTTACTGTTGCTCAAATGAAATATCGCGTTTAATAGAAAAAAAAATAGTCACCTTTAAAAACGATTGTTCTACTTCCAGTGACAGCACTATATATGCTTCCTAAATATTCCTGAAATGACACACTGCAGAATGAAGCTCAGGCACAAGACAAGGAGATTTGCTTTGTAATTTGAGGCTGACAACAAAGCAATATTCTCTTTAAGGGTAGGTTGTAGTCCTCTGTGCAGTTAATTGACCACCCTCCATTGCTGACATCCAGAGGGAGGAACAGGTTAACCCTGACATTTAAACTGCTAATCCTTTTAGTAGGGTGCTCTACCTATATAATTGGTTAGACTGCAATTTGGGGGTCCTATAAAAATTGCAATGACTGGGTGGTACAGGGCAATTCAGAGAAAGTCTGACTGCTCTCTCCTTTTCATTTCTTTTTGTAAAAAAGAGAGGTACAGACAGTGAACATCTCACAGATCTCAGAAACCTCAGAAATCCTATTTTTCAAAGCTACCTTTTTTCCTTTTGTTGGGGGTGGCAAAATCATACTATTTAAAGTAGTGTCTGATGATATTTTAAAAGGCTTTGGTTACACTGCCTAGGGGAGTCGAAAAAAGCAAAGGTAATTCAAAGATAGCGCACAGGTTTGTGATCTGCCTCGTCTCCTGTCTGATTGCACATATCCTTCCCAGGGGGATTTCAAAGGAAACTTCAGTGCCTGAAACACTGACCTCTGACTCTGCACTGGGAGCAAATTATTAGCCACAATTTACACATTTACAGCTGTAACGGGTCAAGAGGACCAGTCTGAGGGATGGGACACAGCTCAGATACATTTATGCACTCCCTGGGGCTGGTCAAGGTAGCCCATCACACACTCCCTTTTAGCAAGGTTAAAGCTCTTGCAATACTTCAATATCTCTGAAAAGAGTACCTGCTATGCTCTGGTTTTCTGGTATTTATTATGATTGCAACCTCCTACCTTTTCAGATAGCAAGTAGACTCCTTAATGTGCAAGTGCTATATAATAGGACTATGAGAAGAATTAGAAAATTCCCTTTGGGATAAAACTTGGGAAACACAACACTTTCACATCTCAATGCTTAGGTTGAATATAGATAACAAAGAGATAGCTGAAATAAACCAGTTTCACTTGGGTAAAAAAAGGAAAAAAAAAACAAAAACAAAAACAAAACAAAAAAAAACCACTTTTCAAAGCAAAAGAAAACTGATGTTGCCAAAACAGCAGAGATAAATCCAGCTTTGAATTGAGCAGGCACATTTCTGCAGCTTTCCTGTGCATGTGCATAGGCTAGGGGTTATTTAGACACAGGTCCAGTTATAAGTGCCAGTCTTAGTTTTGAATATGTATGATGACCAGACAGAGCCAGCTGCAAGCTATGCGCTGCCTGCGCCCTAGGCTGGCTAAATGCAAACCAGTCCTGCTCCGAAGCAAAAACAGGGCCTATTTGCTAGTGTACCATAGTATATTTTGAGCAAATGCTGGCTTATGATCAGACAACAAGGAACAGTAAAGACGCATACAGTACTCAAATGCACTTCGGCTCCCCCCTGGGGTAACACACTTTGCCTTCCTACTGTTCCTTTTCACCCCCGTAAGTGAAACCTCCTGACTTTTCCAGGCTGAGAAATTTGTTGGAAATACTTTAGAACTAAGTCCTGCAAAGGATACACTCTGGATTTGAGTCTCAAGAGTTAATGCTGAGAAAAACTTCTGAAGTTAAAAGTCAATAAGCAAACACTGGTTTATGCAGAGATACCAGGACTGAAGCAAGCAGTTAGCAATCTAAGTTGTACTCTGTGTTAAACCTTAAGCAACCAAGTACATTTTATGGATATACAAAAACCATTTATTCCCCCCCCACCCGCCCCCGCAGGAATCAGTGTATTTTGGAGTTTTGGTTCACCTTTAACATCTCTCTGGCCTGTACCATTACGCTGACAAAATCCTGATTACTTAGGGTTTTCTTCTTGAAACATGCCTGTTTTGGGGCATTTGAAACAGCCAGAAGACATTGTGGGTGAAGACCTTTCCTAGGGGGTGTATTTTGTGGCTCAGAGGAAGGAGATAGCTACTTTAGAGAGTTTTTCATGCTTCCTGGAACACCTTTTCACCCACAGTGTAAATGAGCACTGACCTTCTGTTCTGATCCGCAGTCCAAGGCAGAACGGCCTCGCACATTCCTGTAATTTCCGCAGGAACTGGTGTGATGCCAAGTTCACTTCAGTTGCTGAAGGAAACTGCTGTACCTCAATTCCAGCAGCCTTAATAGCCTTGAGCCCATAACATAATAGCATTATTCTGTGTGGTAGATGGCGCATAAAATGCATTACACCAATATTTAAACTATCCTGGAACTGACCAGCTAAACTAGAATTGTGCCAAAAGGGAGCTCAGTTTTGAAATGCCCAAGCCTGGCGCTGCTTCAGTCAGAGCAAAACTAAAACAAAATTATTATGAAATGTCTGTGAAGAAACAAATGAGCAAAACTTTAATCAACACTGATGTTAGTGCATCCTACCTTAATATATAAGGAAATGGGAGAAAAAAAAAGTAAAAACTAGAACATCATTTCAAAAGAAAAATATAAGAAGTTTCACTTGATTACAAACCAAAATAAAACTATACTGATGTTTTTCTCTTCCAAAGTGAGATATCAACAAAATAATGTATGCATCTCCCCAAATTTATAACAAGCTTCTATTTATATTCAACTTTACAGCATCCACTGCATCCTGAAACTGTTGAAAACTACAGGAGTTCTTAACCATTAGGACTGGAATCAAGACAGTTTTATCCATATTTGGTTAAATCAAAATGCTAACTTCTTTAAAAAAATGTCACTTGGGCATATTATCTCAATAATTTCTTTACCTCATGTGCACGATCATTGTAAAGTCATGAAATCCCTGTATTTTGATCATATTCAAAGCAGATATTTGTGCAAATACTGAAAAAACTGCATGCACATATTAAGCATCTGCTCCCAATCTTACTTCTTTCACCTTTTAAATGCTTACAGTGCATTGCCATGAAAAGCCATTCCATGCTTGAAATGGCCTAATATCAGTTTTAAGTGCTGCTTAGTCACACGTACTTTTGAAATGCAGCTACTGTTCATATATATACAACCCTTGCTAAGGATTAAGGAGACCTAACTCTCTGCAGAGAATATAAAAGTAGCAGTTTGTCTATATTAGCATCCATAGGATTAAAGTCAATTACCTATTGAGTTTCTTCTAAAATGCTGATCCATGTAGCATCAGGGTACCTTCCCAAACCAAAGGCCAATCATAATTAATGCTCCTCCAGCCCACAGAGATGACTGCAAACATCCAGTGATGCTCAGCTTACAGATTCGATGACAGGTTTGTCGTTTTGGTTAGCACTGCCTCCAAGACAGATCTGGGAATACCTCTGAGCCCTGATTTCATATGAAAGGAGCTCAGAGCTTTCTGCAATACACTCTTCCTGAATGCCCATGAAGGCACTTTGAGGCTCAGAGAGGTCAGTGCAGTTACGAGTCTTGGCTGTGCCTCTCCAGTTCATATACATTGGAAATGATCAACAAGGTGATGTCAAAAACTACAGATTGATGCCCATCAAACTGTCCCTGGGAAATGACTCAAAGCAGCATGTTTGCCACCTGGTCACTTAGACTCTGGGGTATTATTTTAGGTCTACTTTAATCTTGGCAAAGGAGTTTGCCATGAATGACACATATATATGTATGAGTATATATGTATGTATATATATATATATATATATATCTCAATCTGACACCTAGGTTAACCTAGTCAAACCAGCTTTGAAAGAAGGGTAAAAAAAAAGAGAAAATACAACAATAAAATCTCAAAACTCTCAAATTTCCGCTGCCTCCCCTCCCCGCTCACATTGAATATCTTTCTAACCCAGGCAATAAAAAAGTTGTGGTTCCCCCCTACACACACTGCTCAATGTTTAATAAATAATATTTTAGTTCATTACTGATAATAAACAGATCAATAAAGGTTATTGCATTATACCCTTTCATTGATATTGTAATCATGTTCAGTTAATAAACATTGCTTTTACGTGGGCAATTGTTTGTGATGTGGACAGTACTGCTAATAAACCAATAAAGTCAGCAACAAAAAACAGTAACAAAAATTAAAAGACACAGACCCTCAATAATTACTATAGAGCAGTGTTTTCAATTATTTCAAAAAATCATGTTTTCAATCAAATATTGTTCTGTCTGCCATTAAAAACACACTCAAATCATAAAAAAATGCCTGTAATATTTACAGAATACCAGTGCTAATATACTAATATATTTTTCTCCTTGCAGAAAAGCATATTCCTGTTTCTGAAGGAAACACACAGCCAGGGGTATTAGAGCAGTGTAGCGTGTACTAGGCCAAGCAGGTATGTTACCCAGTGCTAGCTAGGACTTGTGCCAACATGGTTTTCTCTATGGGAAAGCTGGATTTGGAAAGACTTACTAGAGCCTAAGGGGTGGGAGAGGGAAGCTGCACCAAGAGAAACCAGCACAGCCAGCGAGCAGAGGGGAAGCACTGCAGGAGCACAGCACGGAGCTGCAGATATTACACTAGATATAACATACCTTCTTCTATCTCAAGAGGATGGATGCACCAGAGCCTTCTCTCCTCCAGGGCCTAAAGCTGCTTCTTTCAGCCTCCAATTCCTCTTGACTTACTTGACCCAGGAGCTTAGACGGCATTGCCTGTACTAGCAAGTTACCTGAAGTTCAGAATTACTTCAAGTATCAGAATTACCAGTTTTATCAGTTCAGAATTTATCAGAATTTTATCAAAATTATCAGTTCAGAATTATCAGAAGTTACCTAAAGTTCAGAATTCAGAATGATATTGTCTCCTTACCTCATCCTCTGCCCTTTTGCAGCTCCGTAAAAGGGCTGAGAAAGCACAAGTTTGTTGCAGACAGCCCCAGGCAAGCCTAGGTTGGCTGAGGGCACCCACATTTGGCAACCAAAGCTTGCCAGCCTGCCTTCCTGCTTGGAGATAACACAGAGCAGCTTAAGGCACCGCTGGCCTCCTCCGGGCCACGCTCCCATTGGGAGGCGAGGGGCTTCTTCCCACCGCAGCCCATCCTCAGCTCGACTGAGCCTTCGTCCTTCCTCAAAGCCTGACATTGCCGCAGGTGTTGAGGACAAGGTTGATGGAGTTTCCAGAAGCTTTTGGGCTCTTTTTTAGCTCACATGAAGTTTTATGTGCTCTGTCATGCGGTTTTTCCATGGCTAATCATCCCAACCCTCCGAGATCAGTCTTACAGGGTCTGTTTTCCAGGCACTGAGCAAGTATACTCTGACTGGAGGGATGCTAAATGGGCACATACTCCAAGACAGCTTCTAGCCACCAAACAAGGGCAGATTCTGATTACCAGGGCTCGCTCCAATACTTCCCAGTGCTTCACAGGCCAACACTTCATATCATTCTTACACTTCTGAAATACATAGCAAGGAAAAAAGACAACTCTAATTCACAACGCCTACAAAGTGTTAGCCAAATAAACCAAACTTGAGATCAATCTGTGCAGAAAGGTTTTAGTTATCCACATTTTCTAATTTAAGAGCAATATTAAAAACAGTAAGTCAGTACTCAGGGTCTATTTGCTGTTCTCTTATCCTTTTTCCCAGCATCCCAAAGATGCCAAGTTAATTATCACTAATAATTAACATCCCCATTACCTTGACAGTTAACACTGTAGCATTAGAAACTAAAGGAACTCACTTAAGCAAAATTGCCTGCCTTTTTTGAAAAAGTCAGCTTAGTTTCATAGTTCCTGCCATTTGAACAGCTGAAACTGGTGTCATTACTTGCCTGTTTTCATTAACTGAAACTACTAGAAATTGATGGACATTCAAGTCCTCAAACCCTCATAAGTAAGGCTTGGGTATAGTACCTGCAATTAGACTAGAAATACAATATGAAGTAATTCTATTAGCATTAGTATAGAGGAAGTCAGAAGAGTGGAAGCTACGATTGGGACAAGAAAGAATTTACTCTGGTATAGTAAGGGAGGGGGAAGCTGTTGGAAGGAGCATGAAAACAGAAAGGGAAAAGACTTGAATGCAGAAACATTTTAAATGGCTGTTTGCACACTTTGCGCTCCACAAAATTAACATATGTTACAACAGGTTTTCAAAATACATGCCATGAGGAAAAGGTTTCTGGGTATAAAGACATCTGACCAGACTTCCTTTTGTCCTGGAGGGAACATGCTTGAGTAGCACAGAATTTGTAAAGGCCATGAATGAGCACGAATACAATTCAGTGACCTCCAGTGTCCTTGTCACCCACATGTGATATTTATGCATGTGAGGCTAATCTGAAGCCTCTCTCAAGCTCACATTCATCATTAGCCCATCAGATGCTGTCTAGACCATATATCTCCACCTGGATGCTTGCTAATCTTTGACTATTAAACAGGAATAAGACAGAAATTTTATACTGGGGCCCTGTCACTCAGCTATTTGAGTCTACTTTGTGACCAGCAGGTTTTACAAGAGAGCTGAGCATAACCTTCACGTAGGACTTGTTGCGTGCATGTACTACTACTTCATGAGGGCACTTGCAAAGCACATGGTTGGGTCGTATGCATCCACATGGCTCCACGCAGGTCAGTGGAAACATGCCAAGTTATACTAGCTGAGGATCTGACCACACATTTTCAGTGTACTCTATAAATTAATTAAGCTTGGCAATAACCTTGCAAGATTAAGAAAATTAAGAACACCAATCCAATGGCATGTTGGAAAATTATACTCTCCAAAGGGCAAATGTCCTGAGGATTTTTCCCCCCTTTTAATGTATATTCAGTCCTTCCCCAGATCAAATCCCGCTCTTAACTCCACAGAACCAGAAAACGTTTGTAGTGTCAGGCTGTAGCACTGAGTTGAATTTGGAAGCTCTGTACCTAACAAGCATGAAATTACTGGACAGACTGAAAGATCCCAGTCAGCCAGCTGAGGTTGCATTGAGTTCAACCATTTATTTAGCCTAGTCAGCATTAGAAGGCAAAAAAACCCTCAAGGTCCTGAGTTCCCTGACATGAACAAAGAGGTGTCCCCCTGCATAACCAAAGAGCATGGAACTTCACTTATTAATTCCTGCATAGATCCAGCCCAGCTCTGTTTCAAGTCTGTGCCTGCCTGCACCATATCCTCCCAGCCCTGGCCAGACTCAACCCATTGGAGGATCTACCAATGGTACTTTTAGACAACCTATACTCCATAAGGAGTTCTAGATTTGCTGCTGTAAGGGTTTGGAAAAGTATTCTCATATACAAAAACACATTGCACTTATACCTACAAGGCTGGCCTATATTTCCCCATTGATGCATATCTCTCTTGTGCCAACAAAAGAGAGACAAACACACCTTGCTCAGGACACCTTTCTAGGCCACAGACCAGAGTCCGGTCTGGCAAGGATGACTGCAGAGCAGCTGGAACAAACTGCCACCAAAAAAGCTCTCAATTCCACCCCAGAGCTTGCACATGGGGTACAGAGAAGGAGCAAGTCTTCAAAGGCACAGCCTGAGCACCAGCTTGACCTTCAGCATCCTGACCAACCACGGCCCTTTAGCTGAGCGAACACAAACATCCCACCAAAATTAAATCACAGCCTCTCAAAGACACAAGTGTTCACGGCTACAAAACAAACTCCGGTGCAGCTCCAAGACTCTGCTGTGCCACATGCAGTATGGAAGGTTTCCGGCTGTCGGTCGGAGTGTATAATAGGCCTGATTTATAGTTATCAGCGTGGGACTTGATTCGAAAGCTCAATCACCGTGACTTCTCACAGTGGGGTTTGCATGCTGCAACGGGTCTCAAAATTGGAGAGGAATTTACCTCCCGCTGTCGAACATTACATAACAATCAACAGAAAACAAGCGGAGAGCAGCAGGAGGTCCCCATCATTAGCCTGCACTGTCACGTTAATGGGGATGTACACACACTCATCTATCTGCACTTATTATGGAGCTTGCCAGACTGTGGGATTACATGGCAAAAAAGAGCGTAGGACAGGGAGAGAGACAAGATACCAAAGAGCTTCAAAATGGAAGTTAATCCTCAGAGATTTCCATGCTCACTTAGCAATACGAGAGACTATGGCCTAAGGGATCCAAGCATCACATAGCAGAAAAGCTCCCTGGCTTTGGGAAGTGCTTGGAACCGTATGCATTGCAAAACGCTGGTGTTCCTCTACAAAAATAACAGCTCTGCTTTCACCTCTCTGCCTCTAACAAGCCTGCTGGCAGGGCAGCAGCTCTTCACTAAGTGATTGCAGTCTAAATTGGAAACCTTTGTCAGTATGGCCACTTTGGCCAGGAGCCTGCATCCCCAAATAGTCACAGAGTTCAACTCCAATTAGCTATTTCAAATTAGATGAACAATAGTCCCTGAAGGAACTTCTGTTGGGTTGGTATTTAGAAAAAGGAAGCAAAAATGTAACCAGAGGAAAAAACCCAAAACAAGTCTGGATAACTATATTTTTGCACATATATCTTGCCCCCAACATCTTTAATCTGAGCATCACAAAGGATTATACACAAAGTCTAGATCTGTGAGAGACATAATGTTTAAGAAACGTTTGACAAATTAAAGTGACTTCCAAATGTGAAGCAAGCCAGCAGCAGCCATATCACACTCGCCTAAGCAGCTCCCAGAAACTGTTTATTATAAATATACTTTTTTCCTCCCTCAAAAATCAGCATTTTTCCCCCTCTCTTCATCCAGGGAAAAACAGCAAGTTCATTCTAAAACTTCAGCATACAAGGCTAAGAAAAGGTCAAGACACTCCAAGTCCCTCTACTTTAATTTAGCATGAAGGAGGCAATCTATTTTCCCTTCTCCAACATCCCCTAAATGCAGGGTATCTCTAATGGTCTAAGAGTTTTCTCCTTGATGTTTCAAATATTCTTCCTAGATCACTAAGTTATAGATCTAACTCATATTATTTCTTTTAACAAAATTAGAAGTGACAGTTTTAAACAATCATTATGTTATAATCAAATCTACTGGAACGTCATTAGGCTTCCCAATTGCCATTTTTGTTTTCTGATTAATACTGTAGTTCCTGTAAGAAATACACCATCCTTAGCTACCCTAAGCAACTAGTGCATTAACCCCTTTAGCCTAGTTCAATCCGGGACCAATTATTTACCAAAAGATACATCTCGCCATTTCTTTGCTCTAAAAAGTGCTCCATCTGCCTTTTACTCCATCAATAAATTGACCCAGAAATATTTGCAAGCTGCTGGTCATTTTGTATTTTAAAATGAATAACCCCCTCCAGAATTCAGCCACCAATTGATCAGTTTGCACAAGGATCTGGAAAGTATCTGCTGCAAGGGCTAGACAGGACAAGACAGACTAGCCACTAAAGCTCCCCTCCTTTGCTCTATGCGCTTTTGTTCTGGATATTTCTTACTACACAGTGAGCTGTCCTGTTTATCCATATCAGCCTCTCTGACTTGAATGCCCATATCAGCACATATCAGGACAAACTGGTAGCTCTATGTGCTAAAAAAAAAAAAAAAAAAAAAAAAAACAACACTTAACTAAGACTTAACTGAATTCAGAAAATGGTAAACTGCTTTTAAGCTCAACCTTGTCTGTTCACTGCATGTTTAATGACTCCTGACATTATGCTAGATGTCTGATTTTGGCCAAGTTTTTCTTATTCAATGTTTCTCTTATTTTTTCCTTCTTTGGGTACATATAAAACCACACCAATGGTTGGACTCTGACTCAGAATAGCTCTTATTCACTGTCTTTTTATTCTTCCCTTACATTTAAGCTATTTGCACTTCTGGGACAGGAGCAACCTTGTTGTCTAGTTTTTGTCCAAGCCCTGCCATTGGCCAGCCTTTACCAGAACACTGCAAAATGAACCCAAGAAATACTAATGAAAAGCAATAGTTTTCAAAATTTTGTTCCTAGTTATAATTTAAAGTGAAATATCAACAAAATGCCTCTCCTGACTGCATCCTTGTTTTTATAGTCAAACTTAAAGTCTCTTTGCCACAATACAGTTTATGCCAGAAATCCAGAGCTGAACAAGGAAGCTGAGCAAGGTGCTGCTACCACCTACTGCATGGGGAAACAGACAGCCCAGCCCCAACCTTCCCTCTCCCCTTGGTGCATCAGCACCCGATCTTTAACCCACAGTTCCTCCCTTGGGATTGCTGCAGCTCTGTTGCAAAACCCTTGCAGAGCAGTGTTTGCCCAAGCAGCATAACCTTGCTTCCACGGAAGAGCAGAAATTCAGAAGCCGTATTAGAGTTGCATGGTTCAGTGGAAAAACTGGCCTTTTGCCACCCAAAGCAGCCACAGTGGAAAAACAAGGACTCCAGCTCTGTAACAACCCTGACTCTCGTATGCTTCCATCGACAGCAGTGACAATCCAGAGCAGCACAGGCTTTGCACTTAACACAGCAGGAGCATACCATGGGCAGGATAAGGACCTATATCGGGCAGGATAAAAGTATTTCAATCATCTATTTTGTTATAACTCTATTTTATGTCCTGCAACCATGCCAGGCACTTATAGTTTCAAGAAAAAAAAAAAAAAAAGGAATTTCAAGGGAATCCTGCCTGATATTGCTTCTAATCCATGACCATGCATGTCTGAACGAAGAACCACCAGAGAAGAGCGGCAGTGAAGAGCGTAGTTATAGTTGCTGTAGGACAAGCTGCAAGCCCTTTGCGTTGTCATTCCAGCTCCAGCTACACTGAGGCCACTGGATGTTGCGCCCCATCGTGCAGGGCCAACGGAGCGATCACATGCCAGAAAGGCGCTATGGGAGACGCCATCTGCTTTAAAGCCTAGGTTAGAAATTTATAGTCCCCTTGAAGTGTAACTGGAACTGCACTGTATATTCTCGCATGCCACCTACTGGTGCCTTATTTATCCACCAACTGTATTTGATAGAAAGCTACATACGTATGGTATGCTTCTGAATACTTTTTGACTCATTTTTCAGATGGGCACAAATGAGAAGGCATGAGGGTCCTTTCAGAGGAAGGGCACTCCCTGCTCAGATACCTTAAGCAGCGATGAATTGTGATCACTGAGACACACTGGTCATGGACCAAAACCCCATGCAGACGGTGAGGAGCAGGACTAAGGGATTTGGACAAACTGCTGTAATGCACCGTTCACACGGGGAGACAGACAGACCGACCCCTCATGGGAGAGGGTACAAGCACAAATTTCTACCCACCAAATGCTGCTCCCACTGCCCATGGAGCCACTGGCATCACGGGCACTTTTCTCAGCTCTGTGATGCAGAAAACATCTTGCCTAACCAACCCAATCTACCTTCCTTATACAGTATGAGCGAAAGAAAAAAAAAAAAGAAAGAAAGAGTTGGCCCTCCTTTACTTAAATGGAGAACTGTCAGGTTCTGACCTAAGTCTAACCAAAAGGAAGGATGGGATAGGGGGAAGGGGGAAAAATAAAAATCAATGAATCTGCGCTAATAAAGGTTATAGGAGAGAAATTTACGCTGGATGCAAGTATGATCCTGTAGTCTTTTTATTTTTTTGGCATGCTGCCCCAGCATGATTTACGTCGAGATAACATGATGGAGCCTCCACCATTGAAAGGAATTAAATAAAAATGCAATAAAGGAGTACAAAATCAATCCGCTTACAGTTTTGTTTAATAAAAATTCATGAAGGATGGGCGGGCAGGCCCATAAGAAATACACCAGTTCAATGAGGGGGCTCTATCAAGCCCACAGCCATTAGTGTGTAGCAGCAGGATAGGATTATTGAACATTAGCATGAGTTAGCTGTGTGCCAGTGTGTTGAATATGCCTCAGTTCCCCCATCATTCCAAGCTCTGTCATTGCTGCCAGTCAATAGTGCATCTATCACCTGAAATAATGGTCTGCAAAAGTACAAGAGATGGGGATGTGACCTTGGCAGAGAAGCTGATCCATGGGGATTTTCCAACAGGGGAACTATTTTGTCAGCTGGGATGCTGGAAAAAAAGTGCAGTTGACCCCATCCCACCCAGAGGTGGGGAGAGTTACATGCCCTTTCCCCAGGCTGTATTCAGCTGAGTTGTTGCTTTCCACACTTGAGTGACCTTTCTGCCCTCTGGAGACAGTTACTTGGAAAGTAAATTTGTATTCATTTTCCTAACTACAGGACAAAGTCAGAATACACAGGCAAACAAATGTGCCCTGTGCCATTGTAAACAAGGTATTCCGAAATCCTATAGCGACTCTAACTTCGTGAGAGGAGCTACTATACTTGACCTTAGCTCTTCCTCCCGTGGGCATTACGGCCATCATGACATGGAGAAGAATATAGCAGGCACAGGCTGTACAGAAGGTCAGTGTCTGAGCACAGAACACAGCCTGCTAAATCCATACAACTCTCCTGAGCTCACCACCAAAAGAACAGCTCAACTGATAGGCAACTAGCTCTTTACTGGAGCAAACGCACTCATTTTAGGAAAAACTCATTTTCTCTCTGCTAAAATCCACATTCCTTAGTTTGCCTTCTGTTATTGCATGGAGTCCAACCAGTACAAACATGGCTAAAAAAAATATAAAAGTGTGTGTTTGTGTTGCATGAGTAGAGTGAAGCTGGAGGGTCATGAGTGCAAAAATCCCACTGGAAGCGCTCACAAAATATGCTAAGTGTGTGATGTCACCTAGTGGTCAGGACACACAAGGGAATGAAGAATTAAAGTTTCCAGCTAACTCTTCCTGTAGCTTAGAGTATGTGCTAAGGCTTCCAGCATTAATATCAGAAAAGCCTGGTCAGAAGTAGGAAGAGATATCTTTAGGTTTGTACACCTGTGGCTGGATACACACAGAACAGAAACAGTGGGATGTGACTCATTTCCTCCAACTCCAGTAACCAATATTGCTCATGCTGCTGATACTGAGCTCTTTATTCCTTGTGCTCATTTCAAGCCAAAGTAGTTAAATCAAGCCCTTTCAGCAGAAGTGATATCATCATGTTATGAGTCTGCAGACCCATGAACAGATAAAAGCACTCAAAAGAATTCATCGGTCAAGATAAACTATCCCACTTCTGCTTTTTGCATGAAACTTCCCCTGGAGATTGGCTAAACACAAAGCGATACCGAGATGCAGCTCTCCTTGTGCCAGCTATGTACAGGGATTCCTGATGCTCCAGGGTATCCCATGATTTGATGATGCATCAGCATCCCTCTCCTGGCACCGTGAATGATGGCGCTGATAGAAGCGCTTTGAGTTGCACCTTCTATACACTAGTCTCGAGACAGCTCAGCTTGTAGACACAGCAGTTTTCCAATTGCTCTAAGTATTTTTCATTGCCTAGAAACATAGACAAAAGGCAAAGTGCCATGTTAGCCCATTCCTCCCTACGCAGTTCACGAACATCCCCTAAAAGATGCCTTAGGCCAAGCAAAACCACCCTACCAGTGATTTCCTGGTACTTTGTTGGCTTTTGTTGGCTGTTCCAGTACGTTGACTCGAAGGACAATAACCTCTAGCTTGTTTAACAACTTGTCCCTGCTGCGTAATTACACTCTTTTTAATTGGCTCGTGGGGTTTAATCATCTCTTGGGACACAGCTTCCAGCATTTCTCATTAACCATCAGCTCACACTCTTGTACTGAGGACAACAGGATACGCTTCAGAACAAAGCACTAAGAGGGGCTCTTTCGGTTTCAGAAATTAAACACTAATAGCAGAGCCTACAGCCATGCATAACTAGTCCTGCCATCGCATGCAGTCCTCAGCTAGGTCCCATCCATAACACACACAACCATCATCTGGGGACAGACAGACAGCCCTACATTGTGAAAGGCTTAATAGAATTAGAGAAGCTACAAGAAATGAATAGTTAGGAGAAAAACAACAAACAACAACAAAAAAACCACACACACACCGAAAGACACCTGGCAGTGTTAAAAAGCAAAGGAAATTAGGGCCATGCTTAGCCACTTACACCCAAGGAGCCTCTCAGTATCATATAGCCTCAACTATTCTAATATTTTCTTCAGAGAGTTGCAAACTTGAACAGTTTGCAAAATTGTATATGAAAATATAAAGTGATGTTTGAAATAATACTATAATATACCTCTTAATTCTTTGCAAAGCACACTCGCTGCACCTGGAAGGAACCAAAACAGGTAGAAGGTTCCACAACAACAAGGACACAGAAAAATAAGG
>NW_010588542.1:77689-131762 GCF_000705375.1 Tinamus guttatus
CAACAGAGGCTGAGCAGTGCAAGAGCTAAAGTGAACATTTCCATGTCCAAACCTATCTCCTGCAGTCATTGCTTGCCCTGGGAGCTTGACACAGAGGAAGCCTGACAAATTCCACCTGCAGAGCACAGGACAACATTTCTATCCCAGCCCTGCCTCCAACAGGGTGCTCTCACAGAATCACAGAATGCTTAGGGTTGGAAGGGACCTCTAGAGATCATCCAGTCCAACCCCACTGCTCCAGCAGGGACACCGAGAGCACATGGCACAGGGTGGCATCCAGGTGGGTTTGAAGATCTCCAGAGAAGGAGACTCCACAGCCTCTCTGGGCAGCCTGCGCCAGGGCTCTGGCACCCTCACAGGAAAGAAGTTCTCTCTCACATGGAAGGGGAACTTCCTGTGTTTCAACATACACCCGTTACCTCTCATCCTGTCACTAGCCACCACAGAGAAGAGCCTGGCCCCATCCTCCCTACAGTCACCCCTCAGATACTTGAACACATTGATCAAATCTCCTCTCAGCCTTCTTTTCTCCAGGCTAAACAGGCCCAGCTCACTTAGTCTTTCCTCATATGACAAATGCTCCGGTCCCTTAATCATCTTTTTGGCTCTCTGCTGGACCCCATCTAGAAGCTCAATGTCCTTCTTGTACTGGGGAGCCCATCTCATAGGATATACCCATGATACACAAAGTATGTTCTGGAGTTACAGGACATTCAGGCTGACTTATCACACCTGCAACTCCTTTCACACTTCTGGAAAGCAGATGTTGGAAACAACCTTTAAGAATTAAGTTACAGTTACTAATAAAAAACAAGAATGAGCCAAAGCTCTTAATTTCCTCTAGGCTCAGGAGCAGAACTTTGCCTCAGTATGTTCAGACTGACCTCAGACCGCAAAAGGAGAAAGAGATAATAAAATGAGAAGGTGACCTACCTTATCAAACATATAGTAGAGAAACCATTAAAAAAAAAAAAAAAAAAAAGCACATACAAAACCAGTTAAGAAACCCAACAACTTTGTTTTTCGTGGAAACTAAAGTTTTCTTTAATAACAACCTGTAAGCATACACTAGAAATGGGAAATGTGTCCAACACATACAAACACGAGCATTTCCATGGTCCCCCCTTCCAGGGGTCACCAAGCCACCGCACCAAAACGTGATATGTTGGTAGCATATGGATGTTTGTCTTATCCGCACTGTATCTTTTTGCTTTGAAAGTTCCAGCCACAGGGGTACACGGCATTTTGTATAGCACACCTGTCTGCGATACGTTCTTTGGGAAATACAAACTGCTTTCCAGTAAGGGAAACCAATAGCAAGTTCTCCCCCATTACAGTACAGTCAAGGTTTCCGCAGGAAAGTCAGTTAATTGGACAGTTGTTTTTTGTAACCACTTTTCTTCAGCAGAGCTAACAAAAAATGAGCAGGGGCTGTGTTAATGTAATTTGTCTTATAAGATACACTATTAAATGTCCCTATAAAATGCATTTGGAACAACAAAGGGCATTGGACAAAGGAGGAAAAGTCCCTACAAAGCTCAGTCCTTGCACCTTCCCAAGTGGTCAAGGACCAAGAACTCCTAGTAGCAAGATGAACCAAGGACACAGTACACCAGAAGACGAAAAAGGAAAAACTGATGCCTGGTGAAGGAACAACACCACGCATTAAACTTCCACTGGCAGGACCTTGAGATGCAAGTAGTTTTCTATTACTTCTCAGCCACGCTCGGCAGGTTTGTTTGATTTTTCCATCAGAATCCTGCAGATCAGTTCGCTTTACCAGAGGGGGAAGTTGCTGGGAAAGGGGCTGAGAAACAAGAATCTGTCAAAGAGTTGTTTTATTTCCTACAGCACTGGCTGACTGGCCAAAATCCTATTAAAAAAAAGAAAAAGAAAAAAAAAAAAAGGAAAAAAAAAAAATCAAATTCAGGAAAAAGCCCTGAGCGTGTCAAGGCTTTTGGAACAAATGGCACAATAGGTTTTTCCTGTAGCTATAGGCATGTATTTCTTCTTATTTTTTTATTTATTTTTTTAAGCCCCTGTAACACACCATTTCCCCCAAAGGGCTGCAAAGGTTCAAAGGCTTTGAGAGGACCAATAAATCATGACCACATAAACGTCCTGTAGTGAAGTTTGATTCTTATTTACCCGGGGTCTTTGGGCCAGTGCTCAGTCTGTGTTGGAGGCAGCAGATTTACTTCTCCCGAGATGCCCTCAATTCACAGAGTGCTCATCTTTCAAGCAGCACCACTCCAGGCCTCGGCTGCCAAAACACTTTTAGCTGCAAGTTTCCATCATTTGCTTTATCACGCTTCCCTTTCCCTCCCAGATAGTGGCCTAAACCAAGTTATGTTTAGAAATCTCCTTTGCTTGGCCACACAGTGACTCAAAAGATTTGTGTAAATTGCTGGCACACGCAGAAGAATTTCAGCCTTTGGCAGGCTTTCTCCTTATGTCATCTCTTGCTACGATACCCTCTTTAAAGTAATGACTATGGCAAATTTTGTAGCCCAACAGGAAATCTCAGTATTTTTATGACCAAGCTTGAGCATATGACATAAGAAACAAAAAGATTTTTAAAAAATGGGAAAGCAAAGAGCTATTTTAGATGAATTGGATGTCCAGCTGCATAACTAATATGTGTATTTTAGTTCTGCAGGTGGTAAAGCAATGCAATAGTGCCTACTCCACAACAACTATGATCTATTCATCCAGTGTCACTAAGGAAAATAAAATGGTCAACAGAAGTTTCAAGGCTTAATATAAGCACCTGATATTACAGCTATTCTCTACATTTTCACTATTTGGTAATTTCATTTAACATAGGGCATTTGTGTTCATTATTTAATATCAATGACCACTCACTTAAACTTCCTTAATTATTCACAGATCACTAACAAGTCATGAGACCATGTTAGTCCTAAACTTCTATAAAGCCATACAGATGGAGAACAGAAATTACACCTAGTAAAGTTAACTATTTACGTGACAAAACTGAAACACCACAGACAGGAATGATTTTCAAGTATATACATGGAAAAAATAAAAACTAATCATATCAAGCAATTTGGCTGCAAACCCTGAAGTAGCATTTCTTTTTGGAGAGTTCAAGCACTTGGAACACATCACTGTTTCATGTATCATTCATTAAAGAGGTCTAAATTTACTAGACTAAACTATTAACTAGAGTCAACTGCTGGATTCAATGGCCTGTGCTTTAGACATAAATAGGTATCGCTCCAATTGCACTGTTAATGCACATAGAAAATCACCTCCTCAATCAACAGGTTTGAGCCCTGCAGGAATCCACACAGCCTGGCCTTTTAGGAAGAGCCTATCATCATTAATCGTTTAAAAGCACGGAATGGATACACTGGCAAAACCCCAAAAGCAGATTTGAATAAAACAAGTAACCCAAAAAGCAGGTGGTCATATTAATCTGAAACAAACTAGGACAGCTTTGTTCTCCTCACTTGCAAGGGAAAAGAAAAATAGGTGAAGATGCAACAAATTATGTGCATTTGACTACCATTTAATTTGCCTTAACTTTTCTGGGGTCTTGTGTAGACCAAACAGGCAGCTTTGCCACAGTCAGGGTTTCCAAAAGAAGCAAATACTGCGTGGAGATGTTGGATAACCATACTGTTTGCAGGAAGAAAAAAAAAAACAAAACAAACCCACAACAGCCCACAGAGGAAGCAATTTCCCCACTAATGCCTCCAGCTCAGGAGGCTCCATGGCTCATCAGTTAAGACTTGAGAGTCTCCTAGGTGATAGTCCCAGGCCTGACCAGGTTGGCAGTAACCGAAGGACATCATCTCTTCGCTTACGTCAAGGGAAAGGACATTTAGCTCCTAGTGGACTAGGATTAGCAATACAACAGATGAGTGAATTGCAGAGTGATTTTTGAGATTAGCAGCAGAGCAACATCAGAAAGGCTTGTCATCTACCTTATACATAAGCAGAAAGGCATCTCCAGGCTCTGAACTTTAAGTAAAAAGGAAAAAAATCTAAAAGCTACTGAAATAGTTTTTGGTCTAAGAAGCTGATCTGCAAAATACATTGAACAGCAACAAGAGGGAGAACACAGCAAACGCCAGCTTAGAGAAAAGCGCACAGGACTGTTCTAACTACTAAATCCCTCTTTACCAATGACTTTCTGCATAAACTCAAACACTTGGTCTCCAGACCCAATTTCCCAACAGTAAAAATGGACTAACAAGGACAAAAGGCTCAACCTGTTCATGCTACAAAATTAAAGCATGCAAGTGCTGCTTGTTAGCAAAAAGCTTCCATTCTCCTCAACTCTCATTTGCCTTTGCCTCACAAGTTTTGCCTTATGCTTACAGAATCTTAGAGCCAAAGAACCTACTCTTTAGCTGAGATATAAAGCTATGTAAATTGAAAGTACCACAGAAATGTTTTATCATGATCTAATTCTGAAGAATATCACAGTGCTAATTTTGCTTAGCATAAAGGATTCTTTTATTTTTCCTTTAATGGCTATCAGACAACAGAATATTTAAGATGTACATAAAAGACAGTTACAGAACACTAGAAACAATTGAGCGATAGACACCGCTAACACTTCCAAAAAGAGGGTCTTCCCATCAGTAATGCAAATATATATTAGAAGGTTTGGTTTTGTCCATAATCTTTTTCAATAGGCAAATATAGTAATATCTTTTATGTCTTTTGTCAGTGTAGTCATCACATTATGACACAGGGTTGGTGTTGTGAGTGCTGGATGATGAGTTCATTGGAACGCGAACAGGAGCCCATCTCCAAGGCAGTGACAGCAAAAATCCATCTTGAGCATAAGGGACAGCACTAATTGTTGTGCACCCCGCTAGACACACCGGTGATTGATACAACACAGGAGAGAGGGGGGCAAAATTACCATTATCTATATACATCTCGCTGGAACAGAAAAAAAGGAAGAGAATCATTTTTAATATGATTAATATTGCAGCAAAGAGGGGAAGAAAGGAAAGAGATGGGATTTGTTCCCTGTTATAACACTCTATTCCCATGCAATACTGCTTAGCAGGAAAGCCTTCCAGCTGAGGGCTATGAAACAGTTATCACTGTTAGGTGATTAAGTTACTAATTCTTCAGGGAGAAGACATTTAGAGGCCCATATTAAAGGAGAGCGAGGCAAAATTACATTCCGTTTCAATTTAGTTTAGCAATTCTAGTGATTTAGTTAAATGAAAAGCAATTGTTCCAATTAATAGTATTGAATGTTATTCATCAAAAGTGTCAAAACAGCTGTGTTGGTGCATTAGTAACCTATTCTCTTGTCACCGATATGGATAATTCCCCAGGATTGCACGGGGGAAATGGCAGAGCGCTCGGGAGCCTCTCGGGGAGTTGCACGTGCCGGGGGGTTTAACAACGGCAGATTCCCAGTGCTGCCAGCAGTGGGATAGGGAAAAGGGGCCGGAGCAGGTTGGGAAGGGTCCCAAATGCAGCAGCCTTTCCCTTTTCCATACCAGCTCTATCCCGGCTTTTCTCATGGAACTCATCCATCAAAACGGTGATTAAGGAGGCAAGAGGAAAGGTTCGGATGTAGCCTCTGAATACAATGGGGTAATAAAACACAATGGTGCTGCTGGCCTGGGAATAGGACGCTCTGGCACAAGACGGCTCCTTCTATTTTGGGATAAACAGACCCTGCTCTGAACATGGCCGAGGGCATCCTGGAGCTCATTAATCTGCATGGGAATGACAGAGGCAGGATAACAGGTCTGATAAGGGTTTCCGCCAGCCTTTTCCGCGCACCGCGCAGGCCCCCGCAGCCGTGCGGGCTGCCTCCACTCAATAAGGCTTTATACACTTCCTCCCAGCACCCATAATTGCTGCCTCAGTGTGGGCGATACTGTCATCTTCCTTTCCTTTCAAATTTCCATAGCTTTTTTTTTTTTTTAAAAATGGGAGATTAGAAAAATCCTGTCCTTTTTGGACTCCGCTGTTTGTTTTCTTTAGGAAAACAAGAAAAACAGACATGGCACCCGGACTGAAGGACGAGAGGAAACAAAGGCACCGAGGGCTCCATGGTCACTCGTGCTGCGTCTCACCCAAGCCTGTGGCTCTGCACCTTGGGGATGAGGGCAGCTGTGCACCGATTTGTGCCCCAATCTGTGTCCCCCCGCCCCCAACTCTAATCCCATGTTCCAATAAAAATATCAGGGATTTCAGGGAGACCATGTCCTGGAGACCCTCAAAGGAGGAACAACCCTGCCTTGCTCTCCTCACCTCAGAGAGCAGCCCTTGATCGATGCTCCTGGTCTAGCCTTTCCACCCAGGCAGGAGTTTGAGCAGCATCATCTTTCCTTCTTGCTTCATCTTTCCCATGCAAAAATCCAGATTCTTGTACTGAACATGAACCAAGGCAAAAGTGAACTCTCCACCCCCATCCTGGTGTTACTTTAATTAAAGAATTATTTACAGCAGGGAACAGAGGAGAGAATCACATCCTAAGATGAACATGGTACAACCTGCTCACAGGCTCCAAACACCAATGCCCAGAGGAACCTGTAACAACCTTCCACAGCCTCGCACATTAAAATAAGTGTCCTCAGGTGACCTCACCAGACTGGCACCTTTGGCACTCCACTAAGTTCTCCAAGTCCTGGCGTGGAGCTTTACCTAGAGCAGCTTTCTCTTTAATAACAACTGAAAAGCACAGAACCTTAACACACCTTAACTTACTATCTGTACATTTTGTTATGACCTTAGGTGCTCTACTAATAAGGCTTCTGACACACAAACTCAAAGCCAGAGCAGTTAAAATCCCTGTATGCCAACTGTAAAATACACCAAGAATACACCAAAATACATGTGCAATAATGAAGACCACCACACACACCCCAAGTGGGGCAAATTAAGACCAGTAATCTGAAAAAACAGAAAGATACTGAGATATCATCACAATGCTACAAGACCTTTCGTTTAACGTGAACTCCTGTTTAGCCGCTCATATTTTCTCATTCCAGCTCAAGATGCTACAATTTAAAATGCCTGCAGGGCATAGCAGGTTACTGATAATAAAACTGTGCATTTTAATGCACCACAGTTACTGTAAATGGGTCGACCTGTTTTGGTACCTACGGCCCTCTAACATAGCAGTATTTCGACAACCCTTACAACATTTATCATGAAGAAGAATTAAAGAGTCTTTCATCAATTACTTGTATTACCATAGCACCTAAGGGCATTAATCACAAAACAAGGCATCTTTCTGCCAACAGAACCAGAACATGGGGTCTGTCAAAGCTACAGGTCCACTAGCCTAACACTCATTCTCTAACCTGAACCAGAAAGTCCTGCTCTCCTGAACTGTAGGGGAATTTGGTTAACACACAATGGATTTATTTGCAGAAAATATTTAGATGCAGTCTCAAATGTTATTGATCTAATCGCCATCTAGATTTCCTAAATCAAGATAAGGCAAAGCACAGTACTCCACTAAAGACATAATATAATTATGCTGTAATCATAACAGAACAATATCTGCACATATGCTTCTGTTAAACATAGGGCACAGCCTGACAATACTCATTAGGAAACAAATGGAACATTCTACTACAGCCTTCATATGATCTTGTGAAGATAAGTCTCTGTATTGTTATTGCGGAATTTTTTTTAGCCTGTGTAGGACACAAAAGCTTTCTCTCAAAAATTACAGACTTGTCTACATGGGAAAATTGACCAGTGAAATCATAGATTCTGCTATTACCATCCTCGAAAAGCTTCAAAGGCACTATCTGAAAATAGCATTAATGCAGAAGAGCAAGTCTGAAATAACTGGTTATCTCACCCTGCTCCAGCCGTACCAGTCATTTTTACCATAAAACCAATTTTTCAACTTTCAGATCCAATTAGTTATAATTCATAATACACAATAGATGTTATTATACCTACTCATTATGATTTTAATCTTTTTTATACTTTGTGCATGAAAAGTTTCCTTGGCAAATGCAACCAGCAGGTACCCTAGAAAGGCAAATCAGAGCAACAGCTGATGCTGCCTTCTTGCTGAAGCAGCCGTGCCCGGCAGGAAAGCAGTTAAAAGAGGCAATGTGAAATTGCATATGATATACTACAGTGATGCTACTGCATTATAAATAATGCTGAAGGATGCATTATTTATATGTTTAATATTGGGCTCGCTTATGAAGTAAGTTTCTTTCTCCACTTTGAGACGCACGTCTCCAATGGTAATAAGCAGCCAGGATCACACAGGAGACCTCGGAAGGAGACGCGATAACTCTGGGAAGTTAGGAAGGCAAAACACGGAAAAGCACCAAATGGTGATCTGTGCTGTATTTCCTCTACACTTAAGTGTGGAAATTAGAAAACACAGAAGGTTAGGAGCTCAGCTTTCATTCATTTCAACATTCAGTCAGAATTGAAGCAAAGAGCTCCAGAATCTTTAGTACAGAACTTGGATGTTTATTTGAGCCTTATCCCAACTCTGTGTCCTTTAACAGCTGCAGAGCTGGCACGGAAACGCTATAAAGTTTCTGGCACCTCCACGTCTGATCGCTGCTTTCAGCCAGAGCTGCAGAAAGATTCTCTACCCCGTAAAAGTGTTTAAATTGGCTCCTGAAAGTGGGTGGAGCCAATAGTCCCAGAGAGCCTAGTTTTCCAAAACATTTTTTTCTTGTGTTGAATGCACTTTTTAAACAACTTTGCAAAAGAACCAGTAAGAGTTTAATGCAAAGATCACCTCTTCCCCTGTTACATTAAAAAATCCACTAGCAATGTTTATGCACCACTATGAAGGCAAAAAAAAAAATAAATAAAAGGGAAGAATCTGCTTATTATATCTCAAGAGAGAGCACGAGCTGAGGCAACTATTATTTTCACTACCACCAGTTCCCTTGCCCTTCACCTTGTTGTTACTGACTGCAGAAACATGACAGACTTTAACTGCCCCTTATCCAATCGGGTTCCACAGCCAGGTGCATTAACCATGGGCCTCTGCCGTTTTGCACTTACATTAACACACAAAACTGAAGAGCCTCATGTTGTTTTGTTGTTGCTACAGTCTAGCTTTGCTTCATACCATAAAACCAACCTGTGCTTGGGACAACAGAGCCTTCAGGCAGATGAGCTCCTCATGACATCTCTCTTCAGATTTCTAGTTCTCGTTGTTACAAAAAGTAGGAAAAAATAACTAAAAAAGACTTGAAGATTAAAACAGGGGCAATTTCCACCACAAACTCATCCCACACTCTGCTACATCCACATGCCATGTTATGAGTTGTCCTCTCCAGAGGCCTCCCATATAACTGAGGGAATGGTGGCAGCATCTCTGCCTCTGTGTCATCCCTGCAAGGGGAGAGCCCCTTTTCCCAGCCCCTCCAAATAGGGGCTGACCCCACACTCAGACCCAGATCACCCCAACTCCACAGTCACTAAAAATACTTATTTCACCTGAAACTGAAATACCAGCTTAAAAAAAAAAAAAAAAAAAAAAAGTAAACACCAGTTTCAAATGAATGTCACAGGAGAGGGAAAACCTCTATTAAACCTCAGGAAAATGGAGCTCAAAAAAAGGCAGCTGTGAAGCGTGAACTAAGGAAGGGAACTGAGATTATTCTTCAAGATGGAACAGCTATGGGGTTGCTAGGTCCCGATATTTCTTATAAATCATAACATTCCTACTAACACTGCTGGTTCCCTTCTGCAGAAGTTGCTGAATTGCTCTTCAATTTTTGTTTTATAAGACTTTTTTTTTTTTTTTTTGATAAAAGGATGTTCTTGGTGTAAGTGTCCTGTTTAAAGGCTCACAGCCCTTCACTCTTACCAGCTTCCTTACAGTAACACAGGCTGGGACAGGGCAACAGTTAGCATCAGCCCATTTATACTGGAAAAACTGTCCCCACTGAAAGCTAAGGCACCCAGGCCTATACTCGGCCTATACTATGAATATAACTATACTATGAATAAAATTTCATGCTTATTCTAAAGTGAGTTGGACCTTCCAGAAGTTGAAAGTATAAACTAGGCACCCTCTCTAGACTCAAAACTGAAAGCAGATAAATCATGTTCACATCACATGAGAAGAAGAAAAAAAAAAAAAACACACACACAGTTTCTAATTTGCATGATAGATTTCTTTGGCTTGGTGAGAATGAACAGGGCCTTTTCTACACACAGTTTTTTCAGATAAGGATGTAGAGGCTGACTTTTCCAAGGTGCAGCTTGCCAATAGTTCTCTTTGCACCTACAGAGACTGTTCTCCTAATGCACTCAGCTTGTGACTACCTCAAGATGAGCAATTCCACCTGCTACAAAAAGGCTGCAGTAAAGATCACATAAAGGAACTTAGTTTTTGCTAAGCAGCCATTTCCAGATCAACTTGCAGCCAAATCTACCCAGCAGTAATGATCCCAGCTCACCAGCTGGCTGTTTAACATCAAGCACAATTTAAAATGGAGAAGTCAAAGACATCCAAAATTTAAAATCACTTTCCTGCCATCCCATTCAGCAGCTGTCATACAAGATGCAAGTGCAATGATTAATCCTTCTGCTTAGATTTCTGGTGCAAGAGCACCAGCCTGTCAGATTTGGACTTGATATCTACACTCTGTCTCCCTGGTCCCATCATAAGAGCCAAATTTTGACAAATTTCATACTGTGAGACTTCTAAACAGTCAAACATTGCTTTATTATTTAGCACATAATTTTTGGTTTTGTTTCCAGCTGTATGCAACACTGCTGCTTGCATTAATGTGCTGCATTATATCATCCTTCTCAGACAAATTTCCTAGGTATAGCTGATGCTCTTTTTTGATTTTCTACAAGAGCTATTAAAATGCTGACCAAAGAATATAGATTTTCGTTAATATTTCTTCTTCTTTTGATCTCTGCCTTTGATTTACCTGACTGTATGATCCAAATAATCAGAGGAGTTCCTCTCTTTCATGCAACAAATGTAAAGCCAAAACTTAATCAAACCAAGGTTTAGGAGGAAGAGACAGCAGTGCATTGAAAAAACCTTTTCCTCGCCCTGTTTCAGTGGATGGTTTGTAAAGCAGCAGCCCACAGGAAGATGTACTAGCTAAGCATCAAACATCACTGGTCTCTTAAGGTGACTCTCTAGTTCACAGGCATGAATACAACTCAAACAGTGAAGTTATTGAGAGCAAGAAACTCAAATTCAACAAGGTGTTGATCTATCATTTTCTCCATGCTGTCTCTCACTTCAGTTCATTTTTTCCTGACAGATTAAGTAGTTGATATGTTCTCAGGACGTTCAGTTGACTATATGCTTGTTTTTCAGCTCTGCTTTGGCATAAGGTTGCTGTTCTTATTACTTTTGGTATTGTTCCTGCACAGGAAGGCAGGAAAATATGTTTCCAGGCTCCCAATATATGTTTGTTTTCCCTTATTGTTGTCTGCTCTGTTTACACAGTGGTTGTTTTTCTTCATCTTTGACGATGAAATTTAAACACTAATAGAAGGAGGGAGATTTAAGGGAGTGGAAAATAAGAGGCGGAGAGAGTAATGAAGCAAAACACAGGCTTCATTCTCAGTACTGTTTACTTGCAGAGTCAACCTTGACCCCAAGGTGCCCAAACAGTTGCAAGTGTAGCACAAGCTTTTGGACTATGACCAAATGCGTCTTGTTTTTATACTATTTTTACATTACTGAATGACAGAACAGATGTGCTTCAGAGGAGTCAGTCTGCTCTCCTAAACACTAAGTTATAATCACTTCTGTGTCATTAAAATCATGTTCTGAACAGCTTCGTTTGGGAGACACTGTGGGCCTCATGCGATTGCAGCTCGAGAAGAGCTTTAATGGGTGTCCCTCAAACACTGGACAGGATGACTCCACAGATTCACCCTCATACTCTTCAAGGAACTTGCCTTTTCCCTGTATTTTACACAGCTATACTTATTAAAACAGAAATGGCTTTTATCTCCCCTAAAAAAAAATGGCAAGAATGAACTCGCAGGATGTTTTAAGGATGTCCAGAAAGATTCCTAAGCTATCAGTAAAATTCTAGCAATCAATGGCCAGCTCTGGAAGGCACAGGAAGAAGCACGGAAGAAGAATACTCCTCAGAGCATACCATTATTGTTAAATATCACTATTCCAAATGCGAGAGATAAATTTTGAAGTGTTACAGCAGGTCTCAGAACCCTATTAATAGAAATTAGAGAGAAGTCTAATAGAAAAAGACAGAGAGGAAGCCATTCTCTCCACTGCTCCCCAGAGAAGGCGAGAAGAGACTGAAAGATGACACTTTATCTCCTCTAATTCCCTTGGGACCCATAATCACAACATTCATTCAGCAAATAATAATAATAAATATGGTCTGAAGTGACTCTGGCTATTTCAGCTTTAATAAATGGTTTGAAATAGTGGCAAATTCAGATACAGAGAGCATCTTTTCAATAAAATCTGATAGGGTTATTAATAATATTAATAGAACACCATGTCGTCTCCATTTTGTTAATAGTTGCCTTGCTCTCCCCCAGTCCATTCCCCACTCCTGCACACAGACACAGATAAACACACACACACTTTTCCCTCCACTGATGACAAATTCAGACTGTCAGCTTTCTGCTGGCAGTGCATCCCAAGAATTAGTCAAATTTGACATGATTTTATTGTTTTATGGGAACTGCCAACAGGGATTTTTCTGCCTGAAGTACATTTATATCCCCATTTAGATCAGATCCTGGCTTAGTTCATGGACACAAGGAAGATAAGCCAGGAAACCTGCAGTTCCTCAAGAACTCATCTGTGACCATGGTGCAACCTCTAGAATTCAGGTAATTTGGCTCCCTGGAGTCAATTTGTCCATTACTCCCAGGACAGCTTCACCTTCCAGTTTTTCCCTGATATGGGAACTATAAAGCAAGCTATCCCAGTGGATGGATGTAGTGTTTGGGTTGCTGATCCCAAAGCAGGCTTTTAAGCAACAACTGCAAGGCCTTGCACACAAGTTTTGAGAAGCCAAAAATCTGTCTGCAGAAGGAAAAGCACAAGCAGGCAGTTATCTCCCTGGCTTTCTTCTAAAGGGACATTCAAGAAATGCTCTCTGTAGTCAGTGAAATTTCTGCCTTAAACTGAAAGAAAGAAAACAAAAACAAAAAAACACACAAAAGCAACAAAAAACACCACAATCTTAAAAACAGTGCAACTTTGCTCCCAGCAGTCAATGGCAAACCAGCTACTGTATCCAGTTGTATAGAATCGGATTTCAGCTAAAGACTTTTGGTAATTCGGGATTCACTGCCACTTATCCTATTTTATGTAGGCTTTTAGTGCTACTTTCAAAGCGTAGCATTTTTACAGACTTAAAGAGATTAAATGAACACACTCTTCTCCCTTTGCATTTTGTGCTTTCAGATGAGACTTTCATAAAATTTGGGTTAGCAAACAAGATGGCTATATAATGATTAAAGGGGAGGTTGGGGAAATGTCATTTTCCTAGTCTCATATGCAATGCAAGGAAGGAACAGCCAGAGCCCAAGTGTTTTATATCACTGTACTTCCCTTGCAGGGAGACAAAAAAAGAGAAATAGAACTAGAGTTGCACAGAAATGAAATGTTTGAACAAAAAATAATTTCCCTAACTTGTAGCCTGTAGGCATAACCTGTCATAACTCTGCATGAATTGAACAGTCAGGGAGTTCAAGTTTTCTGCAGCTTACCATAAACTAATATGCTCTGTCACATCATCCTCAAGAGACAAGAATTTGAAGGAACCACTGTAGTTAGAACAACAAAAGTAATTCTGTGGTTTAATAGAATTAGCAGGAACCACCAGAAACCCAACACAACTCAAGGCAGATGGAGACTAGGAGGAAGGTGGCAAAAACACCACCACCATCCTGGCCGCCCCACACACCACACCAATATAGGAAAGCTAAGTGGTAACTTCCATTTTAAGCTATTCTAAAGACCACAAGCTTAATAGCTGCTATTGCATAAAGTTAGTTTCCACTTTTGTGTACCTGTGCCCTAAAAGCCTGACAAGTGGTGCTTGAACAGAGTGCACCAAGCTGCAAGTCTCAGTGCACCAGGTCAGCCTTCGTTTCGGGGCCCCTGCAGAAGAGAGTGCCCCCACAACACCCCTTCTTTTCAGGAAAGTAGAGCAACAGTGTTAAGAAATGAAAAACACACTGGAGAAAGAAATAGGCTACTTTTAAATCTGCACTGAATAGAATAGGCCAGGTTTTTTCCAAATCCTTGAGAAATTCAGTTGTTTCCCAAAAATCTGTATCTTCTCTGTTAAACCTACTCGTGTTCATGCCCCTCAGCACAGCTACAGAAATCAGGCCTTTCAGCCACCTAGGTAAGAGAGCCTTTGCCCTGATCAGCTTTCCATCCTGCCCAGTTCATCTCCAAAAGGTTTCTCTTCCCCTCTCACTTTGTCTCAGGGTTTCAGAACCCACATGCCATCCGCTCCATGTTGTTCTGCAGGAGACAAACTCTGCCATTCACAACTCCTATTTCCTCTTACAAGATCCTAGGAAGCCAGAGAAATTCCCCTTCCCAGGAAGCCCCTGCCTACTAGACCCAGGCCCAAGCGTGGCCATGCTCAGCTGCCTTGAAGTCTATTGCTTGTTGCATCTTCCATAGGTGCCCAGCTCTCAATTCAACAGGAGATATTTTCTGCAATACACCACAATACCTCTGAACCTTGAACTCATCCAGGTATGTAGGAGGTGGGTACATAGCCCTGAGCTACCTGTAACTCAAATGCTTCCATATCTAACCCTAAGGCAATTAAATCCACTTCTTTCTTGCAAGGTAATGCCCTTAAGTCAGCACCTAGAGCTATTTGCTCCATTTTTTTGAAGGTTAGAAGGAAATCTTTGGCTCTGTGGATTGCATCCATCTAACATCCTATTACTGGATCACATTTTCTTTCTGGGAAGACCACAACCCAGACAGAAAAATATATTAAGAAACCAACCACCAAAGGAAAGAGTGAATGGGAGAAAGCAGAAGAGCCCTCACGTGTGCACAGAGCCACCTGCTATGCAGCCAACAGCCCCCAACCTCAGGGCTCCCTTTACCCATTTTACCTCTTCAAACAAAGGGACGACACCTCGATGTGACCTGCTCAGCAGCAGGGGCTTCTCCAAAGCACTCAGTCTGACCTCAGTGTAATGAACAGAATTAATATGGCAAAGCCTCTAACACGGCACCACTTCCCAGCAGCACAGCCACAGCCTCTAATTGATTAGTCCATAAAAATCTGTGCACTAAATTGAAAGGAGCTGCACTAATTCTCTTTTATGTTAAATTTCTGTCTTTCTCCTTTATCGAATCCTTCGTCGAATGTCCCTTCTGCTGCCTATTGTGGGCTTGCTCTGGGCCTGTTTTCCTCTTGCCCAGATTAAGTACCTAATCAAAATCTTGTCTCCCTTAATGGCATAAAATTGAAAGATAGATATTGCACTTTACACAGCTGATTAAACACTAGAATGTGGCTAAATGCTTTACAGGGCTTGTTACATTAACTAACTCTGTCATCTGCCAGCTATCTTATAATTGCATATGCTCATGTTGCCACTGGTGAAGCCAAGGTAAAATTTCTTTTCCCTCCATTACCTCCTTCCACTCTCCCTCCTTTCCATGTTGCTCCCTACCAGCAGCAGCAGCACAGGGCCAAGCAGCGCCTTCTCACAACCACCTGAGGACAGACTGATACTGCTGTCCCATAGTTTTCCTCCCCTGCATTCAACTGAACCAGCTGAACCACCCAGCTGGCGACCATCCAAATGGCTAATGTGATAGAAATGGACACAGCACTTTTTATTTTCCAGAAGGAAGCAAGAATGATCCTGTTCACACTTGCCCTCTTGGCAGTTTTGATCATGGACTTTTGGTCCATGTGTCTGAAGGGAAGCAGGGGGTGCTTGTGGAGGGGAGTATTAGACTATATAAAGCAGTATGAAACTCCCATTGGAGCAGGATATGACATAGGTACCTGATGTAGCATGTCTTGGCTTTCCTCTTATGTTACAATAATAATGATGCAGATAGACTTTCTGGAATATTTACAAGTGTATCCCAGTTGATTTCCTTCTCAGAGGAAATTTCCACCTTTTACATGATATCCATAAAGAGTGATCCATAAATACAATTTTCAATTGTTTTGCTTTAAGGAAAAAAAGATAAATCCAAAAGAGCTTAACTAGAAAATTACAAATGTAAGAAAGAAAAGTGTTAGAGGATTTTAAATGATATTAGGAATTAGCAGCAATTAAAACATTAATCAGGGCCATGGTTTTGTTTAAAGATACAAGCTATGTAATCAAATATTCCACATCTAGAATTTGTCTTGTGTCACCAGACCTAGCAAACTGTAATTTTAGAAGTGAATCTTCTTTACACAAACATAACTAACTCTGTATAAATTGCTTTAAAGTAATCACCAAAACACTCCTTTTTAATGGAGAAAATAAACTACTCATTATACCCAGACTGTAAAATACAGATAGCTGGTTCGGCTCATGTATGCATCTCCCTGACCCCAATCTTTACAGGGAATCTATTTGTTAAGCAAGAGTGTCATCTTCCATTTTTAATTTTATATTACCCTAATTTTTTTCCTGCTTCAAAGTGCTTTGGCACAAGATGTCTAAAGTCACTTCAGACTCCCTCTTCCTACTTACTTGCATCTTACTGTGCAAAAACAGGTCTAGCAACTAGTAACACTAAGCTTTGCCCTAAAAAGACCCCAAGGTCCAACTTTTTCCTCATGGGATAAGCCGGAGTCTGCTGGGTGGGTTCCCTCCCCTCCTTTGGTAGCCAGACAATACAACAGCAATTAATAATCAATTAATTGCTTTCTTATCCCACAAGGCTTCACTTCCTCTCCCACCTTCCATAGTTAGGCTCCACATAGAAGCCACACAAATGAGTTCATCACACTACTGTTAATGTTTCATAAAAGCTTACTTGAGGCTATTATGAAATGTTTACTAAGTGCTTGTTATTAAATATTCATAGGCACAATATATATTTTAATAAGACATGTTGCAAAATACTACGTTAGACCTCGATATAAACATTAAAAAAAGACAGACTCATCTGAAAGCACCAAACTGGATATCCATACAAGAAAGGCACCCACACCTATCTCTTAACCTTCTTTTTTCTAAATTGAGGAGATAATTTTAGGTCCCACCAAGTCCCTTTTGCCTGTAGTTTTACAGTCATTGGAATTCCTTTGTTTAAGCTAACATACCAATTCCAGCTTTCTTTCTGCCATTTCTGGTGGGGCAAATAGCTCCCCTTTTTAACAGAGACCAGTATGTAACACTAGCTAGAGAAATTGATTGGATATGTTCCAAGGAAAAGCAATAATTTAGCTCAAGGCTTACTTGCAGGTACCAAAGATAGGTGGAATTTTGCCCTGGTATCAAATAACACAGTTTCTCAAGCTGGTCATTCCATAGAGGCAATTCTCTGCCAGCAAGCACTTTCCAGGTGGACAAGTGAGCAGCCTCATGACCTTACACACTATTTTGACTGATTAATTTTGATTTGGACCCACAATTAGAACAGATCATAATCAAGACAGAGTTTGACAGTTTTATCCAAATGCTTAGTGGACATTTGGCCAAAGCCACGTTCACTTGGAAAGGCCATGCAGCTCAGCACAACTGTCAAATCCCTTTTAGCAAAAGCCTAGAACAAAGCTACTCTAGGTATGAGATTTAGTAGATAGACAGAGGTACAAGAGGAAGAAAGAATGTTCCACCAGGCCTGGTTAGAGCCAGTGCCATCAATCCCTCACAGTTAGGATCAGATTCACAAAGTAATATACTAAATTCTTTTATATGTTTAAATCCCAGTGTTACGATGCCTGCCAAGCCTCTGCTTCTACACTGACACATATTTCAGAGCCATGAAATTCCCATAAAGTACTCTCCGGCACGAGAACACCTGTACCAGTGTGCAACCAGAAACGTTGTATTTCACGGGGCCCATCTGATGAGGTGCTAAACATGACGGATGGGGTGAGTCACTGATACCATGGCAGCATCACGACCGAGCGAGCCCCACACCGCAGCCTCTGGGCAGCCAGAATAGTGCTATTGTGCCCTGCTCCTACCAGCCTGGGTGGTCCAAGCCAGCCCCAATCCTACTCACCCTTCCCAGACTGGAGCAATGTTACCTGTGTTACTCCAGGAGCCAGGAAAGGTAATAGATTAACACATGAATCAAGATATGAACAAAACTGCAAGTGTTTCCATCTGAAAAACAAGCAAACAAAAACAGCACACCACGAGTTGGCAGTGATACTTGAAAGTATCAAACCATCAGGATCCACATGAGCTTTAAACCACTGAACTAGATGAGCAGTCTCCCTCTCTGCCTTTCCAAGGGGCTTTCTGTTTTCATTTAGAAGAAAACAAAAAGCACGAGCAAGACTAATTTTTCCAGAAATGAAAAAGAATAAGACTGTCACTCCAAAACTCTGCAGATTCTTAGCTGATCCTCACTCCTCAGCTCCCTCTCTTTCTCCTGCAGGGATTGTTTGATTAAATACATGAAGGAAAATATCCTTTTCCATTTGAACTCTATTAAATTAACAGTGACCTGAATCAGACCCCACAGCCCTGACAGCAATTAATTATCAATGAATCATTATCCATCTCTAAATACAATTCCACGCTCCTTCCAAACTTCTTTTGCGACTTAGTGCATGAAGAAATAGCACATTTGTAAAAATAATAAAGTAGCAATCTTGCTGGGGAGGAAAGAGAAGAGGAAGACAAGGAGCAGACAATAGGGGAAGAGGAAGCAGTCACCCTTTGCTCTGCACTGTCTTTCAAGAATTTGTCACATTTGCAAAAAATTATATAGTTAGAAATAGAAAGTGAATGCAGATCCAGAAGGAAGTACAACAAATATCACCTTCCTTACTATGACCAAGGTCACTATCTTAGCATTATATTTTCTTGTTCCCTGGTCATCAGCATGAGGTGTACTCAAGCCCCGAAATAACTCTGGCTTCTTAAATCTTCTTCACAAAAGTTTTGTTTGGAACAGGAATGAAATTTTGTGCACTATTTTAAACAATAGGGTCATAATGCATGAAGGACTGCCATGGGGCAAGTGCAGTGAAAATAGATGAACTGATGAGGTTGGAAAGGCTCATCTAGGAAGGCCAAGGCTGCATTACAAAATCACCATTATAGCTACTTAAAAGGAAGCAGCATAGCATGTATTTTCTGTGGAAAGTCTCAGCTGATTTTAAGCATCACTTCTCTCCCTGACCCCCTCCTCCTCGCAGCATAGACAGTCTTGCAGGGTAGGGAGAAACAAGAGAAAAGAACGAGCACCTGGTAACTTCTCCAATTCTGGCAGAGAAAAGCTTTTTCATAAGCAAAATATCAAAGCTTGTTGTATACTGGATAAAATGCATGCTAAGCCAGGGCCCACAAATGAGAAGCAAGAGAATACCAGTGTTATACTGCACTATTCATGCAATCAGCTCTTAGATCTCATAAGAAATACAGTTAGAGCAGCCCAGCACCAGGAAAGAAGGGCCCATAGAGCGACTGGTTCAAGATACATCTTCTTGGTTGACATTGGGGTTTTGTTCAAGCAGCAGCTAGAAATCTCATTGCAGGTTTGGAGAGAACACTAACATTTCCCCTTTCCCTGCTGAAAGGAGCTTGTATTTTTGAAGGTCCTATAGGAACTTCAGATGACTCAAGAGGGTTGTCTCATTTGCCTACACAAATGGAACTATGAATAACAACTTGCAATTCTATAGATTGAGCCACTTAATTATTAGAGGCTATGCTACCTCAAACTATCACATTTACCCTGAAGTTTGAGAGACCTGATAAGTGAGGCAGCTATCTAGACAAGTTGAACATTCCTGGTGATAAATCCCAGCTAACAAAAACTGATTTACTCTGCAAAGAGTCTGCACTGATAGGCCATTAGAACTGCACTGTTTTCACGACTCACATGATAATAGCCATTAAAAGTCAAAGAACAGCAGAACTCTTTAAAAGGCTACAATTAAGAGTTAGTTTTAAAAGACTGCTAGGATAGAATATTGAGAAAGACAGCCAGATAGACAGATGGCTAACATAATCCTCCTTCCATGGCAGGACACTACTCCCCAGAAAGGCCATAGCTCCCCAGAAACCACAGCATGAAAACCCCAAGAAAGGCATGCGAACCTGGATGAGCAGCTCCACTGCAGAGCAATGCACCCAAAGCTGTAACCAGGACACTCTTCCATTTGCTTGTCTGGATGACAGCCCACTTCTGTTACTACATTAGTGAAGTTACGAATTTCTCTTTATAGGCCCTTGCTGTTACACCTACATCACAGGGAAGGAGGGCACAAGGCAAACAACAGGACACAAGTGGGAAAGGGAACAACTTTGGTTTGGATATGCAAAATCACAGCTCCAGTATATGCGCTCTCATCTTCAGCAGCCAAAACAGAAACGTTGCTCTACATCATAGCAAGGACTCCATTATTTATTGAGTTACCTTCACCGATCCTTCTCACTCTCAGTTGCCTGTACACAAAGAGGATTTGGTTGAGTTGAGGCATGTCAGTAGGTACTCCGAGTTCTTTACAGTGCATAAGACAACACTGGAAAGCTATTTGCCCTTAAGCCAAGACACACCCCTGTGCTCCACATCCCCAACTACGGCAAGCTTTTGCTGCATGGTGACAAGGTCAAATCCACCTTTCATACTCCTCCAGCATCACTAGAAACCCACTGATTTCAAAAGATAGATCCTAGTCTGCTTCTCTGTCCTGGACATTGTCACGGACAGCAGCGAGCTCACTGATAAATAACTCTGGTCTGGCCCATGCATTAAAATGAGTATTGGCAAAGTTACAGAATAGTACACTACTACAAGCTAGCATCATTTTGGGTTCAGTGAAAGTTTCCTCTACACTTCAGTTTTACAAAAATCTTGATTTTAGAATGGCTTAGAAAAGAGCTTGACCCATGCATAAACACTAGATACCCATCACAAGTAAATAATAATAATGATATAACCAGTATTTAGCCACAATGAATTCCTTCTCTCACAAAGAGAAAGCTGTGCTTACAGGCATAGTTTGGGTCTTGTTTTTAAATGCAGAGAATAGTAAAATAGATGCAACTTTTATGAATTATTAATGACTGTATAAGGATTTTCTTCTTCTTGCACAGTTTTTGTTTAATCCTCGTTCACTGTAGGAGGCTCTGGGGATGACTGACACTTAACACATCTCTACCGTGCCTTTCTGCCCCAGCTGCCTGGCAATAACAGGAAGAATAGCTCCCTACACTAACATATATGTTCACTCACGTGCACAAGCACACACAGATTGAGTGATTCAACTTGTTTCCCACACTCAGTGAACCAAGTTCCCTCCAAAGAAGGGGCAAAAACAGCATCACCCGAAAAAGTGTCCAAACGTTATCACTTCATCTACCACATGACAGCATTTTCACATGCTCAACTCACAGGTATAAGACACAATAAGAAGTGGTCTATCTCTGTTTTGTGGAGGCTTAGTGATAGGGGGATGTTTTACAGCAACTCTACTATTTTTCCTTAGGGAAAAAAAGAGAGAGAGAAAGAGAGAGAGAGAGAGAGAGAACACAAAAGTTATATCCATGGAGCAGAACTTTACAGACACATAGACTGGAAGCATCTGAACAAGGCATCACATTTCGACCCCTCCCAAAAGTAATCGCCAAAGACCGCAGGCTGGCAACATTAGCAGTTCCTTTATTATACAGCACATTTACAGGATCAGATGCATTTTAAAACATGTTTCAAGTTCGCAAGAAAAAGCAGCAACAATCTGGGCAAGAACCAGTCATTTATATTCTCTCACACAGAAGAACGAGTTGACAGTTAAAGTTCACTCTCAACAATATTTCGGCAACAACTGAGCACAGAAACTAGACATGCTAGTAGAGGGGCAACGGAGATAACCAAGGGGAAGGGGACAAGCTTTGGATATACGGAGAAGGGACTGTCCGTTCAAACGCAGAGCGGTTTATGCCCAGCACACAACCATATCCATTGCAAGCAGAACAGAGCACAACGGGGAGCCACAGCAGCAACACTTGCACGTAGCAAAGCTTTCCCAGAAGTTTAACAGATTTAGGAATTCGAGACCAGAATATTTGGGGCACTAAGGAGTGATGATCACAACAACGCATTTGAAAAGTTGGGCTGCACTGAAGCGGTCATTGACATCCTTAGCTAATGTCAATGACGCAAAATTACCTTAAAGTTGAGCTTCATCCTAATTGCTTAATGCAGCCTGCACAAATCCTGGAGGAAGATGGGAGAACTACATATCAAACCCTCTCATACTTCACAGCAGGTTTTCACAACCTGTACTGATTCACCAGCCCAGCATTTGTTCTGCAATGAGGTGTAGAATATTATGTCAAGCTGCAGCATTGAACATACCTTTCTTGATTGCTTTCACAGGTACTCAGATTTATTATGTTAATCAAAAGGATTCTTTTCTTAAACCATTATTGCCCTGAACACTGGAGACCTCACTTCAGTGCCTCAAGATGATCATCCCTTTGAGCAATCAGCCTCCCTCAGGTAATACTTATATCAGGAATTTTTATGGCTGCTAGAATTTTTTGTTTTTCCATACATGATCACCTTTCTCCGCTCCAATCTATCTAAATCCTTACATGCTCTTCAACACCATATTACCTATGGCAAACAGCACTTTTAACAAATAAAACACACCAGCCTCTTGTACGAGAGAGATGAAGGTGCTTAACAGGATTGTAACAAATTTATGTGTGAATTTTTCATTCCATAAGTGCAACTACTTAATAGTTCACAAGAAAGAGCTTTAAGAAAATATGCCTATACTAAAAAGATGTGTTTGGTACTTAAAAAAAAAAAAAAAAAAAAAAAAAAAAAAAAAACAGTAATATCATGAACTTCTTTCCACTTTCCCAGAAAGAGATCACCCTTACCTCTGCTTCAAATTCAACTTCTCCCTCACCCCCATTAAGAAGAATTTCCCCCACACACACCCAGAATATCAAAAAGACAAACAAAAGATAATCATACGACACCCACATGCACAAAATTAGATGCCAAAAAACACTTGTCAGATGACTATTCAGTCTTAATTTGGTTTCCATGACTGGATCTCTTCACACAACAGTATCTTGGTCCTAATTAAGACACCTGGACAAATCCCCAGTACAAATAAAATTAATTTGTGAAGAGTAAACAGAGGAGTAAGTCACAGTGTTTGGGAGCCTGTGAGACCGTCTGCAGAATTCTTGCAGACTCTCTGCCAGCTCTAATCATTTATTTAAAAACAGACTAATAGAAGAGCCTGTGCTAGAGAAAGAAAGCATATGTTAGTCCCAGCATGGATTCCTTTAACAGGGACACAATTATCCCATTCAGAGTTACTGGAATTCAGACCTCCTTTCCTTTTGTTAAGGACCAAGTGAAGTGTACGTAGATAGCTTGACTGCACAAACCAATGCTCCCCACCAAACTACAATTCTGAGTCACCCCATCATGCAGGGCTGGTTACAGCTGCTCTACCATCATGTCCCATCTAGGTGACAACCAACCTTAAAGACACTGCGCAATAGCATGATGTAGGTGAAAGAACCTTCACCTCTCAGCAGCTACTTGGGGAACTCTGGAAATGGGACAGATCGGCCAAATCTGGGGAGGGCACATCTGCCAGGTGCCTGGCCAGATGCCTTGGTTTCTCCCATGGAAAGGATGATGTGTTACTATTACTGCACATGAACTTCCAGCTCGACTGACACTCAGGATGGTGCAAACCCTGTGTATGTGGCACACGCAGTAGCTCATGGGAAGCTCAAGTCTGGTGGATTCCTAATGCTGCCCAGAAGTAAAAACTGAGTAAAAAGAAATGCTATCCTTCCCTGCTAAAGGATCTCTACACTGGAAATAAATTACTTGGAAAAAGATTTACTGAACATGCAACTCAACATAAGCTCCCAGTGCAATGTTGTGACAGAAATGGCTAATGTTGGTCTTAGAGGTATAAACAAGAGGAGTAGTAAGCAGGATTGATGAAGTGATTATGCTTTTATTTATGACATTGGAGAGGCCAGTAAAGGCATATAAAGCTAAGTTCTGGTGTCTTAACTTTTTAAAGAATGTCAAGAAAAAACAAAGATCTGAACAACTGGTAAAAAAAAAAAAAAAAAAAAAAAAAAACCTGTGATCACAAGGAAAGCTCAAAGAGCTCAGTCTATTTAACCTATCAACAGTGATTGAGAGGTAACTTGATTAGTATATAAGTACCTCCACAGGGAGAAAATAAAGGTTGTTAAACAGCTCATTAATCTATCAGAGAGGCATAACAAAAACCAAGGGCTAGAAACTGAAGCCAGCTGATTGAAAAAGTTTTGCCTAATTGTAATGTCAAACTGCTGTGTATTCTCTGGCTTTTGATATACCCATGTCAAGAAATAGCTCCTATTTGGAATATCTGCTTTACTTAATCACAGTAACTTTTGTGATTAACTACAGGATGACTTGTGTCTAATGCTGTGGTAGCCAGGCAAAAATGCAATGGCCTATAATATACAGTAAGCAAGACTGACAGTATGGTGGTCCCTTCTGACCTTAAACTCCATGAATCTATGAACTCTGGGGAAGACACAAAACAAAACAGCTTTGTACCCTCTTAATAAGCCCAAACCATTTGTATTTCCCACCCACATTCTGTCACTACTGAAATTCTGTGCATTATAATAGTACTGCACAAAAGACTGGCGAAAAAATTGAAGCCAAGTCAAACTATATGCTAAGGCATAAACCAAGAGCTAATTTATTTTGCTTCTTTTTTAAAAATGACTTTAGGACTCCCAAGTAGTATTAGATTGATGACACTGGTAAATCATACATGGGAAAAAGAAGGTATGAAGTTACAGTGGTACAAAGATGCAAACTGCCTCATCCCAACAAGCTGCCTGAAGGAATAGTCTGTAAATTAAAGGCTATAGTTCGTTGTCCACACTTGCCCAATCCCAGTTCAGCAATTCAACTTGAGAAAAAGAGTATTAGAAAGGAGCCTTTGTATTTACCAAAATAAATCCATAAAAACTCATGGACTGCTTATTCAAAGCTTTTCACAAACATAGTCAATACTTTTGGCCAAGATTGGGTTGTGGAGCAGGTGACAATTTTCAGCACTTTCGAGGTTGTTTGTCTTTTCTTATGCAGTGTGCAAAACCCACTTGAACTAAGCTGAGATTTAGTGGGTTTTTTTGTTTGTTTGTTTTTAAATATGATATTTCCTTTGACTGAGCATTTAGGGGAGTTCCAGAGTTCTCTGTCCAGGACACCAAGCAGCCTTTCCTGTCATCCATCCTTGCCACTTCCTTAGGGAACCATGAGACTTGTGTTTTTAAAGCATAAATACCTTAGGGGAGAATGAGGCCAAACTCTTCTCAGTGGTGGCCAGTGACAGGACAAGGAGTAATGGGTGCAAGTTAGAACACAGGAAGTTCCACCTCCATGTGAGGAAGAACAACTTTCCTGTGAGGGTGTCAGAGCCCTGGCACAGGCTGCCCAGAGAGGTGGTGGAGGCTCCTTCTCTGGAGATCTTCCAGACCCACCTGGATGCCACGCTGTGCCCCGTGCTCTGGGTGTCCCTGTTGGAGCAGGGGGTTGGACTAGATGGTCTCTAGAGGTCCCTTCCAACCTCTACCACTCTGTGAGTCTGCGAGTATCTGGATTAGTTTGCCCCCAAACTCCGTGGTGACTCCGGTTCTCCCTTCCCATGCACATACGCCCTTGTGAATGAAAAGCATCATGAATGAAGCCCGCTTGGCCCACACTTGCGCTGTAGATATGCACAAACTCCAGGAAGCCGAGGCTTAATTTGATCTGAAAATTCCCCCAGCCAATGCATTTTAAAGACAGAACCACAAAGCCAATCAATAGGGACCATTCAGATACTTGCTGTCAGCGGCTAAAAGAAAATGGATACCGAGAAAGCCATAACTATGATAAATTTAGGCGCTGCTTCTCTCTGACTAATGTAGGCACTAAAACACTCCATGAATATCCTGCTTTGAAACGTGTCATATTTCTGAGAGGCCAATCAATCTCGGGCTCTCTGTGGACCACATTAAAATACATTTGTCACTGTAAGTTTATGAAATATTGATGGTGTTTTTTAGGAGGGTGTAAGGAGGTGGAGAGGTAGATCAAAGAGGGGGGAGGGCAAGCTACTTTAATGAATTATCTTTAGGCTAGAAGAAAAAGAAGAAACAAATGTAGGTGCTTATTGTGGGTGAGGGTGAAAAACAGCAAACAGAATTGCTTACTGAAGGAAGACATTTGTTCGATTAATAGAAAAGATCATGCGGGTGAATGCATTACAGAGGCACTTCACTATTTCAAGCTCCATTTGACCTAGATTTACGATTTTATTAAAATCTTTAATTTTCTAAATTTGGTAATTAATAAAAAACAAAATCTCAGCCATACTAATGGCCTTCACAGAGTAAAAATTTGAAAGTCCACCCGTTCTCAGCAGGGAACAGATTTCCTCTGTGCTGGGCACCATCATTCTATACCTGAATGATGCAATGAGCCCGTATATTCTGGATAAGCCCCACCAGTACTTCAAAACAGCTATGCAAGCACTTCCCAGAGAAGGAAAATGGAAGAGAGATACCAGAAATATACAGGATATATAGGGACAGACCACTTTTCATACTGGTTCATCTGACATTTCAGTACTGAGCACATATATATGCCAGTCATTAGAGAAAATCTTTAATTTAAAATGTATATAGTTATAATCTCATATAAATATAGATATAAAAATATCTATAAGACCAGAAGGGAGCAAAAAGGAAACCAAAACAGAACTAGAGATACTAAGCAACTTGAGCAAGATAAATGAAGCCAGTTGCAAATCCAAGGGACTAGACCATGGCCATCCAGTCTTCCATGCAAGACCATTCTGGTTTACCATAACCTGACCTGCTAGGAACACAACTACACACTGAGTGTTTACCATGAGTAGCTCCACTGAAATCAATAAAGCTATTCACAAGTGTAAAGTTAAGCCTGAGCCTAAATACTGTGGTACTATGATCTATGTTTGTATGTGAAGTGTGGAAGTAAAGCTAGTCTGTGTAAATAATCTGAAATCGGGTCATTTTTCAACATTTCTGTCAATGCAAAAATCAGGGATCCCCTCTGTCAGATAAGAACAAGAGCAGCATTCAGCCAAGGAACAAAAAGTAAATCCTCACAAGCATTTTTAATGCACAGATGCTAAACTTTGGTAAAGACATTATGCCATGCTGGTAGGAAAAAAACACCCATAGGCAATAAATAGCACATTTTGCATTAGTGATGAACAGCAACAAAAATAAATTAAGGCAAAAGCATATTTTTTTTCCCCACAGATCTGGAAAAACATGATCTTTTCTATTATTTTTGGCCAGCAGCCCAAACAGCCTCAACCCTCCCAACCAACCCCACTATTCTTACTGAGATTATCCAAACAGATACATAGCAATTCTCTACTTCCTTTACCATAGTTTATATATTTGACTGTAAACAGCTTGGGAATCTCCCATTAAAAAGCAATTTTTCCACACCCCTGAACAAAAGAGCGGTAAACTCCAACATACATGCAGGGAGGGGGAAGGAGGCTTTTTTCGTGTGTCACTTGGGGTGAATTTAAACATTTTGGTGTATTCCAGTAAAGGAGAATAACTTAAGAGGCAGGTCGACACCGCATTACATCCTCTGCAATGCTGATACACTTCCCAAACACTATGGCTCACGTGCCCAAATTCCCCCTTTTCTCCCCAAAGGCTGCAGCCCTGGAGGAAGCTACTTTTCCCACAGTCCGTTTCCCTGCTGTGATCCACCAGGACACACAGAGCTCTTGTGCTTTGACATCAGCTTGGGGCTCGACATTAGTAAGCAGAATCCCCCATCCCAAGTCTTCTCATCTCAGAAGAGAGCAGCGTACAGCTTCCCCTGCACATCCCTACCACATGAGGACCTAGCTCACAATAACTGTGCTTGGGCACTGCGCAAATGCCAGTCAAGGATGGGTCAAAGCCTGGAGCTTTGCAGTCCTGATGTTTCATACCCAACTGGGAACTGGGTCTGGTACCTATGTGGATGCCAATGGATGCCAAACCCACATCTATCTGCTCCTCTGGACAGAGCAGCTGGTCACCAGCACGGGTGCATCTCGTCAACACTGCTCAGACTCAAAGAGCATCGCGCAGTACCCCTAGACTTTCAAACACACAAGAGGTTCCAGGACAGGCAAGCAACCCCACTGAAGATGGGCAGGATGAATCAGCCTTTCTGGCCAACATTTGCTTCTCTTAGCCAAAAAATCTTTACAAGGGACTCCAACACTTAGAACCACTTCAAGGAGGCCCACATCCCCATCTTCCAATAGGCGATTAGCACCTGCTCCTCTCTAACACTTCTAACAGTCATATCCTCCCTGCCCATGTCCATCCCCTGTCCCCTCCCCATTAGAGACTTAAATAGTCAATGTACCTTCTTCCTGACCCCTGATCTAGTCAGGGGAGCCACCAGACAGATGCTGCTGCCATCAAAACAGCATACAAATGTGTTCATACGCCAGGATTGCTTCCCCCACATGACCACTGAACCTTTTCAAATAAGTTCATTCAGTTGCTTTCCTACAACTACATCATGGTTCCCGTCAGCACACTGTCCAGTCCACCTATAAATATCTCAAGCAACAGGGACTCCATTACTTCCTCATGAAGACTTTCAGCTGGCTGGCAAGTCTTAGTGCCAAGAGCCTTTTCCTGATATTCGGGCCATTTCCCTCTTCATTTAAAAATCTATTATTTCTGTGTTACCACCCTTTTGGTATCGCCCTGAATAAAATCTCTTGCCAAATTCATCACAAGCCAACAATAGCCAAAGGAGAAACCTAATAATAAAATGTATAATAGTACTTAACATTTTCTATAGTGGGACCAAGCCAGACCCCCAACCCTCTGAACAATGTAGGGAAGGGCTGGGTGATCCTCTCCAAAAGGTTTCAAAGCTCCCCATCTCTTCAGAAATGGGGTAGATAGCTTTTATATGGTTCAATCTAAAAAGGAAGCAGATAATACAGCCTAATGGCCTCTCTGGGCCTTCAGATCAAGGAAGCCTTAGGGTATGTTTCCAAATAAAATCCATTCCCATGAAGAAAACTATTCCCTCACTCCCAAACCCTCCTGTGCTTACATAACTGGCTGTGGTAGTCCAGATCTGCCATGATAGCTTCGGGCAGCATTACTAGTTCCTTCCCACTTACTTGTACACTTGCAGATATATCATGTGATAAAATATATTAAAAAACAAGTAGTAAAACTGCTTAGAATCATTAAGCACCAGGATTCGTGTCATCTTGGGTATGTTTTATACTCAGCATTTTCATATGCCCTCTATTTACATTTCTAAGCACTCTATAAATATCTGCTGTAAGTATACACAGCGCTGGCAGGCCAGCTTTCACCCATGGGCCTCCTGCCCCTTCAGAAATCATTTTCTCCAGAGGACAGTCTGACATTCAGGGCAACATGCAAGACATTTTTTATTTGATGCATCACCACTTATGTTGGTTTTGGCTTTTAATTTGTCTGATTTTGTATTTCAGCTTGTAATAGCGTCAGAAACATTCACGTGTTACTTAATAAATCTTACCAGAGAGTCTGCTGCCTTTTGTCAGTGCAAAGTCCCATTGAAGCTGTGCCTACACAAAAAAAAGAGCAAGCTTGGTTTTTAGAAAGATGCTTAAACTCTAAAGAGAGCACCAGCTTGAAGATGCACAGACCACCTCTCTTTTGACTATTAATTGGTAGTTAGATATAGTCACCCTAAGGCAGTAACTACTTTAAAAGATTGGACTGAGGAGAAGAATTAAGGCATACTTCCAGAGTCAGTACCATAGTTCAATCATGAGAAAACCAGTTCTAGAAAATCCAGTGAGAAAAATGAGTTTCCATTCAGTACAGACAGCCATAGCCAAAGACTACAAAAAAGGTAGAAGTCAAGCACTTCCCCCCATCACCCCAAATTTAGCATGCCTATGCAACAGCAGTTAGAAAGATTCTCACAAAGCTAATCAACCAAATGCCTAAATGAACACTAGCTATTGTTCAATCCACTCAGAAGACATATAATATGTAATATTAAATTATAGATATTTTATCTACTGATAGCAAAACAGATCTGCATCTATGTACTACTCACAACACTACAGATATAACCCACCTTTTTATTTTCAAGTAATTTGCAGTGAAACTGCACTTTTATTACTTCCCCTAAGAGAACTAATTTCCTATATAAAGTAGTATGCTCCATGCTTAATAGTATGCAAGAAAAAAAATCTTTCATAAATGTAACTTGGAGTGTTTTATGAGCATTAATTCAAATTGATTGCCACTCTTGAAGTGCAAGTAAAGTTTGGTTTATCAAAACCAAGCTGTGTGCAGTTATCTATGGTTTTCCTATTCTGAATTTGTATTTCTTTTAAACTTCTTTGCAAGTGATGAAGCTGTTCCCCTTCCATGCCTTCAGAATTTCAAGATCTTTTTCATGTCACTGGATTCTGAGGCCAGTGGTTTGTGCTTCAAAAGATGCAGCACAAGTTTAAGTCTTGGACATTTTGACCTTCTAAAGCTGCTCAGCTTCTCATGAGACCAAGGCTCTATCCACAAAGTATTCCAAGCAGTTTAGGACATAAGTACCCCTCTCTCATGGTTTAATACTAGTAGTTGGACAAAGTAAAGCCCACCTTACCCATCAAATCATGCAGGTCCCATATGTAGGCATCTAAGAGTCCTATCTACACAACTTAGTTTTCTTAAGAACTTAATTTTCCAAGGAACTAGTTTATGCAGGGGTTTAAAGGGCACTCATACTCTGGCTGTGGGAACAACACAACACTGAGCTCTCAGATCATCTAAATCTGCCAACTGTGGTCCTAAACATACCTGCCTTATCCTTAAAGGATAGCAAGGACCACCTCCTGCAAAGCATTGGTTTGGACTTCCTCAGCTCCCTAAAAGTTTCTGGGGCAGATCTCTGCAGAATGTATTTTGTTCGAAGTGATCATCTTGAAAGATTTCTTATATTTATTTGGAACATTCACCTCTGGCACAAATACCCATATAGACACGTAAAACAGCCAAGCTGTGATATAAGCCATATACTCAGTCTAGCAATGAAAGAGAATACAGAGGAAAATTAAAAGCGTGGACAAACTAGTGGCTACTTAAATATTTAAAATACAATTCATACTTTAGTCAGGAAGTGTCTGTCCAACGGAAACTCTCCAGTTGGAAATTGGTGTCATCTTGAATGCCAAAGAGGGAAGAAAGTCATTTATGAAACAATTAGAAACAGGGTTTCAGCCTTGGGGGTCTTCCTAAGGGCATGATGAAACTAGGACACAGTCAAACTAAACAACATCCTGTTCTTCTTTACCCTAAGGAAGGCCCCATGGCCAAAATGCCTTCTCTAATCTAATTTTGTAGTTCTGACAAACAGGTTGACCCTTCCCCTGCTAATTGCCGTTCTGCAGCTTACAACATATTGCACCGAGTCTGTGCCTTCATTTTTAGAGGGCAGCTGCATAGCACCAGCTAAGGTACAAAGCAATGGAGAATAGGACCCTGCAACCTGAGGATGTCACCTGTAAAAAGAAAGAATGGTTTCTGTCACATAAGTTTATTGCAGCCCAGAAATGTCTACAGTAACTGTGGGCACATAATATGATATGCAAGGCTTTTATAAATGGGACCCTTGGGGCTTCTTGTCAGAACTGAATCTGAAGTGATGACAGGACATTTGTAAGGAGCCTTCTTGGGATGCTGAAGGACTTCCATAAGGAATCATCTTAAAGATTGGGCTCTTGGGGCCTTCAGTCAAGGGTAGTCCTTCCAAAAAAAGTTGAAGGTTTCTGGTAAGGAGCAACACGTGACAAGGCTTATCTGCTGAAGCACTGCCTGACTAACCAGGTACATTACACTTGGCATTACCCCCCCACCACCACCACGCGTTTGCACGCTTTCAGGAGATCACAACCAGAAATTGGAGGCTGTTGGGCACCCCCTTCTTCCAACCAGGGCTTGTGATAACACGTAAACATGCAAGGTAGAGTTTGTCTCTTCTCAGTTCCTGTTCACATATAGACACATATAATTAAGGAGTTTTTGAAAAAGCCAACTCTTCGGTATGGTTCTTAGCTGTGGTTTGTAGTTCCTAGCTAGTCTCTTCTCCCAAACCAAGGAAGCAACTACTGTGCTGTGCCAGTACTGAGCTCCTCATGTTCACACACACTCATGGATAAAACCGACAAGAGATACAAATGCCTTAGCTTAGATAAAGGTATTTAACAACCTTATTCTTTTTAATTTGGCATTTTAACAATGATTATGGATAGAGTCCTTCACTATCTCCAGTATTTCGGTATTTGATGGTTCACACTGCCCCAGAAAGTAGATAAGCCTCTGGTAAGTCCTTCTGCAGGAGCCTGTAAAAAATGACTCTGATATCAACTTGGGCCATAAAAGGAGTTGGCATTTCAACTTGCCAGCATTGTCATAGTTAACAGTGATGCCAAGGCAAAAAGCATGAAAAACATAAAAGCATTAAAAAGCCTTCACTCTACATGAGAATCCACCTTGGTGCAGGTGTGGGGATAAAACAAAAAAAGACAGAACCCCAAAGCAGATTTATGCTGCACAGACTTCAGCTGGAGCTGCTTCGGCCCAGATCAGTCATCTGCAACCGACCCGAGTCCCACCAATTACTGCCCCTCTCTCGGTCTACTAACACCTCCAGGAGGTGCTGCAGGTTCTTTCATCCCACCAAAACTTCTTTTCTAATGAAAGTTAAGACTGAAGAGAGGGTCCTGCAAATCTGCCTCCCCACTGCAGTCTCCGCCTACGGACAGCAGTGCCCCCTTTTCCAAATGCCTCTATGGCTGACCCTGCCAGAAGCTGCCCAGCCTTCTATTTCTTTGAAATGCAGTTTATCATAAAAATAAGCAAAGGGTGAACCTGTAGGAAAAATCTTTGCTTAAAAGACAAAAACAAAAAATCCAGGAAAAGTGAAATTAGTTTCCCTGAGGGCATCCACATGAGCTCATTCAGATACATCCCTGCTTATAAAATGAATATAATTTTAGCCACTATCGCAGGAGGTTTGATGTGTTCAGTACTGCTTCAAGACAGCAACTAGTACTTGTGGGACAGACTGCAGTAAGAACAGCAGGAGACCTCCCAAGCAGCTATACTGCTGCTCTGCCTCACCTGATTAACACCTCCTCCCCCTGCACGAAGCACCAGGTTTGGACACGAGCATCCTGTTGGGCAAGCAGTGCATCCATTGGATTAACTTGGATTCAAGGCTGCTGGGATTTTCATCACACTGGGCAGGTCCTCGAGGGGATCCTTGCTGAGGCTGCAGCACATGGCTCCCATCAGCGACCCTTCCCAACTTGCTGTGGAGAACGCATGGCTGAGCGCATTTTAAATACAAAACATGCTGCCTTTAATTGAAACTTTGTGCATGAAAAGTTTATTAAGGTAGACAGCGATGCGGCAGAGAAGCAGTGATAGAAATTGCCCTGGGGCTGCTCCTGCCTAGCCTGCCATTAGGTGCTGTTATGCCTAATTGTAGGTGAAGGCAACTTAGTGCTTGATCACATTACTCTCACATTAAGCCTTTCCTTTGACACAGGTTCTTCATTAGCAACATATCCTTCAAACACTTGCAGACATAAGTATCTTAAAACCAACAGGCACTTCATGAGTGGAGGAGGTTACCAGTGTTTTAAGTGGTATGCAACACACAGCCGGCTGCTGGATTAAAGCCAGGAGAATTCAAACAGTCACTAATATAACTACTGCATCTTGCATTTCTTTAACACCTTTCAGTTGAAAGAGCTGCTCACTATGCCTAGAAAGCTTATCAGCACAGCTCACAAGAAACATGCAGTTATTGTTAAGAACATCAGCAAAGCCTAAGTTGTTCAGGGATATCCTAGTTGACAGTGAAGAAGTCATAATTCCACAAAACATAATCAAGAAAAATGCTGACCCCAAAGTTATTCTGGCTTAAAAGCAGTTGAAAAGAATACAAAAATTGCACTACGCACACAAAGACACTCCATAAAACATGAAAACATAGCAATTAATAAAAGTTAAAAAAGATGAAGCTAATGTAATAAATATATCAGCAAGCAATAAGAAACATGAAGTGATGTATTTAAAAACCCTATATACAAGTATGCATCCATACTAAATACAAATAAAAATCAGATTATGCAGAAAATACAGAAGTGTTTCACAGATACTTTTTGTAAACATTTAAAGCAGAACACATCAATATATATGTCCCCTCCATGTGACTGTTAGATGAGGCAGTTTAAGCCAAGCTGCCCCACAGCTTTGTTAAACACATTACTTACGATCAACAACTAAGTTGCCTCCATTACTTATGGCTACCTGCCAAAGGATTAAAAAAAAACAAAAATAAAACTCACACATGAACAGTACATCAACAGATCAAGATAACATAGACCAAAGTTTTACAGAACTCATGGACTGTTTATTTTTTAGTACCTCATGGAAAATAGACTCATAAATGCCAAAGTTTGCAGGGCAGGACTGCCAATGCACTTCCAATAAAAAAAGTTAGGGATGACTCCAGAGCACTGTGGACCAGCTTGCCTAGGCTTAATAATTGGCAAAATAATAAAAGATTTATTCATGAAATATCAGCAAAGAATTGCAGAATAGAGCTGCAATTACAATGTTTCATGGAAAACTGATTTAAACAAACCACACTTATCACAGCTGCCTCTATCAGTCCTGTAATCTTGCCAGAAAAAGATAAAGTAACTTGAACTTCTCCAAACTCTGACTCATCTGTACCTAAATTATTACTTAAAGCCCTGTAGTCTACATGCTGAATTAAGTGTTTGAGCAACTGATCTCAGACTCTTGTTGTTAATGCAGGGCTACTGGGGAGCAGAGCAATTGCACCAAGGTTGGGTTTCACTCCAAGTCCATTCACCATTTTGTGAAAGACCTAGAGGGTAACTTAATAAAATTAACACAAGACAACATCCAGATGTGCCATGGAAAAATGACAAGAGGAAGTTACTTTTACAGAGAAGCAGAGTCATACTCACTCACCTGTTTACACAGTCAAATTGTTAGCATACATAAAGCAAGATATCTGCTTAGTAATGAAGAATACTAGCTATACCTACACAGTAAGGGGTATTTTCCGTGAATGCCGACGTGGAAGACAACATGGCAAATCAAATGGCAGTTCCGATGGTAAATAACAGTACCTCCATCCTCTCTAGCCTCAAAGTATTCTTTCCAATATAAGGTTCACAGCACCCAGTTTTCACAGAACAGAGCCACATGAAGACACAAGGCTTTGGCCATGGAAACCCAAACACTCTGTGGTATTCCACCATGTCTAACCCGATCCAGTTCCTGCAGTGCTACTTCTTCCAAGGCTGGTGTAAGTAACAAGAGAGTTGTCATTTAAGCAAAGTCAAATTTATCCACGCCAAAACTATTTTGGAGAACATTGTGTCTTATACAGGCCTGCTCGAGAGGCATCCAGCCAGCTGGCACACGGATATTCTTGCAGTTAAAGTACATGCCTCCTGATCCTGGATTGAGAGACCCTCTTCAACCAGGGCACACCTTTTGGCACTTTTGAGGACAACCTGGGCCTTTTTAGCATCACTCCCACTACATAAGGGCTAGACCATTAAACTCAAGAGGAATTCTAGTAGACTATCCATAGTAAACTATGAGTTATCCAACTTTTCGTAACCAATGCTTTTGTTGCTTGGTTATTTAATGTATGCTTATACAATCTGGTGTCCCCTCTCAGGGTTTCTGAGCAATACTGGTAATTAGCACAATGGAAATATACAAATCAAGTTATATGGACAGACCCTGTTTTAATATTTCATTCAAATCTCACCTTATAAGTTGAATGAAGTGTCAGCAATGTTGAGAGTAGCCGGCTCAGTAACAAGCACGAAGCAGAATGTAAACAAGTGACTTAAACCTGCAATATACATAATTGGATTCAGCTTCAAGTTCTTTTTCTAGCTTTTTCCATAACACTTATTCCTATGCAACCAAACCAGACCGAGTAGCCCGCGTCCAAACAGGAGCGGGTTGCAGTCCAAGCAGTACATCCTGCCAGGTACTTCCTTCAAACATTTTCCAATCCAGTTCAGACAAGAATTATGTACGGCTGGTTTTGGTGAGCCTTAGACTTGTAAAAGCATGTTTAAACAGTCTAAGGGAGTAGCATATTGAAGCCATAGGAGGGTAGGTGTCACCAGGGCTGTGTGTGGAAGCACACACACGAGCTCCTGGAAGCGAGCCAGCGAGCTGACACTGCTGTTACACTCCTCGGAAACAGCCCAGGATGCTTTTGTAAACTGTAACCTACATAAATAAGATCAACACTTTCTTCAAGGGCACCAGGCACACAACCGGGAATCTGGTTTCCTTGGCCTATTATAGAAGTCTTAGGTTAGATCCTTAGGCCACTGAAACTTTTAGTATTCATTTAAGAATGATTATAGTTCCCAAATCACCTCCTTCAATTTTTTCTTCTAAAAAATAGCAGTCTGTGTGTCTTACACATCTCATCACTACTCTTGCTACAAGACTAGAAAGATGCAGGCTTGCCCAGTATCAGTACTGTTCTTGTAACAGTAACTTGTTTTTATTGCAAATAGTACAAACATTATTGCTCTAACTTCCCGGACTGCATTCAGCCACAACAGTGCTATCAACACGGTTGCTATTAGAAGATATTTGTATTGTCATAGCAGAACAAAGCAACAGCCTGGGTCCTGGCAGGAACTGCAGTCCCACATTACCAGGGTCCACTCAGCTGCAGGGATCGTGCTGGAAGCTGCCCTCATCCTGCACCAGCTTGCTTGGCCCAAGCCTGGATCACAGCCACTCATTTTGCTGCTTCTTCCTCAGAATAAAGCTCTTTTTCCTTAGGATAAAGCTATCCATGCACACAGCCTTGATAGCTTATCCTAAAACCTATGCAGATAAGGCCAACTTCTGCCATAGGGCAAGACTCAACTCTAAGCGAGCTATTTAGCTTGAGGACATGCTGCAAGGTGCTCCACCAGTGATTATGTCACACTAACCTTTACTTGCACTAAAGGCAAGGACAAAGCTACACAAGAGTTGGACTGCAGTTTCCCAGCTCCTCTTGCAAAACTTTAAATGGGAATCATAATTTATCTTCTACAGCCTGTCCACCTCTGACTGAAAGAGCTTTGGATTTCCTGGTGCCTCCAGCCTCATGATAGAGAGGGCAGGCAGGTAAGATGACTTCAAGGAGAAGGAAGTTTTGAAGCCATCACTAAGGTCCCCATAAATATTCCCCAAGGACCTCATTACACATTTGAGCAAACATTACCTTCACTCACACAGCTAAATTTCCTGTTTGCTTGGCTGATCAATTCCTCATCAAATTTTAATGTGGGGTTCAGGCCGTCTGTAGTGTTTTAATTAGCCCTAAGATTGCACAGCATTGGAGGCAAAGCTAAGAACCTTCTACATCCCCTCTACCTATATATGAAAAGGAGGGAGGATGGGAGGAAATGAAGAGGCCAAGAACTAATTAGCTCTTGTTACTAGGTTAAGTCTGCTCTCTAGTGGTCGGAAAGATTGGACTCTTTTTTTAAACCGTAGCCAAATTTGTCTCCAACAAATACAAGAACATACCCAAGGCACACGTGCTTGTCACTGCTGCTGCAACCTAAAGCTTTTCTCCCCTGCAAAGAGAACATTTTCTCCCCCAGTCCAGATTTTTTTTTTAATCAATATGCTCATTTCTGGGAGCAGAGAGACATTCAGTGAACTGAGCACTATTGCAGTTCAAACGCACTTTGCTCCAGTCAGCACAAAGAGCTGCAAGTGAGAGAGCAAAATCTCATCGATGGATGACACTGTCCACAACAGCAAGCAACAAAACCGCCATCCTCTGCCCAAAGCGCCATCCCGCAGTATTTTAACTACTGTCAGCTGCTAGAACATCCAAGCAGTTTAATGCATTTTGCTTGCACTGCACATAAAGGTTTTTATTTGGCAGAGGTTTCAGCCTACCCGGATCATACTCTTTTTCAACGACAACAAAACCCTGGTACATTTTGAGATACAACATAAGTGGGATAAGGAGACCTATTATTCCACCAAAATTCCTCCCCAAAACTTTAACATGGACAAGATGCACCAAAACAACATTGAAGGGGTAGCTTCACATTCAAACCAGCTGTCTTTGAATGAAGAGCTGCTGTGTCACTACTTCTTGACCAGAGCTTGCACCCATTCACCCCCAAAAGCACCCACAATTTTCAGGGTGTTGTGGAAGAGTGCATCCGTTTTCCCCCTCATTGCCAAGTTTGAGCTCTCCAATACTGACAATATTGAGGGCTCTACTCAACCCCCTCCTAAATCCACCAATCTGAAAAAGTTTAAGTCATATTAAAATGTATATAAACATCCTGAAGGAAAATGGGCTGGAAGGAGCAGAAGTAAAAAACACCACACACAACACACACCACCCACACACAAAGCCATTCATTATTTGCTTTTGCAAACTTGGGAGCAGTTAGGTATTATTTGGCATACCTTAAAAAAAAAAAAAAAAAAAAAAAAAAAAAAAAGGTATGTATCTGAAAGATTTTATTTCACTTACACAGTGAACTAGACACATCTTTGTCATGTGTAAATCACAGGAAATGCCTAATGCCTGCTCCACCAGGGCACCCGTCTGCACAAGCAGGGTATGATTACACAGAATCACTAGGTGCTGATAATGTAAGCAATACCCTGTATTACTTGCAGAACTGATCCTGGAAGCAGCCTGGCAAGACTATATTTTCAGACACAAAAGTGAGATTTTAGCTGCATCCATCCCATAATAAATAGCAAGGTGTTTGACTATATTCTGACAGACAGAAGATTCACTTTGCTATGAAGAGTGCAGAATAAGACATTAACCCGACTCTAACCTTCCTGCTTAAAACCTAGATGCACAGTAGTTTAGCAAGCACAAATTAATCAGTATTATTAAAATGCCACTTAGCACCAAGTACAGGCAGACACAGTTTTTAAATAAGAGCAACAAAGGCCACATTAGTTACTCATAGTAATTGCTATATCTCACAAAACCAAGACCAGCTAAAACTCTCACACGATGCAGCTCCTAGTGTAGGCAAAAAGCTGGCTTAAACACACCTCTTTCTCTGTAGCACTGGCATCTTAAAAGATAAATAAATAAATAAATGAGCCTGTTTTTTTTTTTTTTTTTTTTTTTTTTTTTTTTTTAAGCAGGTGGGGCAGTTTGGAAAACAGAAACAAAGCATAATCAAAGGAGAAGAAAGACCCTTTCTTTGATGCTTTGCACAAGACCCCAAATGCTGCCACCTCCATAGGGGTGGATGCAACAGACCCTGCACACTCACACTCAGTAACAGTTCAACATAAAGGAATTTAAACGGCAACTACTATGGATACCAGCCAGGCAGAATAGTGTGGGATTTTATTTCATTAAGTAAACAGATATGGGATAATACCCCTTCTCTTGCAAATAAGATGATGGCTTTATGCCTCGTGGCTTTATCCCCATGCCTCTGGCAGGAGGCCAGTGTCATGTAATCAGAAGCAGCTTGCCACCAATGTCAGAGTTTTAGTAGTAGCAGGTGTGACACAAACAGCTTTGGCCTTCGCCATCCTCTATTACTGCAGAGGCTCAATGTTCTAGCTGGACCAGCTCCTTCCTTCAATTCAGGCCTCAGGTGCCAGCAGGACAACCTGGGTTCTCCTTCATAGGCTCAACTTACACTCAGGGCAACCACCCATCTAGAGCAGGTACTGTTTCCCACAGACAGATTTTATTTCCAAAGGGTTTCCACCTCCAGGAGTCCTCCCCAAATCAATGTTATCAATCCCACTTGTAATTTTACAAACTTCAAAGGGTTAAGACAGCAAGCGCATTTATTGACTGGTGCTTCTTGGTGGGATCAGTAAAGCATGACTGATTAGAGCCCAGTTCTAAAGAGCCCCGCTTTGTGAGGCTGGAATAAATAGGAGTCTGTCAATAACACGGATCCAGGCATATTGACATAGTTTACAGCCTCAATAGGCAATTAACACTTTACAGTGGATATTACCCAGTGGCCTCCCCATGTTTTACTGCACATTTTCTGCCGTCAGCTGCAATATTGAAGGTTTGGAATAAAAGTGATATTGGACAGACAGCACCTTTGTTCAGCAGCACAGAAATTTCCTTAACATCTGGGAAAGATCACAGCTCCTTCCGTTTTTATTCACTCCCTCACACCCCTTGTCTCACTTTCTCTGTCATTTGCAGTTTCTAGCCCGCACTGGCAAACCCAAGAAAGTCTCTTAACAGAGTAATTAAATCTGTTATGTGCCAAAATTCCCCAGGGAAATCCCCGAAGAGTGACAAGTCCAGCCTTTTCTCCTACCATGGGAGAGGCTGAATAAGTTCCCAAACAACTGCCTCCTTGGCAGACAGATTACACTGGCAAGTAACAGACATTCAGCCAGGAGTAGTTAAGTTAGAAATAACTGAAACAAGTCACACTCAGCTCACAGCCACCACTTGTAACGGGCCCTGAGCCCACATGGAGCAAGAGCAACCTGCAGCGGTGCTTCCCTCAAGAAAAGGAGGGGGCAATAAAAACCCCTACAAGACGAGCTGCGGCCTTCCTCCTTTCTTGCTTTTCAAAATACATAGTGCTCGTGAAACACACCAGCTTGGCATTTTGGCCTTGCTATCACAGCTCTTCATTCTAGCCTATTTTGCATCATCAACCCCAGAGGAGAAAGCGCTGGAAGATCCCCAAGGCATCTGCACTTGGCCTGGCACTAGACAGCAAAGAGACCAAACAGGAGCTCAGCACCAAAGAAGAGCCCCCAGAAACACTCTGCATGATCTCCCTGTAGGATATTCCTTCCACTAGATAGGGATAAAGAAAATATGACTTACCCCCAAGGCAGAAAAAGGTGAGAAAGCTCAACCAACCTGCAGCATCTCACTTCTGATCCAGGAGAGTGAACCAGGGCAGGAAATGGCCATCTACAAAATGGTTTCAGCTGCTCCTCATTGCCCAGGTGATGCCTGAATAACAGGTGGAGCCAATACCCTTAATGAAGGTGATCAGCAGGGTGAGCGTAAGGGGTAGCCGTGGGGTGGTCACTCTTGCGTTAGGGGCTATGAAGAACAGCTGTGAATGCTCACACTGGATGGGCCAAAGTTCAAAACAGGCAGCATAGCTGCAAGTCTCCATGTTTGGCTGGGGTAAGCCCAGGTAGAGAAGCAAAACTCTTCAACACAACCTCTGCTAGAAAGATTAAAAACAGCACTGCAGTTTTTCCTGTAGGCTGAGATGATCTGAGATCGTTTTTTTTCCCCTCCTGTATGCACTGTCAAGTGGTTAGTTTTCTTTTCCTAAATGTGCTTTTGAGGAGCATAGGAAAAGAAAGCTCCACCATGAGATTACAGCATTCTTCAAGGCTTATGTATGAAGATAAAAATGAAGAGGTTTTTATTCTTTAAGAATACGCAAAGTTACCGGTTCTGAATGAGCAATAAAATGCCTCATCGCTGCCTCGTACAAAGGCTCAAGTGAAATTACGCAGAGATCGGCAGCACCATTAAACACAAGCCAGGGAATTCCCACAGGCACCATTTTCAGCAAGAAAAGGAAATCATTTTCTCTATCTGTGTCTTGCAGAGGACTCTCTCTTATGCTTTCTTTTTTCTTTTAAGAGAGGAAAACTCTGTAGATCACAGATTACATGACTGAGAGGGACGGTTGGGAGTTGATCTTCATTTATTCACTGTCCAGTGGCAAAAGGCACCAGCGGAATTTTCCAAGAGCAGTCAAACTACAAACCCCCATATTATCAATATTTCACTGACCTGGAAAATACAAAAACCTTGTAAACTATTTTAAAATAAGTTATGTCTTTTGCTTCATCCCTAGTGAAATATTACCTTGCTTTTAATTTGCTTTGAATGGTCTGAAAAAGTATTTCTTGAGCCATCAGAATTGATATCCGTGCTTTGTATTTGCAGGCCACCAGCAATCCTATTTACATTCAGAATAGAAAATAGGAATTATGCTCTGCTTAATGGACACATCAGCCAAAATTAATTAAAGTCCAAGTCAACACTCTTAAGAAGATGAAGGGTACAAATTTTGAGGGCACTTAAAAGTGCCACGAAATCTTTGGTCCCAAATCAGCTGGGCCCCGAGCTACAGCAAAAGGCATCACTAGGCTGCTGCTGAGGACAGAGCATTACACACATGCACCTATGCTCTTTCTGGGAGTCAATACCTTTACACATCATGAATATATAACTTTTTTTTAATTATTATTATTATTATAGAACAGGACTGAAGTTCCTGAGTCTCTTAAGTGCTTCTAAAAATTTTACCCTTAGTGTTATTTTAATGGAAATTTTTTCTTTCACCAGAGTAGTAGTCCAGATCCATAGCACCATGGTAGAAGGGATATTTTTTCTTTTTTGTTCATGCAATAATTCCATGTACCTCTTAATCACAAGCGCTCTTTTAATGAAAGAAGATAGATAAAAGAATAGGAGTAGGATTCAGAGACCACAGTTGGATATATGTAATGACTGTCTTTTCCCTTTATATTTTACTTGGAGGATAGAAGTAGAAGTAACAAAGTAGCTTTGCTCCCTCCTCTGCAAGGCATGTGGACAGGAACAGGTTGGAAAGGTAGTCTCAGAAATACAAATTCACATGGTTTTTCTTGCTGAGAAAAATCAGTGGGAGCTGTTTCCTCCAGAAAACAAACAAACAAAAATCTTAATTCACCTTTCCAAAGAAGGAAAACATAAATAAGCAGAGACCTAAAAATGAAGCCATGTATTTCTGCCTGCCATTCCTACAAGCACAAAAGCAAAGGCATCCCCGGTAGACTGCCCAGAGAGATGTGACTTCCAGCTCGTTAACAGAGACAAAGAGCAACCTGGTCTTGAGATGCAAGTTGAAGACACCAATTGCAACATAAACCTTGTCTTTAGCAACTTTTACTGAAGTACCAAAATACGTGAGAACAGCACAGCCCATACACAAACACCATGTTTTTTCCCAAGCAGGTGAAGTCCTCAAAGTCTGGATTCTGGACTCAAACGTGCACCAGGAGGCAAAGGGCTCATCATGAAATAAGATACTGATTAGCCTCCCTAGAGATAGGTGACCTGAACCTTAAGGAATTGCAGCTATAGTGCATCAACTCCAGAAGGAACCAAACAAACAACGTGCCCGCACCACGCTCGTTTCTCCCGCGACCCCTTGGCTGGAGACAGGTGACGTCCCCGCAGCGGCTCCGCGGTGGCTGCGCCGTTCTGGGCTGCCGGGCAGATCCATCTGGCAGCGCTTCTGATGTGAAGTCTTGTGGTTTTCCCTGTGATGTGGCAAAGCACATGGCCCCCAGCGCGCCTGCAAAATTAGCGAGGGGGGAAATGTGAGCAACAGCAGGCAGAAGAAAGGGAAAAAAAAAAGAGGGACCCTCAAAGAAGAGGATTTCTCCGGGGTCAACGGGAGGTCTGCTAGCACAGGGATCTCTGCAGCACAGCGCTGCGGTAGCATTTTGCCTCTGTGCATTGGAGCTGTCGGGTACTGAAAAACGCAATGTGTTGGGCATCCCTCATATACTGTAGAAAGAAATAGACAATGGTCCCCATTGTACCAATTCTGGGCATGAGACAGGCTGAGATCATCCCACTGACTCTGGAGTAAGGAAGGAGCTGGAGGAAGGTCCTCAAAATGCTTGGTCAGTCTGCCAGGGCAGTGGTGCATATAAACGTACCAGGCACCATGCACATCACGGGCTGCAGCCAAGGAACTTCACCCTCCCCAGCCCTCCCATCAGAATTAGCCATGATCAGCACTACCTTATGCCAGGATCTGGCACCTGCAAATCCCCAGGGAGCTTTGACTCAGCAAGAGCATCTCAGCCATGGGGCAAAACTAGGAATAACCTGAGCTCATGGTGACGAGTTCAGCAAAAAGGCAATGGACAAAGACTCTGGGAGGGTTGAGTCAGGTTAGCAGCTAAAATTTGGCTTCTGGTTTTCGGAAAAAGACATTTCTCCCTATCTTAAAAGAAGCAAACGTGGTGGTGGGTTGGAGACAGAAGCCAGGTCACAGCTGTGGCTCTGCTGCGTGCCCCTGAGAAAGTGTCTCCCTCTCTGGGGTCTCTGTTTTACCCGTTTGGAGGCTCTGCTGTTACCCGACAGCTTGCAGGCTCTGCAGGGCAGGGGCCGTCCCTGTGTTTGCAGGTGGGATCCTGGGCTCAGCTGGATCCAACAGTGCTATTGCCACGGTAATAAAAGAGTCACCTACCTTTTGTAACCAGGAGGAGGCAATATCTGTGGGGAAAAATAAACCAAAATGAAAAAAAGAGGAGAAAGAATAGAAGCCTTTCACTATTAGAGGAGAAATCCTGAAATTCAAAGCAATTTTTTGATGTGACTCAGAATATAAACCCCTTAAGCAGGAAAAGGGGTGGATTAATTTCTTCCCCCTCGCTCCCTGCAGGTTATAGGTAGGGGATGAATTTCTGTGGTTTTTGTTATGAACCTGCTCCAGTTCAAACCTCCCTCTCATCACTTGTCTTCCCAGGGATTTCATTTGTAGTTGGCAAAAGTTGGAGTGTGGTGCTATTGTATTAATGGATACTTAACAGGCTACCAATTTTTTTTTTTTGGGTAAGCCTTTATTTTATGTTTCCCATCATTATGAATTCATTTTACATTGGAAGTAATAGTCCCACTTCTAATGAATTTGCCTGGTATTAACATGACTCTCACAAGTGTGTCCATAGGTTCTCAAGTGCTATTTAGCATTAGTTAAGTGAGAGTTAATGGATACTAAAAGTGCCACTTATTTTCTGAGTGATCCATTAAAAAAAAAAATGACAATAACGAAAGCCAGCCAGCAGATTCCTTTTGTAAGATAACATCGAGGTCTGTTCTCCACATGGGAAATTTGTTTGGATACCAAGGCTTCCTTCTACAGCACGTGCTGAGCAGAGCCTAATCTCAGGTGCCACGAGTGCAGGAAGATGATGCAAAAAAATGAGGAAGCAATAAGCGCATTAGAAAATAATAATAATTTAAACTAGGTGAGAATGAAGAAAAGATGCTTTTTCATAGTGTTCAAGTGAAAAACTGCACCTCTAGCTGTGCCACATGAATAGGAGAGCTACGAATCATTTTATCAGGAAAAAAATCACTGAAAACTCATTGCTAAGCTTCAGTGTTAACATCCCATAGGAATGAGCAAATGCTGTTGCTTAGTCTCTCAGACAGACAGCAGCACCTCATTGCTTTATATTCTGTAACGTTTCTTCAAAAGGAGGGATATGAAAATTCAAATTCTGCAGCAAGGAAGCTCTAGTCATTACAGAGCTTCCTTTAGGGAGCACCACTATCAGCTCAACCTAAAAAAAAACACCAAAGCAAGAAGCATACGCCACACATTCATGTAAAATGAGGTCTGTACTTACTAATAAATGTCTTGCCAGAATGACTGCGTATCACAGAATCGTTAAGGTTGGAAGGGACCTCTAGAGGTCATCTAGTCCAAACACGCAGGGTCACCTAGAGCACGTGGCACAGGACTGCGTCCAAGCGGGTTTGAAGATCTCCAGAGAAGGAGACTCCACAACCTCTCTGGGCAGCCTGTTCCAGTGCTCTGGCACCCTCACTGTTGAGAAGTTTTTCCTTAAGTTCCTGTGGAACTTTTGATGCTTCAGTTTGTGGCCATTACCTCTAGTTCTATCAGTGGCCACCAGTGAAAAGAGGCCGACCCCATCCTCCTCACCCGCTCCCTTGAGGTATTTACAGACACTGCTCAGCTCCCCTCTCAGCCTTCTCTTCTCCAGGCTGAACAGGCCCAGCTCCCTCAGCCTTAAATTTGCACCACAGCCCCTTGGCTGGGCCTCGGAGCGGCCCCAGTCCAGCTGGGCTTTGCTCTGTGCAGAGCAGGCCCTACCTCTTCTCAGAGACACTGGAAGGTTAAGGTGACTCTGAAGAAAGATATCTCAACTGGAGGGATTTCCTGCCCCCAAACCAGCTTGCCTTGTCTTCTGTTCTCTCACAACTCCACGGGGCAGGGATAGCCAAGGAAATGGGCTCGAGTCCTCAGGACTCGATGCACCACTGACCGTCCTTGGGGAAAGACCCAACTGTTGGGCTGCTTCCTTGCAGCTGTATTACAGACACTGAAGAGCATTTCAGAAGTGCTATCAAGTTGCTTGCACGTGGCTCCCAGCGCGCCGGGAGCATGGCCATGCCGGGGACAGGGCTCTCGGGGCGGTGAGAGGCTGCGGGAAGGGCTGCGGGTGAGCGAACAGCAAGTTTCCTTCCCCCCTGGCCCAGCACCTGGTTTTCTCCTTCTCCCAATTATCTAATGAAGCATAGCAATAAATCATGATCCCTCCAGAGGCAGATTCACCTACAAAGAGTAATATTCTAATTTAATGAAAAGTAGCATGTTCCAGGGTTACATAAGCACCAGTCTCAGCAGGGAACACCTTGCTCTCCTCCCTTCTGCTTCCCACCAGCTTGGATGTTCTTGCTGTTCTGTAGGATCGTTAGTTGACCATCACTGAGGGAAGGACTAGGTGTTTTGCACTCCCTAAATCCCTCAACAAAGTAACTACACAGGATTTTTGGATTAACTCCATCATGCATCTCCCACCCTTCACTCCTCTCTCTGCACGAGTCAAAGCAGAAAGGACAGCTTATCAAGGCAGGCAGTTCAGACCGACCCAGGTCACAGCACTGGCCACTGACTAGCACAAAACAAGTATTGCAATGGGTCGAGCTTCTGCTTGAGCTCAGCAAATGGCCAGAGCCACTTCCCCCTCCTTTGTAAGCAATCCCACTCACTTATTAAAAGCAACATGCAATTCATTGCTGCCAGCATTACCCATTTCCTCCTCTGCTTGAGGTACACATACAGTGAATAAATACGAAGTGCACATACGTTAACAGCCTCCTGGTTAAGCATGGTGATTTTATTTGCATTAACGTTTTGCATGTGGAAAGCCAGGACTGCTTCTACTTTGGCAAAATGTTCCCAACAAACTAGACATTCCTGAAGGCATGTACAAAGAATGAAGGAGCATCTAGAGCTTCATGAGGAGACCTGTCTTGCTTTGGAAACTCAATGGCTTTGAGTTGGAATGTTTGCTTTAGGTGGTGAGAGCAAACCATGCCACAAGAGCAGGGAAGAGAACATGGTCATCACAGGTTAACTAAGCAGCAGCCAAGCAATCAAAGCAGAGGGGAAACATCTTCACTAACAGAGGATAATTCAATAGGAATCATATTGCCAAAGACCATAACTACAACCCAGCAATTTAATCTCACATCATGTCTTGATTTAGGCTCCAGCTTTGGCCTTTTGGTCTGTGCCCCCGGGCCTTGTGCACATATTCAGAAGATGTGGAGACATCTCATTTCCTTATTCTAAAGGTAATGGGAAAATATAGTAGAGCTTCCAGTTTTAAATGTCTTTATGGAGGTAAAAGAAGGGTTGACTTTAAAGTTGTCCTTTTGTCTTCATTTTAATATGCCCTGTTTGTGGTTCAGTTATTATGGCATGCTGCCTGTGGATAGCAACAGTTTGGGAATCTGGTAATATTTAAAAATATAAAAATAATAAAAGGATCCTGGCTGTCAAACAGAAAGTAACTAAGGAGCCCAGAACACGCAGAGGGCAATGAAGTTATGGAAGAGAGGGGGTTCGTTAAGCAAGATAAAGCACAGCAGGGCGCGTGTTCCTGGGCCCACGCACTGTGCCCTGTGCAGCATCACGTCCTGCAGGGCTGCGGTTGTGCGGGGAGCACGGCGAGGGCTCGGAGCCCGCAGCGCCCAGCGCTAACGAGTGGAAGGGCCCGGCTGCACGAGCTCACTGCCCCTTGCAAACAACACTGCTTTTAATTTGAAGTTCAGCGTTGGCTGAACTAAGGCTGAACAAGCAATTCACAACAAAATTTCTTAGCCTCGAGTTACTGCCTGGAGTTATTCTATTGCAATATCTTAAAGAAGTGAATTCTAGGCTGATTGAAGAATGACTCTCAGTAAGTATTTGCTCCTCTGCTTTAGGAGTCTGCGAAATTCTAAAGAGCTGTCACAGGGTTGCTTCCACTTCCCGAAGGGGTAACTATACAAAATCTTCAGTGTTTTTGAAAAAAGAGAGCTGCAAAAACAAAACAAAACATCAAAGCTATGTATCACACCTCAAAACTATGTATTTATGAGTCAGTGTCTGCAAGCGTGAACATAGTTGCTTTCTGTGCAACATATCCAGTTGCTTTCTTTAGGCAAGCTGCATTTAAACAAATTATTTGTTAACCCTAGGAAACATCTACCCTACAGCACGAGAGCTCCGGTGACTGGGCATGCTATATCATACCCCAGTGAAAAGCTGCTGCATTTCCCTGCTAATTGAGAAGGCCTCAGGTGCATGGTAAGTATCTTCGGAATCATTCACTTGTATCCAGAATCTTCTCTTAAGTAAATATGCCTTCCACTGAACTATTTAATTTCTTTCATTCCCATAACATAGGAAATTATTATTATTATTCCCACTTTATAGAGGAAAAAAAAAGTCTTGTTCAATGTTGCACCAAAAACGTGTCACAGCTTAAGACTTGCCAACTTGTTGCAGCTCCGTGTTTGCTTTCTGTGAGGCTCTAAAATGCTTACACATCAGGTAACATGCACAGAATCAGAACCCTTGACTAAAAACCTTGATTAAAAAAATTAAAACATTTCAGTAGTTCCGCTAAGGTCAATTCAAATACACATGCAATGCTATCAGCATGCAACTATATTCTACAAATGCCAATACCCTATTTCTCAAACACATCTGTTTTAACAGATGTAAGCAGAGCCCCTAGGACGACACTTAGAGATGAGAACCAGCTTGCTGAGCCAGTTACCTACGTGATATTAAGGTGTCATTCAACGGCTCCTTGCTCTCGACCATGCTGGAGAGTCCCAAACTTCCCACGTTGCGCAGGCTCTGCCCCCAATCCCAGCTGGAGGGACACGGCTGATGAACGGCACCTTTGCAACTCGCCCGTGTCCCCAAAACCCAGCGATGGCCCCGGTGCAGGGCCTGCTGCCTGACCACCAGCACCTTGAGTTACTGCCATCATATGGGAAGCCCAAAACCTGGTGAGGTGCCTCCTGAATTTATACATTTTATTTCGTTTACTTTTTGTGGGCAGAGAAGGTAGCTTGAACTTCTCAACTCCTTCTGACAATGGCAGCCTTGGGTTAGGCCTCAGGCCATCTCACCTATGTGGCAGGTGGCCTTTTTCCATCCAAAAGCAAGGAGTCCATGGTTAAAAGACCTCTCTGAGTACCGCAACCAGGGTAGTTGGAAGATGGGAGTATAAGGAGAAAGAGGAAGAAATCCAGTGTTTGAAAGAGCAGCACCTTTGTCTGGCTATATAAATAAAGCAAGAGTTTATCATAATTTATTTATAAAAACTATTTCTAATCTAATTCTTTGCATATTATCTAGGGGCAAGAGAGACTAGACATAAAAATGGTTCTTAATCAGGAATTGCCACATGGAGTGGTTTTGATTAATATGCAAAAAAAAGATTATAAATAGATTTATAAATAAATGATCAACTACGGCTGCTGCTTTATTTATCTATGGACTTGCAGGAAATTTGAAGGCTGAATCCTGATTAAATGAGAATCGCCACTAATGGTGGACTGCCTGACTCAAAGGGACTGGTGAGGGAAAGGGAGAATATATTTGCATAGCACCTTTGATTCAGAAGAACCCCCAAGTGCTTTGCAGAATTAATATTATATTTTAGGGGTCACTTCAACCATTACAGAAACACAGCCTCCGAGGAGGAGGAGGGAGCATTCCCTGCATCTATTTCACCTCTTGTCAAGGATCTCAAAGCACTTTGCACACTAATTAAGCCTCATTTTGTGTCTGTGCAATCCCTTCCTCTTGCAAATCAGTAAATTGATGCAAACCAAAGTATGGGGAATTAAAACAAGGAAAATTCACCCACTGTTTCTTGACTTCTTGACTGTTTCACTTCCAAACCATTAAGCCAAAGTCAGGAGGTATCTTGGGAAGATGCAGGCAGTGCAGAGCCATGATCACCATGTCCAGACACCTTCAGAAATTAGACCCACTGCATCCAAAAACAGTCCAAGCCCAACACCCCACTGGGGGAGCCCGCAGCCCCCCTGGCCACCACCTCAGCACAAACCTGTAATTCAGACTAGTGGCTTGCATTTCTTTCCCCTTTCCTCCTTAAAACTAATAGCGCTGAACCGTTTTTTATTTTTTGCGCATGCTGAAGCTGTCCTAGCGAGCAGCTTTTCACAGCTGAGCACATGCCCAGGTGCCGGTTGTGCAGTTCAGGGGCTGCAGGCGATCCCGCGAGCGTGATGGATTGCTTTAGAGCACAGCCCCACGGGACGCTCCCGCTGCGCCGCCGGGCACGGAGCCGCGCGGCTCGGCCCCGCTGCTGCCCCCTCCAAAAAACACAACCCGGCCTCGGGGGTCACCCTGTTCCTCTCACTTGAGGGCTGGAGACCTCGGCAGAAATTCACCTGTGTTAACAAGTCATGTACCCGGAGCGTCTCCTCGCACATTGCACCACTGCAGCACAGGAGCTCCCGCAGGAGATGGTTTTTCTGCACAGCTTTTCTCATCTCACTGGGGTTTCTGAGATGATGCAGGAGGTGCTGTGAGCATCCTGGGGCAGAGCTGAGACTATAAATGGCACAATGGTTAAAACTCCGCTCAGTGGAAACCATATGCCAGCCTGGTCCCACTTCCTCCCTCCACTCAGCAAATTAGCAGAGAGGACAGGCTATCGACTAAACACCACAAATTTTACCACAGCAACAACACTCTGTTCAGAGGGAACGTTACCACTCGCTGCCCAATTAGAAGAACCTTGAATGCAAGGAAATGCCTTTTGAATAAACACTTGATAACCCTCAATAAAACTGTAAGAGCACGTTACTGTAGATTTACTACCCTGGAAAGGAAAGCTCTTCATGGTGCAGCCAAGAGCTCATTGCTTCTTCTTTCATGCTGATAAAATGAGAGCTTCGGCCTTGCAGCAAGCTGGGATCAAAGCAGCCTAGCAGGGAAATAACCTGCTGTTCTGCCCCATGTCAAAGGAGGGTTCCCTATGCTGCAGTGATGGCAGGTTGCACGCTCTTGCTCCAGCCTGTGTTGCATTTGCTCCAGAGTTGCTCACTCCTGCCAAAAGGCAGCACCGCTCCAAGCAGGAGCATCCATGGAGCCGGCTGGGACCCAGCTCGTTCAGGCCTGTGCTCACAGAAGCAGCTGGGTGGGATTGCTGCCCTTGGGCAGTCCTGCATCCCTCGCTTCTGCCACCAAAAGAGACACTGCTGCAAAGCCTGCAATCCACATCTGCTGTGGGGCTACCTCTTCCTGCTGCCCCATGTGCATGCAAGGAATAGCCTAAGAGCAGATGGTGCAGCCAGCCTGACTACACTGTGGCATTTAGACAGTATTTGGGTTATTCAAGTATTCAAGGCAGTATTTTGGGTTAAGTGGATAAGAGGAGGAAGGAACGGGCTGGCTCTATTTACACTCCTCCAGGTTTCCCAGCAGACAGCCCAGCCCCTGGGGCTGCAGCCCTTCCTGCACCAGCACAATGGGGTTTCACCATCCCGGGGAGGACCCCGCAGCACTTTTGTTCCATTAATGAACATTGACACAAAGGTCTTGCCCTTGCCTGATGAGCATTGATGTGTTGTTCTCTGTATTCACGGTTCTGGATGATAAGGAAGTATTTACAGGGTTTTTCTTTCATCCTCCTTAAGAGGCCTAGTGGGGAACAGCCCAATGGCTGGCTCCAAAAATATACACCCAAAAATCATTACTAATTCCTCTTTCATCTTGATTGACTCAAGCATATTTCCTCCCATTAGCCCATACCCTACCTTCTTGGGAAGGCCAAGGATGCCAGGGGCACCAAAACATCCTGTCAACCAAAAAGACATGTCCACCATTAAGCCATCTTTTCTGGAGAGACTCATGCCCATGTTCCTGCAGGGCTGCCCGGTGCCACCACATCCTGTGATGCTGGGCAGCAGGAGGGTGCCTGGATGCCCCCTGCCACATCCAAGGCTGGGATTGCAGGCGCTTGGAGACTCTAAGGGAAATGGTTTCTTGAAGGTCATAAGGCAAGTTGAAATACTGGGAGAGAAGTCATTTCCCTGGATGAAGAAAGATACAGGTTTAGAAAGCAGCTTTCATATGTTTTTGTGGAAAGTGGTAGGAAAAAAGAGAAAAATATTGCTTTAAGGCAAAATCTTGCTTAAAGAATAAAAAGCAAAACCCAGTGACTAATGAGGATTCTGATGCTGGACCATCCAGGTTTCCCAGTCATATCCATCCCTGTTTATCCAGGGGATATCCCACACGGATGGGAGCTTTCTCTATTCCCAGTCTCTAAAAGATTACAGGTGAACTTTTTAATAATTTAAAATTTCTACAAAACATAGAAGTTAGTTGCACTTTGACTTAAGCAGCAGAAGTAGCAAAAGTTACAGGACTCCTTATCTAACCCTGCACTGCAACCACCTACCATTCTCCTATCTTTTCATCCTGCCTAAGCCAGTCACCCAAATGACACCAGATCTCTTCCACAATCAATAGTTTCTTCATTCATCAGTATTGCAAAATATATATTTTACACTAGAATAGGTCTTTATTTGTCATAATCTTTATCTTTAATGATAAAGACTTACCTTAAAAATTGGCAGAAAACAGGTTGAAGACCTGTAGTCAAGGTAATATTGTTTTCTACAGATAAGGAAACAAACCTTTTCCCCCTGTCCTAGAAAGCTGCATATAGATGCTGTGTTTTTACCAGAATAAAGGCATAACACAACTCTCATCTGCAAGCCTATCCTGGGAATTTTGACTTTGTTGCCTCTCTATTCAATACATTGTCCTAAATGTTCATTCACGCAGAGTTTATGATGTGTCTGAGCAAGATAAACCAAAGCAAGATTTAGATTTAATAGTTTAAATATGTCCCTTTTGGTTGCTTCTTTATTGATTATACTACTATGAGCACAGCAAGAATCTTATTCAGCATTTCTATCAAATAAATCAGAACACGTTACAAAGCATCTCGAGGGGTGAATCTTAAGTCTGGGACTGCAGCTACTGTATGAAGCTACTAGAGCTAAGAGGGGTCATGGAAATTGCAGGAACACTTTCTAGAAAGCAGACTCACCTGCACCATCTCTTTGAGGAGTTCACATTAACTCTCGTGCTTACCAGACTCACGTGTTTATTCAGCATTTCAGACAAACATCAGGGAGTTCCTCCTTTGCAAGATGGACAATTTCAACTGCCCAGAGAGACAGAATAAGGGAAGAAACATTAACTATCCTCAATTTATAGGTAGCGCAATAAGGAAGAGATTTAGTCTCATGCCCAAGGTCATTCAGGAAGGGGAAGCAAACCTGGGAGCAGACCTCCAATTCAGAAATTATAGCACAAGTGTTAATAGCAAAATGGTCTTTAAGTGCCTGTACAGATTTAACTTGATGAGCCAAGTTCCGACAGTTTGTTCTTCATTATTGTATTTCCTGGTGTAAATTACAGAGTCCGACAGGCCAGGTAAAGCTATGCAGCAGTAATCATGCATTGTATTAAATTCCCATCTCACTATCGAAAATGCAATCCCATTGCTTCCAGGCTAGGATTAAAAGGGAAAAGAGAGCATCCCGGGGAGCCGTTTGGAGCTGACGCAGGGCAGCGAGGTGGCGTTCTCCCTTTGCAGCTTGTGTGCAGCAGCTCAGCTCTTCCATTTTCCCTACCAGCTGCTCCAGGAACACAACTCC
>NW_010588542.1:131774-175675 GCF_000705375.1 Tinamus guttatus
AACGAAGAAAGAGGGTGAATATTAATCATGGAGTCAGCATTTGATGGGAACACTGATGGAATAGTGGTCCCACTGGAAGTTGTTAGGAGTGGATTCTTACGCCCCAGGGCAGTAGTTTTAAACCATGAGTCATGATGGAAGAAAGGGAGCTCATAATGTTTTAAACAGCCCATAATGAAAATACATCATGGGCCTCCCCTCCCTCTGCCCCAACTCCCTTCTTTGCTGTCATGGGACACACAGGTGATTCAGGTCTGTGATCCAAGTCTGTTGTGCTAGACCATAACTCCAGTCTGTTGTTAACCCCACACTATTGTTCACACCACATTCCCCCAGATCACCAGCAACGGTAAAGATCACAGACCTTGGAAAAGTGAACCAGGAACAGGACTTCTCCAATTTCCTTTCCAAGACACAAGCAATCTCTCACCTCCTGAGACCGCTCCAACCAAGGCACGGAGGTATCACCAGATCTGATCAGCTCCTGCCTCTCCCAGCACTTCCCCGTTACACCAGAAGAACAAGGAGAGTTTGGGGCAAAGCTTTTCCAGAATCAAAAATCCAAGCTTGATTTTCTGCCATTTGCAATCTCATCACTTCTCCATTAGAAAGCTGTGAATCAAAGGCCTCCTAACATTGGCTGCAATTTTCAGTATCACACAACTTCACTAGTCTAAAAGTGTACTTGCAGTCAGAACCATATATGAAATGAACAACTGATTTTTTTTTGATATTATACAAAATCATTCACTATAACTGATATTAATTTCTGTAACTTGACTGAGGTCTATGGAGTCAATAATGTTTCTCAGTGACGAATTTTGGGTGCTTCCATGCTGCTCACTAATCTAATCTATACTGATACTCCAAAAGGATGCAAAAATCATGGCACATGCTCACTTCTATGAGGTTTGCTCTAAAATTAATCCAAATGCTCTTCCATTTCAATTTTATTCTTATTTCTTATCACCATAAGTGAGGTTGTTTTTCTAAATAAAGGTCTATTTTTTTAAAAAAAGCAAAAGCTTTTATAATTGCAGCAGAAGATTAGACAGATGAATGTACAGGCATGATGGATTATGCATGCATTTTTTTTCCAGAGATTTAGTCTGCAGTCTCTTGCCATTTAGCAAAATTTCCCCAAAATGAACTGTGGCTATTCACAAGATGCAGCTTGGCTACCATTCCTCCAGCACACCTTGCAATATGAAGGTAAGAATTGAAGCTGCTCCCATAGTTTCAGCTACAGAGCAGACTGAAGTGCACTGCAGCACATCTAGTTACAAAGAATCTGGAAACTGCACAAAAGAAAGTCTCCTGAGAGCCCTGATGCCAGAAGAACTTGAACAGCAGAAATCACTTAATCCTCTGTGCTGCATTTTCTCCAGAACATTAGGCCTCCAACAGCACAGAACCCCTCAGGTGCACTTTCATAGTTAGTTAATGCTGTTCCATAGGTGGGTGCCTTGCGGACGTGCAGGATATTCGCTGTGTTAGGATCCCGCTCCCTGGCGAAGGCACAGGACGTGTTCTCGGAGGAGACGCCTCCACCAGCCTTGCAAAACTGGGTGCCACCTTGCCCAGAGCACAACGCAGCGCAGCTCCCCCAGATACGTAACTGCTTAACGCACCTGGCATTTCACATGTCAGACCAGGGACAAGATCAAGCTTGGAGAGAAATCAGCCTGCTCCATCCTTGACCCGTCCCCCAGCTGGTTAACAGGGAAAAAAGCCTTAACTGAGCTCTAAAAGTCCTAATTCTGTTATGGAGAACTTTTTTTAATAACACTCTCCAGAAAGCTGCGGAAGCTCTGATGGACAGGTTTGCAGGGACATTTTTCACTAGGGAAGATTAAAATCCTATATCTATATGCACCCGGTCAGCAGGCTGGAGGAGATGAGATGTTAATTTTGCAGAGGGCAAAAGGCGAATGTTGGTAAGTTATTAGAGAGAGGAATATGCTCCCCTCGCTATAGGATATACCAGGCTTGCCTCCACCTTTCCTCAGGTATTATGCTGCATACCATCACAGTTATGTTACTGCATCCAAACTTCATGCTAGTCCCTCCTCAAACCTTTGGGTATTAATTAGCATTGCCAGCTCTTCCTGGCTGTCCTCACCTAGTGGTAAGAACTGCATTAGTTCTTAGTCACATATTATCCATAGCTCTTAAAAGGCACAGCTCCTGAATTCATGTTAATTCTCACGAATTTCAGAAGTAATTGAAGTGAAAGCCTCCTAGTTTCTTAGGGTAAATATATATATATATATATTTTTTTTTTCTTCTTCATACTTAACATAAGAATTGCTCCTAAGTGAAACCACAGGAACAGCAACAACAATAACAACAAGAACAACAGAGAACTGATACTTTTGGTGCTTTAGCTTAGAAATTCCTACATACCAAGCACAACACTCAGTTATTGAGAGAACTGCATCTGGCACATAGAAAAGGAGACATTAATTTCTCCCTTACAGATTTTTTTTTTCTTGTCTCCGTTAAAATTAAGTTTTAAAAGAGCTCTCTCTCTCCCTTTTTTTTTTTTAATCTCTCTTATTTTTTCCTCCGTGAACACAGAAATACAGCGACCCTTTTGGGAGTTCTGGCCTGCTGTGCTCGCTGGGGCAGTGGCAGCTGCAGCTCCTTGATGCCTGCAGTGTGTCGGCTTATTACACCTAGGGATATCAGTAAATGCAGGACATGGGGCTCATGCTCATTTGGTAAAGATCCAGGCTGAATTTTCAGTTTAATTCCTTTCTGCTGAGAGATCTACACCTGCAATATTTTCAGAACTGAGCATTTTGAGACCAGCAGAATAGTGTGAACGTTTTATGGGCTAAGGCAAACACGCATGTTCCCACAGTTTAGAAAGTTTCCAGATTTCCACTAAGGCGTGGTAAATGTCCGTGTACGAAACCCTCAAGCATGGCAATGCAAGAATTTTCAACTAAGTTTTTGCAAGCTGAGTTAAGTTGTACTAGTGACAGATGCACTCTGGAACACACTCGTAGAACTGCAGCCCACTCACAGAACAAAATATATCATGCTGATACCTGCCATAATGCTTTCTAACACAATTTTGGGGGAAAAAATAACATGTTAAAGCCATGTGTCTGATGGTCAGAACAGACGAAATTCAAACATTAAGATTACGCATATCACAGAAGCACAGAATGGTTGAGGTTGGAAGGGACCTCTAGAGATCCCTTCCCTGCTCCAGCTGGGACCCCTGGAGCACCTGGCTCAGGGTGGCATCCAGGCGGGTTTGGAAGATCTCCAGAGAGGGAGACTCCGCCATGTCTAACCTGCCTCCTGGGCATGACGAGAGCCTACCATGGCCCAATTATCTTTTTGGTCCTTCTGCAAATTGTGATCAGCTACCCTGTTTACAGACACTCTATCCAGGGTAAATCACAGCTGAAAGACATATTTTCTGTGTGCAGACTTTGAGTTACCTCTTTAGTTCACCTTACTGTTTTCTCAAATATTTTACATTCATTTATACATAGAACTAAAGTCGTATTATCACAGTATTTCAAGACACTGTATTCTGAGACACAGCGTGACCAGGTATGACTATGTAGAACATCCAAATCGTAGGAGAAAGCTGTGAAAATTAGTGTCGTCCTCCTGATTTGCTCAGACTAGCCAATGCAATGCAGTGATTTAAATCCCTGCTGAGGTTCTCAGAGGCATGCACTAGATCCCAAACTCCTCGCAGATGATGGTGGCTGAGGTGTGTGCATGTGCCATTCGCCTTTGAAATGCAAGGCTATGCACAGAGGGCTGCCCCAGTTTAAGCAATGAGTTTCTCTTGGCCTCCAGCATTTGTTACCTGCAATATTTCAGTATTTCCCAGCTGAGATCACATCACCTCTCTCCTCATGCCGACTCAGCGGCTCCATTAGCACTCATTTGTTTCCTCCAAAAAGCGTTCCTCAGCTTTGTTTTGTTGGACCTAACTTTTTTTTTCTCCCCTCTTTTCTCCCTCCACAGGGTGACAGCTATTTTATCACCTACAACAAGAAATGCTGATCCTGTTGTGCAGGCAAAACATTTGCAAAGGGGCAGGGGGTACACAGAAAGCAGTAGGAAATTGATAAGGGCTGTAAAGTAGCTTTATAAAAATGCCGACAAGTCTGTTCAGGGCACAGAGCACCTGCACCTCTGCCCCCGGCAGCGCCTCCTTCAGATGCTCCTATTGTTTTCATTACTATTTGTGACTTGATCATTAATAAATTACTATTTTTTTCTTGTTGGCTCCAGCCACCAAGGGAGTCAGCAGGTGTGCCGCTTTTACAATTAGCCCTTCGTAATGCATGGTTGGCAAGAAAAGTTGTCCACAAGCTGCGGAGTTTACCAACTGGATTTCTGCTTCATGGCCACCACACTTGGAGCAATTAGGAGAGAATTTGCTTGTATCTTGCTAAGCTGAACTGAACAAGAAAACACCCTTTGAATTAATTAAACAAAGAAGAAAAAACAGCATTTTCCTTATTTTATGCGAGGGCAAAGCCAAACACCATTCAGAAGAATGTCTGAAGAGAACTGCAAGTCTCTATGAGTTCATCACAGTGCTCACCTGAGATGTGAAAGACCCCTCTCTGCTTGCAACAGTCCAGTCTCCAGTGGGGATCCTAATCACTGCACAGGGTCATTCTTTGCAACCCTACAAGCAATTCTGTATAAAAAAGCAAAATGAGCCCAGAAGGAGACATTGAAGAGTCGTGTCAATAGCTTTCGCAGTTGGTTTAATGAATGGAGACAACACAAGCACTTTGGAAGAGGAATCCCATCTGTGCCTAATCAGCAAATCCATGTCACTCAGTTCACATTCGGTGCAGCTTCTGTTACCTTCCTGAGAAAAAGCATACTGAAGTGAACAGCAGCAAAACTTCACATCATCTGGGAGACTTTCAAGAAAAACAGGACAAGGCAGGACAGCAGAGCCAATAAATGTTCAACATGGGGCTACAGAACAAGGATTTCTACCAGGCTAATGCTTTCTGCATGGCTGGGGGATCCCCTGATACATGCGTTATGGCTGGATCCTGCACGTGATATGGGCGCCCAGCCTTCCTGCTGCCTGGGAATCCAGGGCAAATTGCAGAGGCAGGACAAATTTTCTGTATACAGACTTTTCTGTGGGACTAGGGTAGGTCGAGCGTTTGCATCACATCTCTCCTGCACACAGCCAGGGTCCCTGCACTGAGCAGATAACAGCGTAAAATCATCTGCAATTTTTTTTGCCTTGAGAGTCATCTTACCTTTAACAATATACAGCCTAGCTTCATTGAAAATAAAATATGAAAAACCCACAGAAAATTCTCCTGACTATATATTTTTAAATACGTTATTTAAAAGAAAATAAATTCTGAAAGCATTTTTGAAGACAGCAGGAGGAAAATCATAGCACGATTAAATGAGTTAAATAAAGGGCACAACAATTAAAAAAAAAAAATCTGATAATTTAGGAGCTAAAGAATAACGGGATAGTTGCATGAATAGTGTTTCAGAGCACAGTTTAAACTCAGCTCTTACTTTAGCCAAAACAGGTTACCCAGCCCTGATCCAGGGAAATTTCATATCTACATGTGTTTGTTGAATTATGTTGTTTTAAAAAAGAAAAATTGTGAAGAAAATCCATCCTCACACCGCTGCCTCTCCAATACATCATTTTGCCTGCTTAGGGAGCGCTGCTGCCTTCCCTTTTTCTTGTTCTCCTCGGCATTAACAAGGCCTCCTCTGCGTGTTTGCTTTGCCACGCTGCGAGCATTAGCGCAACCCAGCACCGCGCGGGTTGTGAGAGGTGACGCCCCGAGGCACGGGGCGCATCTCCCGCGCTACCCCCTGCCCCGGCACAGCCGCCGTGGCAGCGACCGCAATACGTCTTGTTGAGGCCACATATTGCTAAGCCATTAGACTGGCTCCTGCAACCAACACACAGAGCCCCTTAGCTCCTTCCTTCTACTTGACCTGAACTATAGGTTCTGCTAGCAGTAAACTCAATCACTGTCCTTTCCAAGCCTGCTATTAAACCTTGGCTCTAACCAGCCAAGAAATTAATCTCCAGTGCCTGACCCCTCTCAGCCCTGGTGTGCTCTACAGCAGCTCTGCACAACCTTTGATCCCCATCTGCATAGCTTCATCCATAAACAAAAGTACCTTATGGAGCCCACTGTACCCAGCCAGTCCCGCACTAACACTGTCTGGAAAAAACAGAGCACTGAGCATTTCTGCTTGGAAATTTCATATTCTTCTGCCAAATAAACTGATAAATTTTCATATTCTCCTGAAAAAAATAAAATCAAATCAAATAAAACTAAACAGTCTTCTCAGGTCTGTATTTTCTAGGGTCCACATCTGTATGCATACTATAACGGGTGAAAAACACTGCTTTCTCCAGTTGCCATATCCTGTATTATTGAATAAGACAATGCCAAACATCCTTCTTTTCCACATAACTGGAATGCAAGTCACTTGGATGGTATTGCTTGTTCCTAGAGAAGGACTACATCACTACCTGTTTGCTAAACCATCATTCATCCTGACAGTCACCGGAATGTGTTGACAGCGATAGGTAGAGGACAGTCACGAAACCCATGCAAGCTTTTCATTCAAATTTTATCTAAAGCACCAACACTTCAGACAGGTTAGGTCTGCTTTTAGTAATGAGGTTGGAAGGGACCTCTAGAGATCATCAAGTCCAACCCCTCTGCTCCAACAGGGACACCAGGAGCACATGGCACAGGGTGGCATCCAGGCAGGTTTGAAGATCTCCAGAGAAGGAGCCTCCACAGCCTCTCTGGGCAGCCTGCGCCAGGGCTCTGGCACCCTCACAGGAAAGAAGTTCTCTCTCACATGGAAGGGGACCTTCCTGTGTTTCAACATACACCCGTTACCTCTCATCCTGTCACTGGCCACCACAGAGAAGAGCCTGGCCCCATCCTCCCTACATTCTCCCCTCAGGTACTTGCACATATTGGTCAGAACCTCTCTCAATCTTCTCTTCTCCAGGCTAAACAGGCCCAGCTCAGTCTTTCCTCATATGATAGATGCTCCAGTCCCTTAATCATCTTTGTCGCTCTATACTGGACCCTCTCTAGTGCCCTCACTTCCTCCTATATCGGAGACCCAGACCAGTTATATTCCTCTGAAAAAAAATCACATTCACATGAGCAGAAATTCAACTGAATATATCGGAGACCCGGACCAGTTATATTCCTCTGAAAAAAAATCACATAATAAGCACTAAACTTCAATGTAAATACAGGCTGCTTTGGATAGCTGATTTTTTTTTTCTAACTGCAAACAATAGATCTCCCTCACCTTTATAATGCTCTTTTCTTCTCCATATAAGCTTTTAGCAGTCACCAGTTTACCAATAAATATTTCTTAATAATAATCATCTTATCTTTTAGAATTTCTAGAAGTTCTCCAGAGTCCTTTCCAACTCACCAGGCGTTAACACGCACACAGTTCATCTGGTATTTGTCAAAGCAAGGAGACAAAACCCTCTGCTATGGGAGGGGGAAAGTGGTGGGAACCTTGTAAAACTGTGCCCCTTTGGAGAGTTCTGCTCCCACCTGCCTTCCTCCTCTGATGATGAGACTTTTACCCCTCAAATGTGCTGGAGGCTCCATCAGCTGCACATGAGGTTGTGCCACAACCCGGAGAGCGGAGGGGCGTAGAGCAGAAATAGTACCTAAGTTTTCCCTTTCTTCCAACCAAATGTGGGTTATGCTTATGAGGCAAAATTAACAGTCCTCCTCTCTTTATACTGGAAAATACCAAGAGAAGAAGCTGCTGCTCCCCTCACTACCCTGTCACTGCAGCGGTTCTTACAGCAGGGATGCAGGTCTCCAACAAAGACGTGCTTGCAGAAATGGGCTCCCAATCTCCAGGGCAGTTGCAAGCAAGAAAAAAAAGAGAGATCACCAGAAAAACTATATTGGAACTGCTGCTGTTTAGCCTTCCAGAGAGCAACCTTCAGTTAATTCCTTAAAGAGACCCTTATGTAACTAGTCTCCCTTCTGGCACATGCCAGCTAGAAGCACTAGGAGACATGATCCTACCCATAGCACAGCACTGTCCACAACTATTCCAGCCCAGTAAGTTTTGTCACAGGCTTGAGACTATTTTTAGAAGCTTTAAAAATATCCAAGGGGCACCTTTCCTTTTTATTCAGACACAGCATCTTTTTATGTTTAATAGAGAGATTTATATATATATTTCTGCTTAGTGTCAACATGCCTTTCTGTTAAAAATAAAACAGCTGAGTTAGCAAGAAGACATGGGCAAGAGGAAATTCTATTTTTAGAAACTTTTACAACAGTTATCACAAGACGATAGGGATCACTCCAAACCGTAGGCTCCACTGAGCAGTAGCGTGGCGATGAACCGGTCACGGGAGGGACACACTGCCTTGAGAGTCGTGCACTGATTCAGACACTGATGTGCGATACAAGAGGGCAGACTTGGGAGCATTGCATACTCCAAAGACAGCAGAGAGAAAATAGACACTTTTATCTCTCCATTATGCTTACCTCCAAAATCCCAGCCTCACAGATTTACACTGTAGGTAGGTAGGAGGCAGGTTTGACTTGAAACAGCGGAGCAAATGAGTCAAAGGTATTAGCAGAAGTGAAGTCATGACAAGGTGTCAGATACAGGGTGTGAGCCAGACCGACCAGACCCTGCTCCAAGGCCTGCCACCGCTTGCTAGGTGACCTTGCACAATTCACCTCATCTGTTTGTGTTGCAAACCTCTCATTTACAAACCTATATTTACCTTCCTTGCAAAATGCATTTATAGATAGAAAACACTGAATATAAGCCAAGTATTGCGGTCATCTTTCCACCCTCAGTTCAATGTGAATACTTCTCTAAAAGAATAATCAAACATCTCTGATGGAAAACGCTCAGAAACCATTTTGGGAGAGACTGGATCCAATCCGGACTGCACAGAGATCCTCCTGACTTCAACGAGAGCAGGATTTTATCCTTTGTATCCAAAAAGAAGGCATCCCCCTACCTTGCTGCAGTTAAAATTGTTTTGAGCTTTCAGAGGAGCGTGGTACTCTTGAGGCACCTAATTGATCGTGTCTGAAATTTCAGACCAAATCTCATGTCTCTACATATTTCTGAAGGACCTTCCATTACAAGCAAGGACATTACAAAAAGCAGGTGGTTTAAAGCATGGTGTTCTTTGACAATGAGATAACATACACACACATCATCTCCATATCAAAAACTCCAAGACTAGGAGACAACCCTACAGGGCTTTATTTGGAACTAAAGTTGACTGAGAACCGATGTACATTTTTGTTTGCGTATTGAGAGATTGCAAGAGGTGCACAAAAGATTCGACAAAGAGACAAACCTCCAAAGGAAATTTTCACAAGGTTTAGTTTCTTACCTGTGAGCTTCTTAAAAAACTACTCTTCTTTTGACAATACTGCTTGGTGGTTTCTCACCAATGATAGCCCACTGTTCCTTTTGAATGATATAACTGTTTTCTCTACAGGTTTTTGATCAAATTTGCATAGGAGATCCCAAAAGAACTGCACAAACCTCTTGTGAAATTTGTCATGAAAACATATTACTGACAACAGGAGAATATGTTTGCACATGACATTTGAGCTTTTTCAAAGCTCATCTCCTTGATTGCAAAGAGAATATTTTGTCCAGATGTATTTCACTAGGAGGGATCCAGTTCTTAAGGGGCAGCAAATTCAGTGTTAAAGTAGAATAAAAAATTTTAAAAATCACCTTTATTCATTCTTGCTGTAACACTGAGCTACTCCTCTCCACTGAGAGAGTTGACTGTTCACAGACAGTGAAAAGTGACCTGTTTCTACTGTCGCCCTCCAGCACGGTTGACTCAGGAGGCTTCAGCACACTGCAGTATTGCTCCCTACACAGTTCTCACAACTGTCCTTCTCTATTTCTCTGAAAAATGGCTGCTCCTGTAAAATATGGCACATTTCCTCCTGGTACATTGTGATGTAACTCAACGGCACCGGAGCCACCGCTCATATTTCCAAAGGGTGCCAGTGTCTCAGCACCAAAATGCTGCTGGCGCCGGACTATCATTTGCACTGTAATTAAATTGAATCCACTCCTTGGCTTGGCTTTATCCCTGAACAATACCTCCGCTTGAGTAATACATTCTCAGGGCACTAATACATCACCCGGGCGAACTCTGTCCATGATGTATTGGTGCAATACATCAGAGTGCACTCCCGCTATAAGGATCTATGGGCATCATACATCATCAAGGTGAGACCGAGTGGTGATGTATTACTCTGAAGATGGTACCATGCAGGAATGGACTAGGCCAGGACCAAGAGGATAAAGGTTGGCATCACTATTATCTGATTTCCCAGTGTGATAATACTGGCACTGAATCAGCCTCACTGAACCAGTGTCTAACTTTAGACCCTTATTTATTTATCCCAATGCATCGTACCGCTGGAAGCGCCTCTCCTCGGATGCATCATTCTAACATAGGTCCCGGAGGACACCGAGTACACAATTAGCAAGAGTATATTCTCAGCTTGATGCAAAGGGTTTTAGCCCATTAACACTAATAGCAACTGCAGAGCTAGAGCTCCGTATATCACAGGAGACATGTACACACACACACACACACACACACACACTTGAAGCTTGGCACACATCTCCCCCACCCAATAGGCACCTGCAGGTTATTGGGAATAAAATATTTACAATGCTCAGAAAATCCACTGAAGCAAACGGTAATTTCTTGCCTTTTCCTCCAACATTCACCCTTTTAAAAATCAAAACCTAAGCATGGCCGATATTTGGAAAGCATAAGGCAGAATGTGGCATGTTCCCACACAATGCAGCCTAAAAGCATGAAGGTTGGCACCGTTGTGCAGGAAAGCCACACTTCCCTGGGGCAGCTCGTATGCCATGAGCTCTAGGCCCTCACCTGGGAGGAAAACAGCTTGTTGCTCTTGGGGGCATTATCAGTGCAGAGGATCAGACTGATAAAGTTTTAAACAACTGGGGCCAAAAGTAGGCAAAGAGAAGCATTTGCTCCTTTCCCCCTCCCCTTTTCCAAATAACAAAGTGAAATTAGAATACCTAGTAATACCAGGCATAGTGGAAATATTTGAGGATATTCCTTCAGAAGAAAAAGAGTCAAGACAAGCAACCCTAGAACAAGCCCCAGAACAGATCTTGGGGAACATATGGGTCCCTGCTCCAGTCCCTCTGCACATCACTGGAACCTGAGTCTCGGCTGCGCTTGGCCTGAGTCTGGGCCAGAAGTGTCCTGGGGAGCAAAGGTGGCCAAAACCAATCTCTGTGCTCCTTACAGGGTCTCCAGGTCTCCAGTAAAGCAGACTGACTACTCCTGTGAAAGAAATCACAGCTGTAATAAAATACATATAGCCCAGGTGACACCTCTGCCCAGCAGGCCCTTACAGGCAGTGAGGAGCACCAGGGAGGACACTAGGCCTTCAGACCAGGTCCCATCGCATCCTTTCACCCGGCTGGTGCCTGCAAGGTGGGATCTGGCCCACGCCACAGGTAACCACCACCTCGTGGCACCAGCCCTGCAAACAGGCAGGACCTAGCACTGCCCATACTGCCAGAATTTGGGAAAGCCCAGGAATCCTGCCCTCATATTGAACCTACTGCTTTCCCTGGCCATGGCACGTGCCTTGTGCTCTGCTTCTTTGTCATAAAGGCAACTCTGGTTGCTCCTTAAACATAAATATATTTGTTATTTCCCTCCAGAAGTATCCCCAAACTAAGCAAATAATAAAAGAAAAAAAAAAGGTCTAAAACACTAAAACATTTGCTTCTCAGACTCTCAGTCCTCTCAATCTAGTCTTTGAAAACAACCTGGAAATAACTTTGTCATTAATTGCACACCATATATCTGGAAAATGACAACACTATGGAGGTGGCAGCAACAAGAAAACAAAACAGTTTGACAGGTGGATACCAAATCACACTGTCACAAAGAAATGCTCATCTTAGTACAGGTGAGGATGCCCAGATCTCCGTGAGAAGTGGAATTAACACTGATGCTAACGGGCCATTTCTGAAGCAGAGCCATAGCAAACGGGTCATAAGCAATGGGTAAAGGCACTCTCCTGTCACACCAGGCCTGCACATGCAGAGAGCACCTCTAGCAACATTTCTCTTTTTAAAGCCGAGACAAGCTCAACCTGGACAAGTCATTTATCTTCGCTTACACATTGAGCTTCCATCGGTGCAGGATGATTGATTGCTGGAGCTGGAAGGCTTGCCAATCAAGACACAGACTACAGGAAAAGTCAGAGGTCTTTCCTTTGCTGACTTCTGTGCAGTCAATATTAAGTAAATGTAAACCATAAGCACTGAAATAAGTGAGAAAAATATTTGGTACATGTTTTGCAGTGACAGAAGACTTAGCAAAACCATGTAACAGAGAACACGGAAAGCAAATTCTATTTAAAATTGGAAGAAAATTATGTAGTGAGAGTGCCTGATTGGGAACAGTCAGGTAGCTAACACACTAATGTAGGATTTTTAAGACCTGAGTTTACAGGTCTGCAATAGACCCATAAACTTCTATATTTCATCAGTGAAACAAGAGAGTTGTGCTTACCCTGAAACTCAGGAAACACTAGGAGTTAGACTAAATCTCGGGGAAACTGGAAAACATGCTTGTTTCATTGGAATTAATTGCAGAAGGCAGGAAAACTCACAGTCACCTGAAAAAACAATGTGTGTGAATCAACTTCACACACATGAACATGAGACAGCCGAAGGATGGATGCTGTACACACCTGCCCACGGACTGGGGGAACGGGAGCGGAGGAGCGCAGGAGCCAGCGGGAGTCTGGAGGAGCTGGGGCACAGCCGATGGGCCCGCAGGTGGCATTTTGTGGGCTGCAAGAGTCTGGAAAAAAAGACATTTTTGGTTGTTCAGTCCTCTGCGTACAAGAGCGTGAGACCCTTGTGCACCGTTTATTAACAACAATACAACTTACATTAAGAAACCCGAGCAACTTGAGAACAGCTTCTGCTGGTCACTGCAATAACGCGCGAGCAATTTTCTCTGCTTTCAGAGCTGCTCAGAGGGATACCCGATTTAAAAGGAGAAACAATTTGCCTTGAAATCAAGAAAAACACTTGCAATGTTTGGTCTGCAGAGCCGCAGTAGCACCGTGCCTGCATGGGGCTCCAGCAGAGCTGCCTGGCCGTGGGCAGGAGCGTCCTGCAGGAACCGCGGGGACCACGGCGCAGGTGCAGCAGGGTGGCTGCAGCCCGGGCCCACGGCAGGGCCTGACCAGCCACACGGCTGATTGTTCTTGGCAGAGACCCATTGATTTCTTCCATGTAAAAGAAACAACTGGGGCCAAAAGGAGGCAACTGGTTCAGTTCAGGAGTTGTTTGGTTTTCCTTGCACCTATGCAACACGCGTGCAGGCTGCTTTTGCTAGAGAGCGAGCAAAACCAGAGCAAAGTTTCAGAAGGAAAGTTTATTTTGAAGTATTTCCTGCAGTCGGAGCAGACCAGAGACCCATTGATTTCTTCCATGTAAAAGAAACAACTGGGGCCAAAAGGAGGCAACTGGTTCAGTTCAGGAGTTGTTTGGTTTTCCTTGCACCTATGCAACACGCGTGCAGGCTGCTTTTGCTAGAGAGCGAGCAAAACCAGAGCAAAGTTTCAGAAGGAAAGTTTATTTTGAAGTATTTCCTGCAGTCGGAGCAGACTGTGCTTTTAAAAGTTCAATAATCTTCTGATAAACTTACCAGCCAAATTAGGAAAATAAATACAATTATTAAAGCATAAGAGAACAATTTCAGATTTGCTGCAAGTGCCAATCCAAATTTAACAAGCCCACAGTTCCTGAAGAATAACTCCAGAAAGATCATTCAGCTTCATTTCAAACTAGAAGAACAGATGAGTGCCTGGGATATGACTTACATTTATTCTCATGTTTTTAATCAAAACTTACACAGTTCTTTTACCCAGCCAAAACCAGAACGAGGATTTTATAAAAATGTATCAAATTCCTCCATGGAATTGGGGGATTTGACCAACTCTGTGCTGAGATTTCAAACTGCTGGACCAAACTTACCAGCCATGAGCAACACAGAGCCCGAAACCTCAGAAAAAAATTCCCTGTACTCTGCCATTCTGCAGAACAATCTTTTATCCAGATGCTATCCCAACGCTAGCTAGATTTACCTCCTCAAGGGCTTCAGTACTGATTTTTTTTTAAAGAAATCTTCCCTTAAACTCATTCAATGTTGGCTAAGAGTTTGGAGCCCTGAATTTGAACACTCACCTACAGCTTGGGATTAGCCGTCCCCCCGCACGTTTGTGCCACAGTCTGAGTGCCTATCCAGTATTGTTTAGCTCCTAAATGATCACTACCCTAATTGATTTCTGGCAGTAATGATATATTCATCAGACAGGGCTCATTCAGAGCTAAAATTACAAAGAGCAGAAACATGAGGATGCAACAATGCCACTGGTACAACTTTGTGTCAGACTTGTTCCACCTTACGGACTCGGAGATTAATTACCTGTTCCTATATGCAGTGTGGACTCCTAGAAGTCACATGTCAGAAGCATTAATTAAGAGCAGTGTAATTGCTGACCATCAGTCAAAAGAGACATTAATATGTCTCTTACATGGCAAGTTAGTTCACAAGCTCAGTCTATGGATTATTAATACAATTATATTTAAAGGGCAAAACTCCAGAAGGGATGAGAGTAGCACTACTGGCTTTGATAACACTACTAGAATATCTGCAAAACAGCAAAGCAAACCATATACTTTTAGGCTGCTAGAATTTATAATTTTTTTGTGTCCTATATTTCAAAGAAAAGAAGAAATGGACAACTCTTCCCCAGAAAGTCACAGGAAGAGGTATTTAAGGGAGAATGTGACTTCCTTATGGAAAAACATATCCTTCTTGCAGCCACTTTTGTTGTTGTATTTTTGTATGGGGGTTACAAAAGGTTTGATTTTGCAGTTTAGCACGTTGAGGCCTCTCAGCGCTCGCTGTCGGAGGGTGCCGATTACCCAGCTCCATTCATCAAAGTGTCACTTTTCTGACAGCCATTAATAAATACACTGCCAGAGCCCCTCACACCTGGCAGCCATGGCACACTGCAACACGCCGCTAACCTAATTTGCTAATTGCTGCTTTCCCCATTAATTTTAGTCCTGTCTTGTTTGGTGTTGACATGGAGGGAAAAAGAAGCAAGAGTGAGGGAAAAACAGGCAAAAAGGAAAACGTGCGATGATCTCCTATTTCATTAAATTCATTAAATCTTCACATCTATCGCCATTTACTTGGGGATATCAACTTCTGGTAACCTCGGATTTACTTCAGCCCTTCCTGCCGGAGGCCGGCAGCCAATCCTTGCTTTGGTGGAAGGGTTAGGGTCTGCACACAGTGCTTTATCCACACAAGGCCTGCACATTTCTGTGCGTCGCTGCCACCTCCAGCCCTCAAAGCCACCCACCTTCCAGCGGCTGCATCCCAGCTAGGCCAGAGGCTCCCTAGCACCCCAGGCTGAGGTCTCGGGTTTGCCGGCTCTCCGCACCTGCCAAAATCCCTGCTCTGCTAATTCAATTCCTGGCCACTCTTGAACAGAGACTGCTCAGTTCCATTAATCATGTGATTTTCTGATAAATATCCTCTTTAAGCCCCAAGTACAGACCAAGTCCTTTGTGACTAAGCTGGACTCTAAATGCAGGTCTCCAGCCGAGGTCAATTAAGACGAGGAGCACCAGACCCATCAAACCTTCAGGTAATGATAAATTGTTGTTGCAGCGCTAGTAAAAGTCTCCCTGCAGGACACTCACCAAGCTGTTGTACTTGGACCGCACATTGGGGTCCATATGCTCCAAAGATTTTCTTTGTTTGATCTGATGTAGGAATGTCTTTCTTCACCCCACGGCTGTAGTTGTGGTAATACGCTCTGCCTCTTCCTTTCAGAAACAGGGCACTAAAGCCCTAGAGCCCTAGGTTCTTTGAGCTCTCTAGGTCAGGGTACTCTAGGCAGCCACTTGACCACCGGCACCTGGCTTTGGAATCAGATACAGTTGGATTCTGCAGAGGTCCCCAGAAAAAACATCCTTCTCTTTGCCCCCAAATTAAAAACTGCATGCAAACCCCTTTCCTCTGTGAGTACTGGTCCTTCAAAACTCTTTAATAAAACCCAAATCTTTCCTGCCCCCATGTATCTGCCTCCTTGACAGAGTAGTAAAAAGCCTATTTTTAAATGCCAGCTGCCAGCATGAGATTCCTGTCTTTTCCGGAAACCAGAGCCACCTCCTGCTGTTCCATGTGGATCCCAAAAAGACCATTCTTGTGATATGGGAAACAGTCCACTTTCTGGCCAGCAGTGTTCCCTTTTAAGCAGACAGCCAGAACATTTTCTACGGTGAGCCTATGTTAAATGCAAGAATTTCTAATTTGTTATTCACTCTCAAGCTTTAATAATGTGAAGGCTAAAGGTAGCCAAATTTCACCTTTAACAGGGACTTGTAGTTTGTCACATATACACTAAATATCCCAGTAGCAGGCATAATTTGAATATAGTACATAAAGTTTAAAAATTTTTGCAACAAGTTGTTACTAGATCTTAGCAAGAAAAGTTTTCATTCTTCTAACAGGGCTTAGAGAATAACAAACTTTTCCTTAAAAGAAAGTGAATATAGGCTAAAATTGGATCATATCATTTGAAAGTTCAAAAAATCAAAAATAGTTTAGTTTGTTTGCTAGTGTTAAATATGTAAGAAAACTCTTATTTAAATAAGTAGTAATGTGACTACTGCTCAGAGACCAGGACAGCTCTGGAAGCAGGAGTCAACAGGACTTGCCAGCTCAGGTGAAGAACCCTTGGACACTGGCGGTATTCTGTTTATGTGTCTCTTCAGCTATTTCAGCACTTAAAAATTCAGCAATATTTAAATTTTGCAATGGCACAGCCTTCTAGCAGCAGGAAGACATTTAACCCACACCTCTCTTGAACTACCTGGTGAGGGACTTCTGTATCTCATCTTTACCCAGATAAGCCAGACTGGTTCATATTCACCTTGAAAGGACTATTGCAACATTTGACTGCTCTTCCACAAGGCCCTTGCTCCCAAGAAGCTGAATGAGACCTGACACAGGCACAGCCTTCAACTTCCAAGGGCCTCGGAAGTAAAATATACTATCCGGTTCACAGAATCGCAGAATGATTGAGCTTGGAAGGCACCTCTAGAGATCATCCAGTCCAACCCTCTTGCTCAAGCAGGGACATACAGAGCACGTGGCACAGAGTGGCATCCAGGCAGGTTTTGAAGACCTCCAAATCACTCTTCACACTCACCCTCCTCCCGCTCAGTAGATATTCAGGGGAATGGGGGAATAGATGGCAAGATCACTTGCAGTTTGACTTGGTGTGCCTTCTACCTATCAAAATACTGCTTAAGACAAATGTTATGAACACCTAAAACAACTTAAACATAATTTAAAAAAGAAAAATCAAACAGCAGTACTTTGGAGCGGGCCTACCTGCTTTGTTTCCTTTCTGAGATAAACTGATGGAATTCCATTAACTGATGGATTGAATCAAGAAAAATACACCAAAAAGCAGTGGAAGGAGAACAAGAGGGAATAAACAGGGAGGTGAAGGAACATGGGTGGGGAAAACCATGTTTAGACAGACCCTGAGGACAGACATCTGGATGGTATTAAGAGAAATGACCTTGCTAGAAGCAGTGACAGCAACAGCTCTCAAATACTGCAGGACATGTCCGAAAAAAGGACCATGTTTTCCTTCTGTTTGCATAACTCACAATAATTCCACTTCCTTTCAATAATATTCCACAAGAATACTTAAAAAGTTTTGGAGAAATGTAAACCAAATTAAAGGCATTTCTTTGTAACCTCTGAGTTAACCTCTGATTAATCTATGAGATTCTGATAATTTTATCACTCCTAATGTGCCTTCTTAATCTCCCTTTACCCTCAGGCCTACTTCCCCTGTTACCCTCGGGCCTTCTCCCACTCCCCCTCAGTAGATATTCAGGGGAATGCAAGGCAAGATCACTTCAGAGTTTGTCTTAGTGTTCCTCCTACATTATCACTGTCAATATACTGGCAAGCCGCAAAAGAGAGAAGTAGCAACTTCAGTACCCTAAAACAGAACTTACCATTCTTGAAAGGAAAACTATATAGAGAGGACGAAAATTTTATCTTATATGTGAAAAGCCATGGAATTACATGGCCTTAATTCAGCCTCCATTACATGTTGGAAATTTCCTAGAAATTAGATGTCATTAGAGACCTACCAACAGATGCACCATCCATTTCAAAAGCCAATACCTGAATAACCACAGAAGCGTAGTAGGCCACCACAGTGGACACCTACAGGGAAGTTTCTTCCCAAATAAAGATAGATTAGGCAAACTTCTCTCAAGACAAGAGGGGTTAAACTTATTAAAGTAGTTATTAAAAATTTCTAAGTGAAGGGATCATTTCATCATTTACTCCCTGTGTTCACATGACACAGCAGACTGATCATACAAGTTTTCTACCTTTTCAGCTTTTGCACTAGTCCTGTTGCCATCTGTTTTCCAAGCTCGCCAAAAAACAGCTGGTTGCTTTCATCCTCCAGCAGCACCTGGAAGGCCTGCATGAAGTTAAAAGGGCCTAGTGAAGAGTAACAGTATTTCAGCTTCTAGCCAAAGGCTTCAATTCACAATCCTGTGAAGTCAAGTTTTCTGCCTCCATTTAGCAATATCCTTTTAAAAGTCCCTCCTGGCACAGAAAAACCTGTGTGCAGTTCAGCAATGCAATGGCAAATAACACATTTCTTCCAAGGATCTAGCTATGCATCTATCTGCCTTTATTTATCTCTTCGTGTCTTTTTACTCCCTTTGGTGCTGAACAGCTCTAAGCAACAAAGACTGACTAGGTTAGCATGTTCTCCCCAAGTGAGGCGTCTTCTGCTGTTTGCTGAAGAGCTGATCACAAGGAGGAAAACCCACTGCATCATTTATCCCCGGAACCAGGAAGGACACAGCTTTACACAAGTCCACTGGCCGTCTCTCCTGCCTCTGCCAGATGACAAATAAGTAGACTGGGCAGAGAATGAGTAAAATCATCGATGTTCTACCTGCTCCTATGATAACCTTGACTTCTGAAAAATAGAGTTATCTCAGGGTTTTAACCGCTCTATAGTAAACCTCTTGCCCTCTGAAGATCAAATGGAGATGTCAAGTGCGTTTTCCACATGCACAGGCAGACTTGCACACTGAAGCCAAGGCTTTCCTGGGGAAAGTTTTGTCAGAGCTGGTATGGTTTCTCTAAAGAGCTTGGAGGTTAAAGCATTATCTGACCAAAAGAAAACAAAAAAAAAGTCTTGTTGCAAAATACCATGTTGGTTGGAGAGTGAACCCCTTCATCTTCCAGTCTCTGGGATGGTTTTATTACACTGTGAAGCCATTTTACCAAATTAGGATCATAATTACAGCATTACAAAGAGGGTATCGAACACTACAGCACGAGCCAGATCCCTCAGCTGGTACAAACCAGCATGGCTCCATTAACTTCAGTGGAGCCAATTTATATCAGCTGAGGATCTGCCCTTTAGTTTTTACTACAGGAAAGCCAGACTACAAATGGGAGAAATGTATATTAAAAACAAATATCTTCAATCACAGCAGTAGGAATGCAGAAAAACATTGGCTGAGTCAACTTTTATAGCAATGTTTTCCTTCTCTCCCAAATGCTCAATTCTGAGCACTCCCCTATAAAATTTTCCAAGCCTGCAGCAACTGGCAGTAGACCCAGCTCACCTGATGGAGGCAACAGGGCTCTGGAGATGCTGGAGCCCTTGCAAGACCAGGGCTGGGCACAGGAGCTGGCTGCCTGAGTTGAGTCAGCTCAAACCTGCCAGCAGCCAAGGGGACAGTTGTGTAAATGAAGATCAGGCCGCGAACATCTGCTCTTCCTGAGAAGCATGACCCTTAACACGAGGAGTAGCTTGCCTCACCAACCCCCTCTGAAGGCCACCAGGTCCTCCAAATGGAAACACTCTGAAGAGTTCGGGCCCCTCAGCAGCCTTGCAGTAAGCACCTTTTGTTCAAAGCCCAGAGCTGTTAATTAAAGACTGGTGATTAATGATTAAACTCCACGCGGTTCCTATCTCAGGCTTAAAAAGTCCTAGGGATGCTGACTTTGCTGAGGGCTCCGGTGTGAAGTTCTGCTACGTGAGTAGCTATTTATAGAGAAGTCCATCAGAGCTCTGAAAGGAAGTGTTCCTTCCACATAATTAAGAAGAAAAAAAAATAGCATTTCCAAAAAGTATAAAGGTCAAATATTCAGATTAGGTAAACAAGCTCTCTGACTGTAAGAGATGCAGCCAGAAATGAGAGAATATTTCTATGTGCCTTCTCCAAAAATTCTCTTAGAATCAGGTTTCTATAACAAATATTCTCATTTAGGGAGTTCAGAATTTATTGTCCATAAAAATCACTGATCCTCATACCATATTGCATTCATGAATAATGAACGGAAAGGACTTTTAAATACAGCCTCTAACTGTTTACTCAGTACCAGGGGCTGCTTTCAAAAGGTTTTCCAGTGGTATTTGTTGTGTAGTACACACTTAGGACATACCATAAGCATCTCACCAGTTCAGAAAAGCTATACTACACGGACATGCCGTATAAGACTAACACAGAAGAAGCCTTAAGTGTCTGACCCTGGTGCAATGTGCTTGGTTTTCCTGAACTCTGGAAAATTGCCAATATTCTGTGAGTTTCTTAGAAATCATGCAAAAGCATAACAAAGCAATACAGCAGGACTACTCTTTGCCTAGCCACTCTGTAGCCAACTGGATGCATTGATCCTTCACACATTACAGTGTGAAAGCTTCAGTGCAGCATTTGGGCCTCCCAGATTCAAACCGTTACATTGGATAACGCCAGGAAAGTAACGTACAGCTGCTCCCACCCACTGGGAACAAAAACACTGCAGAGCACCATAGAGATACATTTAGACCTGGCCCTTCCACTCAACACGAAGGGAGGGAGGCTTCAAACTGAGCTTGAGTGACATACGCAAATAAAATCAGAACTGTGATCTTTTTCTAAGGCGTGCACTATTACCTGAAGAAGCCACTTCAAGTTTCAAAAATGTTTTAAAGTTTTAGTTGTTGTGAGATGCTGATGATATAGTTTGCTAGCATCTCCAGTCTCTGGGTATTGCTGGTCCACTGCAGACCAGGGTCCTTTTGTGACTGTAAACTCTATTTCTGTACGCAAGTAAAGAAGATTGATTCATTCTCCAAATGTTAGCAGGTGCCCTATCTTGTTATAAAAAGGTATATACATCCACTAGGTCTTTCCAAAAGCTATTGTAGCTCCTTACATCATTGAAAAGTTGAGTATTGTACCAACTGCATTTCAACAGTTACTCATGTGTTTCATTCACAATCCCCCGGGAAAAAAAAAAAACACTAGATAAATAAATAAACAAATAAAACAAAAACACTAGCCCAGGTCAGCCGTGCCTTTGGCTCCACATACTCCTTGGGCCACTTGATCCTGTGCTAAACCCATTTAGGCAGTTATTTCTCAATTGAAGGCAACAAAGTTGCCAAAGCTATTTTGCCCTTCATAAATCCATGGTGGCTTTTGTGACTGTCATCTTGTCCTTTCCATGTGTGAGAAAGGGTCACAAGACGATGTGCTCCACCGATCCACAGAGTGGCTGACCAGTCTAGCTGTTGCCTGTTGCCTAGCTCTTACCTTTGCAAGAGTTGGAGTAATAGCCTTCTTCTGTGATCATCAGGCACCTCCCCCAGATTACCATGATTCTTCATAGATGATAGATAGCAGCATCTCAATCACATCCATTGACTCGTTCAGCACTTCCAGATAGATTCAGTCTGACCCCATTAATTCAAGTGCATCCAACTTCTCTAAGTAGTCTCTAAAAAGTGGTTAGTCCACTGCTGGCTGCCCCTCTCCTTCCCAAACTGATTTTGACAAGACCATCGTGCACCTTCCCTTTGGCTTCACAACACTGTTGTTAATATATACTTCTGTGGAAACATTGCACTTTCAAAATCGAAGCTAAAACAAATGAACATCCTGTTAGATAAACATTGTCTAAGTCTGAGCCTCTTTGGCACTGTTTTACATTTTCAGGTCTCCCTGTAGAACAAAAAATCTTAATTGTGGTTTTGTGGGGTTCCCCTGCACCTCAGCCTTCAGTCACGCTTATAGGATTTGGTTTAGACATGCTTATGTTGAAAATCTTGATAGCAGTTGTCAGACTATAATTATTCCCTGTCATAGCATAATAAATCCTAAACTGCTTGTATAGGCTTCAAAATCCTGAAGGTTATGATTACCCCTTTCTCACCTCAAAAGCCAAAAATTCAGGGACTTGCAAAGTTTCTTTCCCATTTAAATGGAAAATAACCAAAGATGGATTCATTGAACAGATCCCGTTTCTTTATGAAGGACATAAAAGCTTAAGTGCTTCTTTCCATGGCATAAATTGAAAAAAAAACAAAACAAAATCTATGGAACTGCACACAGTGCTATGGCCACTTGGACAAGCATTCAACTCAAAAAAGCCCCCTCTCAGTTTTCTCAAGTCCCACACTCCTAAATGATCTTTCACCATGCATTTCACATTGCTCTCTCCCTCAGGTTTCATGGTCTTTCCACAAATACATTTTCCGAAGCATTCAACTTTTTGCATCTATTCTACATTTCTAATTTATACATAGATACAAGTATGAGTTTTGGCTGGTGGCTGCTATCATTTAAGATATGTGGTTTCAAAAATGTCTTCTTACAACTAGCCTAGTAAAGGAGTGGCACTTCTTAACCCATAACGTTGCACGACTGGAATTCATTATATGGTTTTCTCTGCTTTGTTTTAGACTGTGAAAGAATGCATTTGCAACCCAGTGCCTCAGGCAGTTCATCAGCAACAGGGCTCAAGCCCAGCATGACAGACATTACAGAATCATGGAATATTCAGAGATTATATTAAGGTTACAAACATTATGTGTATATCCTTATCCATCCTAGCGATAGTTCTCCTGGCTCCATGAGCAGGTTATAAAGTGCTTCCTGCAAAACATAAAGCCATTAGTGGGTAATTAATGCAAGCCTTGAATGCTAAAACAGTATGAGTAATACGTCTTTTGAAGTTTGGCCACATGAGGGGGGAAAAAAATCCACATATCAATTTGACCTGACTCAAAGCTTTAACCAACAAAAGGTCTGAAATGACATAAAATAGAGGCCCAAGCCCAGAGGATACGGTCAGTCGTGTTTAATCTAAAATCTGGCAGGCACAAAACTAATTTGGGGAGGATCCCTTCTCTCTTCCCAGTCCAGAGGCAGACCACAGAGTCCTTGGGGTATTGTGGAAACAGGAGAACGAGAATGCAAATAAGCCGCATGTTTTTAGAGATATGTTTTCCTTGAAGTACTCTTATTCCCAATAAATAGCTCTCTGCTGTCTGACAGTCTGGTGGTCAGGGTTCATCTTTTTTTATGGACCTTGTAAAAACAGAACTTCAACTTTTGGTCTACGAGAGGATAGCAAATCTCAGCAGCATGTGGAAGATGACCTGTCCCTTGATTTAGGCCTTCACCTAGAGAGGAGGTCCTTGAGTAAGTGTGTGAAGACTAAAGGTAAGTTTGGGCCAACAGCCCAGGAGATAACAGTTTCTTAAAGAGAAAGTCTCAAATATTTTTGTGCCAAAAAAACTGTGTGACATCTATGTGCAGCAGTGAGCAGGTTCAGGGCACTGCATTGTCCATAAAGCCACAGAAAGCAACTATGGGTTATACCACAGCTTTCAAAATGAATGGGAAAAAAAAGGATAAAATACACAAAAGAAAAACTTTAAAACTTCAAGACACAGTAAATCCAGCAATTCTCTGGAAACCAGAGGGTTACTCCTGGTCTAACCAAAAAAGAAGTTTTGCCTGATGCTCTTAACTGTTGCAGCAGAACAAACACATCTGGGTCCTATTCTCCACTGATCCTAGCCCTTAGTTACTGCAACTGTAAAATACCTATTTCACAAGAAAGTTAGAAAGCCAGCATGAAATGCCTTTTTGTGCTGACAAATGCCATTACAATGAAGTATCACCTAGACTTGACTCCAGCCAAGTCCCTTTGTTTCCAATTTTCACACGCACCAAAGACTTATCCTCACTTAAGCAAAACAAGTCAGTAACGTGACAATAGAAGATAAATGTAAAACGCATGAACACCACAGGAAAGTAGTTAGAATGTGATTGCAAGTACAACAATAGGTCCGTTCCAGAGTGGGAATAATTAGCCCTTTAATTAAACTTATCTTGCTGCTAGACAAGAGCAATGCTCAGCAACACCTGGCCCAGAATGTGCCCGTCTCTGCAGGCAGCAGATGGAGCGCACAGACACCATCCACCTCCCTCCTACCAGTTCCACAGTTGCCTGTGCCACTAATTAAGGTCTGGGACAATGTCTGAATTACTGTGAACATTGCCAGATGTTTCCCTATCTTGAGCTCTCTCAGTAGGAAAAGCAGGACTTTTCTTTTGCTGATTTTTCCCTCTTTCTTCCTTCTTGCATCCTTGTTTGGGGCAACACAGTAATAAGCTCAATTTTTGCAGTGCCTGTATATAGGTATTTCACAGGTCCTTCAGCAAAGCCCAACCTTAGAGAAACGAATTCACCCAGGTAGCCATCAGTGCAGGCCTTGGCAGTGCTAGTCTTGACAATAGCTGTTTTTTTGATGTTTTTTTTGGTACCCTAAAGGGGAGGTTGTTTAGATGTCAGGCCTTTGGAAGCTTTCTCACATCCTCCTTGTTCAGAGCCCTAAGCTGGAACCACTAAAAGTTATGAATGACAGAACTGGAGCTGCCTAGCTGCAGTCCTCCAGTATGCTGCCTCCACAGGAGCTGGACGGGGGAAGAATAAGGGTAGGAACAAACCAAGTACACTCAGCAATACAAAAGATGTTATATTTACTATATAGTGATGATATTTTTTCCACAAATTAGCCCGCTGAGCCTAGGTAAACGCATTATCCCATAGCAATGAGCTCCTTGCTATAATTATATATCATATAATTTCTTCTTTTGTTTATTTTAAAGTTACCACCTGATAGATTATTCTGATATTCTCTATTTTTTTCTTGTGAAAAAAACGGTAATCAATTGTTACTTACTTACTTTCTGCTGGCAGCTCGGGGTTTTATACACCTCTATCATAGCAGGGTTTCCTTTTCCATTTTGAAAAATCTGAAGTTAGCACTGAGTGACTAATTAGCTCATATATTTAACCAATCATCTTCGCTGTTCTTGGCTGTACCTTGTCTATTTCTACCACTCACTTCAAAATAAGAGGACAGAAACTTCACAGACTGCTCTATTGCACACCAAAAACTTATACTGGTAATATTTTATTTGATTTTGCTCACCGCATCTGAGCACTGAGCTAGCAAAGGTATAGAGGTCTGTGAAAATGACTCGCAGATCCCTTTCCCAAGTAGCGATAGCCTGTTCATACCCCACTGCTGAACATACCAAGTTAGGACTGATTTTCCCCATGTGCTTTTCTTTGCATTTAACAACATGAAATTTTACCCACTGCTTTATCACCCACTCAATATCAAGAGATATGCTAATTCTTTGTCCAATATATTGTAACAGTTAATCTCAGTTCTTGCCATCTAAATCTTTGCACTGGGCAAAGGCAGGACTAACCTGTGCCAAAATAGCTTTCACAAAACAAATGCTCACCTACTCAAAACCAGAAGGTCATTTGTTAACCTAAAACTTCTTTCAATATTCTTAAATTAAGATGTGTTGGCTTTATGTTCATTGCAGATGAACCTCAGCAAGCTGCAGAGCACGCTGAACCATGGTAATACATGAATTTTATCCTTAATCCTCATTCTAGACCATGGCTCCAGATACCCTGAATGAGGTAAAACCATTACACTCTCTGTCCCTTAAGACAGAACCACAGAATCCTTAAGGTTGGAAGGGACCTCTAGAGGTCATCTAGTCCAAACGCCCCGCACACGCAGGGTCACCTAGAGCTTGTGGCACAGGACTGCGTCCAAGCGGGTTTGAAGCTCTCCAGAGAAGGAGACTCCACAACCTCTCTGGGCAGCCTGTTCCAGTGCTCTGGCACCCTCACTGCTGAGAAGTTTTTCCTTAAGTTCCTGTGGAACTTTTGATGCTTCAGCTTGTAGCCATTTCTTCTAGTTCTATCCATGGCCACCAGTGAAAAGAGGCCGGCCCCATCCTCCTCACTGCCTCCCTTGAGGTACTTCTAGACACTGCTCAGGTCCCCTCTCAGCCTTCTCTTCTCCAGGCTGAACAGGCCCAGCTCCCTCAACCTCTCCTCATAGGGCAGATGTTCCAGGCCCCTGATCATCCTTGTAGCCCTGCGCTGGACTCTCTCCAGCAGCTTCTTGTACTGGGGAGCACAGAAACAACCGGAAAAGGTTGCCTAGTCTGTTTGCGGACAAAATTTGCATGAATTACCCTGCCGGAGTTGTCAATTTTGATGAGTAACATTATCTAAACCTTTTAATCATGAGCACACTTGGGAGCCCAAGCAGAGAGATATATCCCATACTTGTTACCCTGGTATAACTCATAAAAGTTTTGCCCATAAAAGTTTTGAGCATAGCACCCACCCTAGTGGGACTTAGCAAGAAGTAGACAAGCTTAAATGACACAAGCAATGCAGGATCTATGATTTCTATTGTGGCATAAATACACCAGGGATTCAAAGTCTTGAAAAGACAAAGTCCACCATCCTGAAAATTTGGACTGCAGTGAAGGAAAAAAAAAACAGGAAAATATCCTATAAGGATGGAGAAACTGGGAAATATAAGGCTTACACTAAAGCATTAGAGTTACTACTTGGGTAGTAATAAGACTAGACTCATTAATATGTTCACAAATAAGCATGCCAGATTTCTGGGGTGACATTAATCACGGCTTGCAATTATTCACTTGAAAAATCAGCATGAGTGAATGAAGCATGATGTTTCATCCATTTTAGTACACATTCTTTGTATGAAAATTCATACCAGAATTTAGTGATTATTATTCTCCTGTTAAGAAAGGTTCTCTCATCCCATTGAGCTACATTGATTTGGAGCCCATTAGCACTAACCAAAAGAGAAAAATAAGTTTATAAGGTGAGCTGGTCCAATTCCCTGACAAAAACAACGGACAAAAACACTTACAGAAAATGACTGCATGTTAACAAATTACAATATTCATGACTAAACAGAAAAATAAGGCTGAGTTTGTAAATAATACTTTACAAGGAATATCTGACTAGGCTAATTCATATATTTCTACTGTGAGAATATCATTGACCATAAACAAGAGCCTAATGGCTGATGAAACGATCAGGGAAAGGATACATAACAAGTTAAAAGTAGGGAGAATCTCTGTTAAGATTATCACATTTATTTTTCAGCTGAGGCAGAAAGTGAGACTTTATAGCATCTTGCATCTAAACAAAAATTCCAGATCCAAGGAAATGGAAGGGGATAAGGAAGCAAGAAGCTGGGGAGGTTATGCAGAATGAAGTTCCTGGTATCCAACAAGTGCACAAGAGCAGTAAGTGGAAGAGGAGTCTGCAATAGCCTTGAGCGCGGGTACAACTGGCATTTGGATCCAGCTTGATCTGTTTGGTTGAGCAAAGGAAAAAATGGTTTCTGCCTCTGCAGAGAAATGCTAAAGGAACAGATTTTTTTTTTTAAATAGAGGAGGAGGTTGCATTTAGGCAAAAGAAATACACAGACCAGCACTTAGTAAGGAGGAGATTTAGGTTCAACGGAGTGGACACGGGAGGGACAGGACAGATGTTCCTCCTTATCTGCTTTAAAAACAAACAACTACAACAACTCTTCTCTATTTCGCAGATCAGCCCATTTCCAAAAGCAAAATGATATATAGGCAACTCAACCTAGGCAGCTGGAGGGACAACAGGATAACGTGTCCTCTTTTCCTATGAAAGTGGAATCCGAGTTGATCCTTGCTAAAATCTGGTTTCTGACTTACATTATAGTCAATTATAATTTTAACTGGTCACCTTTAACATAATCCTTTTAAACTATGCTTCCAAAGGAGCATACAGCATCTCACTGCGTGTGTGTGTCTCATAACAGCGTGGAGATGGCACTGGAGGATCTCCCAATATAAAGGCAGAACTAAATCTATATCCTAGGAATACTGTGTCCAAATACCAGCCATGGTTCTGGAAAGTCCAGAAAGTAAAACCTAAGACTAATCAGTTGGTAATACGGAGCCCATGGAATAAAGGTCAAAAAATGTTTCTCCAATAACAGGACACATCTTGCACAGGGAGCTTTGTCTGAATATCTTTGTAACTGTTACACTGCAGGACTCCACACACTTGCAAAGAGATATTGTGTAAGAAACAAAGGGAACATCTCAGGGTTCAAGCACAACCACTCCAAAAGCAGGAAAGGGCCATCAGCAGAAAAAACATTCCCCAGATGTGGAGAAGCTACAATGGAGCCATTCCCATTTCACACTTCAACAGCCTCAAGCCACAATCTTCTTGCAATGATTCACATCCACCACAATAACATCTGCATAAAAGCACAACAGAGAAGGAGCAAAAGTATACGGGCCAGATGTGGAGCTAGTGTGAATAAGCACAACAGCTCTTATTTTAGTAAAAGGTCACCCATTGGCACCAACCACCAATTGGCACCTCTCTGAAGGTGGAACTCAGGAAGGCACCTCTCTTTGCTAGATCTTGGGCCCTGCGATGCTGGGCTTCAGCTGCAAGGGATCTTTGTTTCCTGCAGCTTCCAGCAGAACCCAGCATCCCAAAGAGACATTCTGCCAATACCATCCACAATCTGGGCACAATTAGAAATACAAATTGACCATTACGTCCTTTATTAATCTACTCCAATTTTTATGCCACGAAAACACCCAATTCCACTGCTTTGGCTACTGGCCCCTAACATAACAAGTTACATGGGACTTGTCTCATCAAAATATCATCATGTCTAAATAGAGGATCTGTCTGAACCACAGTGAAAATGAGTAATGATCACAATTATGGGCCGTATAACAGTCCAATAAAATCTAATTAAAATGATCCACATCCCATCTGCCAACAGCACATAAGCAACACCAGCCATGGTGGGGGTGGGCAGGGGAAGAGAGTAAATAACGCTGTCTTAATTTTTTAAAATACAAAATATTTCATGATGGAAAAGCTATTTGCGTATTATAACCACCTCCAAAACTGTTCTGGCAATGAATTTCTATGATAACTGGAGATTCTTCAGCCTTAATAAGGGAACTGTTTTGGGACTGCTCCTTGGGAGAACATCCCAAGCACACTAGGAAGAAAATTTCTCAAAGTATTCTTTTTGGAAGTGTCTGTGTGGCTCAGCCTATTTTCAAAATGTTTTAAGTACGGAGAACCCCATGATCCAAAGACTTTTTCAATGACATAAGTACACTTATATACATATATATGTACATATATTTATAACATACTCACTTTGGACAATTATTCCATTGATTACTCCTTTCACAGCATAGTAGCCAATTAAAAGTTTTATCTTGGACTTAGGACATGAGTTTTCCCCTCTAAGCTTGGACACTTTTTGTGTCTTTCTACAGTCAACAACAAATACCATTGAGTTTTTTTCATCTTCAATTCTCGGTTGTCCTTTGTGAGTTTGTGAAGTTAATACTTTGGTTTTGATATTGAACATGATTTTATCAACAGGAAAAAGTTACTGAGAGGCAAAATGGTGCCATCTCATTCTACATAAGAGTAGAAAACAGTTGGAAGGGCTGTCTGCTTAAGGAAACCAAGAATCAAAGTACGAGACAGGAAAAAGTTTAGAAAAAAAGAAGCTAAAGTCAGGTTTGAAGGAAAAGAAAGGAGAAAATGAAAAACTGGAAATGAAAACTAGAATATTGTTCTGATCTCATCCGAAGCTGCCATGAACCGCACTGCAAAATGGCGTATGGAAAGAAACTGAGATGAAATTAGAGAAAACAAGAGTAGACTTTTCAGTAGACGTGACACTGCAATATGACTGTTGAAGAATACATCCAAGGACACCCATAGGCTCTGAATAGCTTTACCTATAGTGAGCAGAACGATGGTAGAGATAGCCCATCCTAAAGTCAAGACAGCAAAAGCTCATACTGAGTTTCAGCATGTTTGTATCAGCGTAGACTGAGCTTTGTTACAAGAAACCAGCTGTGATATCAGAGGGAGAGTTCAGCTTTGAATCCAACTTCCACTTGGAGGCCATCCAACAAAAGACTTAAGGAACAGCAGCACAAGCACACAACTTTAACATAGGCATTCACTGGTGCAGAGAGCCAGGCTTGTTCTTTTAATACTTGATTAAATTACCTCCAAGTTGTATAGCTGACACGGCTATTATCCTCCTCTTGAGGTAGGTGCTGCTTCATGGTTGGCTCCCCAGAGCTTTGGTCTTGCAGGAGAGTGAGTTTCTAAGTGTCTGAAATACATCCTTGGCCTGCTGCTAGTATCGGGCCAACAGCTTTCATCCAAGCAAGGGTAACCATCTGCAGAATTGCTCACCTGAAATGAAAACTTCTGAGCAGTTCCACACACGCTCCATCTGATGCAAAGGAAGAGATGTGAATCTTCCTCCCTGTCCACAGGCTGTGGGACCATTTCCCACAGTTGAGTATGAATTCAGCCTTCACCTCATCTCTCTTTTTTTTTTTTTCCTCTCTCATTTGGAAGGAGAAATGTGCTTCATTACTAGAAAAGTCCCTCTAAGCATAGCTTGCTGTGTCACTGGTCATCACGTGGCATTTAAAGTACATCCCTAAAATCTCCCTTACTGTGCACTTTGCAGGCTATTTTTCTTAAGAGACACACATGCCTTTCCCTATCCGCTGTTTTTCATTTTACATCAATGAAAACTGTAGTTTCGCTGCCAAGTCCAAAATATTGATTTTTAATCAAAGTTAAAAGTATTACCTCTTGAAATTTTATCCAAGGATCAATTTTTATATAAACTTGTGAACATTTTGATGTGAAGGCACCAAAGTGGTTCAAAATTTTGGGTTGCCTGTACAGGAACAGATCCACAAACAAAAAGATTTGTATTTTCTTCCAGCAGAGTACACACGAGATGGTGTCCATGTTGGTATTGTTGCAATTAGTCTCTGTTCATTTGCAAGATGATTGTTAGATTGTCTGATACTGCTAATGCCTTAATGCCTATTTAAGATAAGGTGACACAGGACACAGGCTCATAATGATGAGCAAAAATAAAGTAGAGCAATTTTGCCTTAAAAGGAAGGAGAAGGCTTCACAATGTAGCTTTTGCTGTGGTTGCTCTAAATCACTGGAACATTTGAGGAAGAAGTTTATGGATGCAGAGGTACAACAACAGTCTCCAGCATAAGTGTTATGATAAAATGAAAGAGGGGAAATACATATTGTACACATCACCTCTGGGAAACAGTAATCACAAAAGTTATTAAACATTCTGTCAAAGGCTCTGCAGACTCCTTTTCTCTCCTGCCCAGTTTTGTTAGTGATAAAGGCAAGTTGCTAATATTTGCCACTTTCAAATTCATATTTTACTACTCAAAAGGCAGAAAAAAATACATTATATTTTCATAAAAGACTATGAAGTTGTCCAATTTTCCAGAGCTGCAGGAGGACTGAAACCTTGTGTTATGGCATAGGTCCCTTCATGAATTATGGATCGGATGATTTTACAATTCAAAGCATCGGTTCTCACCTTTCCCGTTGCCTGGCGTTATTGGATGATGCTTTGGAGGCGCGGAGTCTTTCAAGGCTGATGAACACACATCCTTTATGAAGGCAGAGGGACTACGAGAGCATGGTCAAGGCACCCCAAGTACTCCTGCTGTATTTAGGGCAGGTGTTTGGTCCTCTTGATGAAGAGTCACTTTCAGCATTTCAAGGGTCTAAGAACATACATTGGAAATCACTGGGACACAGGTTTACATTGCTGCCTCTGAGGTTGCCTATAAGGAAGGCAGATATTTTAGAAACACTCAGTATAAAGTGACAGTAAGGACATAGAGGAGTTTGGCTACCACCACATCCCACAGATAAGCATCAGAGCTTTGAATTCCCCTGCTACATACAAGGTGTAATTGAGTCTTGGTAAGAATATTCCAATACCTTGCTCTTGTGGATTCTCTGGAGTCTAATAAAGGGTTGTACTCATAATGCATTTTTTTCCTGTAACAAGAATCCTCTACCACTACATATCCTATTTTAATGAGACTTGTAGAAACTTAATATCCTTCAGGCCTACACATAATATATGCCTAAAACAAGCTAAAAAGCATTGCCAACTTGCCTGCCATCTCTAATTGAGCTTTAGTCTTTTCCAATTCTCAAAATGAAATCTTGCCTCTGAACATTCTCTCTAGCCAGCTTTTGTCTGACACAGAAGAGCAAAACACAGAATTTCATTTTTTCCAAGTTTAATATAGACATAGAGCACATTTTCTTGCTATGCAGTTAACTCCTCCTGGCTTCAGAAAGGTTTGCTAAATTCTTCTAGGGAAATTAGAGCCTGCAGACACTAAGTTTGCATATCCATATACATGCCAAGAGATATGCCAAGTCTCATTTCATCCAGCAAAAGAACTCCCATTTGAAAATTAAAGGCAGACTCCAAAAGCTTTCTCTACTTAAAGAATAGATTTTGCTATTTTGTTAATTCTTCAAGATAACGCACAGAGAATTTTTACTGTATGTTTTATTTTCACCCTTTTTCTAATATGTTGAGAAAGCCTGTTTATAATAAATTACTTGATGGTGTTTTTCACTTTAAATCTTATGGCACATCCCTTTTCCCTCCCTGCACAATATTCAGACTATCTCCAAAACTATAGTTTACATACTGGAGAACACAGAAATAATTTCAGATCTTCAGTCTGCCCAATATAAATATTTCATCACAACCAGGTTCACTGTAACTACATCCACCTATAGTGGATAACCACAGGCAAAGGGAATATGCATAAAGGAGCTGCACGACACACGTGCCTGGAGGAAGAGGAAGGAGGCTGTATTTGCAAGACAAGAATCCGCATTTCCAGTGAAGGATGATGCTCTCCATATCGCCGTAGTAAGAGGGCAGCACATTATGCGTCCCTTCCTGGCTAGAAATAGGGAAAAGCTACTACCATCCTGACAAAGACTGGGGAGACGAAGCAGGCAAGGGAATAGGAAGGTTTATTATTAAATCAAATGAGATTCAATATGAGCATAGCTCACTGCCACAGATCCTGAATCCAATATCCTACATGAGACAGATAATGATATAGACAGTGGGAGGTCCTTCCAAAGGAGGAAAAAAAAACCTAGCTTTTTTATTCCTTTTTTTTTTATCCCTTTCTTTCTTGAACCTTTGGAGAAGGAAGGGGAAGTTGGTCTTCTTTCTACTTTTTTCCTGCTTAGAAAAAAGAAAACCAATTTCCCTGCAAACACACACAAGAGACCAAAGCCAGAAACTCATTGAAAGTGCCATTCTATCAGGGGTTTCAGAATTCAGCTAGGAAGGGGAGGAGAGGAAGCCCCGTGGGTTGCTGAGGCTTCTGATTTCACTCCCTGAAAGGGGCCAAGTTCCCAGCCTGTGTAAATCAAACCAAAGTAACTAAAGTCGAGGCAGCTCCACTGATTTGTCCCCAAGTCTGAGCTCTGGCTCGCTCTCTGCCAGCATTGCTGACTGCGTTCACTCTGAGTACTTGCCTTTGGGTCGGAATAATGAATTCCCACCTTGTAAGGATCCTGACAGCAGAAAGATGATTTTCCTCAGTTTCTAATGAAAAGTGCTAAGATTAAACTGATTTTAATAGACATTAAAATACGGTCTCATAGACAATCCCCCAGTTACAGCATCCAGACTTGCTTTTTGTGCATAAAGCAATGGACAGTAAAGATGGTGCTGCCCTGATCATCAGTGTGAGCTTCGCTATAGAAAGACTCAGTCACCTTGTAGCAAGGATCTAGCAACACAGTAAACATTAACATACGGTATAAATTACATAGCTGTTTCCTTGATTTACCCGGGCATGCTAAATATTATGGACTGATACAAGAACAAAGCAGATATATTTAAGTCCTGAAGCTACCGATTCCAGATGCAGAACACAAAAGACTATTGCAGATATACAAAATTCACAGAAGCCTGCACAAACTTTCTGAACACCAAAAATCCAGTAGGTATGTATTTGCAGAAGAAATTAGCCATGTACACAATATTTAACCTGGCTATAAAAGGACATTTCATATATCCAGCACACTGTCAGATGCTCCTACAAAAATGCCAGATTTATATCCAATGGCCAAGTTGCACAGGGAGTATCTGAAGGCAGGATGGAGCTATTTAACTTTGAAGAAACAGACCTTTCAGAGACATTTCATGGGTGTATTCCAGGTGAGACAGTAAGGTTTCTGTAAATGACACTGAATGTTTTTCCCTACCTTGCAGTTGAGGGGTAAAGACTCTGAAAGTTATTTTTAGGGTTAGATTTTAGCTTTTGGCTTCAGGCAGGCAAAAGATCTCTGGCCAGCAAAAGCAATAGAAGCTCCTAAATCTTTTAAAGAGCATGTGCCAAAAGTGCCAGGTTACTTTTTCGGACTTATATAGAGAAGTTTATGCTTTTTGACCTGCCTTTCTTAATCGTTTCCCCAGCCTGGTAGAGATTCTCACACCATGGTTGGCTCTGGAGCTCTCGCTAACTTGCTGCTCTCCCCAGGCTTTACGACTACCAACACACCCACAAAATTCCTGAAACACCAGAGGCAGAATAAACAGCCTAGCTTTGCTACAGAGGAATGTAACCAGGGTGATCATGTAAAGTGATTTTGCTGTGAGCTGACCAAATAAAATCTTTTAACTAATTTAGTGAGTCATTTCAGCCATCTCTGTAAATTAACTAAAACAGTGATTTAAGAAGTCATTGGCAGGATATGTGTTTATGTATATGTGGATGTATATACATCAGGATCCAACTTAGGTGCGTTCTTTTTACAATATAAAAGTAGCAAGCCCTCAATAAGATAAACTATGTTACATTAAAGAAGAATGTGTATTTTACATGACCTGCAGTCAGATGCAAGCTGAAATCCCCTCATACTGCATTACTGCAGGCTTGTTTTTAATATAACATACTCAATGTTTCTATTAATGTTGTCTGTCTACATTTTGTATTCTCCAAAAGCTGTATTAGGATTGATATTGCTGTAGGTTATATCAGCACAAACATGTCTGTCCAATACCACATCAATACTAATAGGACTTTTAATGCTGGCTGCTGTTTTATGGGAATTTTCAGACACTATTGTGTAGAGTGTATAAATATTTATGTATGATGTGTGTTTGTGAATACATGTACATACAGAGGAACAGCCAGACCTAGTTAATCAGGCAGTTTGAAAACTTCATTGCTTCCAGATGAAAAAGAAAATTATATTAACATATCAATAGCATGTACATGCTGAGAGAGTGATTACCCTTTACATCTTCAGGATATCCAGCACCCAGGCAGGCCCAGCTACATTAACACCCTATCTTAAATATTCTGCCTTGGTATCTCTCATTTCTCTCCTACTCTTTCTTCAGACTTTCTTCTCTCTTATCTGTCTTTCCTCTTTACCCCTTTCCCTGTGTCTCATTTCTCTCTTCCTGCTTCCCTTGTTCATCTGTCCCTCTTCCCTCTTTCTTCATTCATCGCTCCCCTTGTCCTTTCTTTCCCTTCCCCCTTTTTGCTTTTCCCTCTTCCCCTCCTTTTCTCCCACCCCTATTCCCCCGTTCAGCCTGTTCTGCTTGAAGTTTCCACCTTGTGCTTGCGTACTGCTGACTTCACATTTGCTATGGTGTGAACTTCACATCTGTGAATGGATGACAGGAAAGATTAATAACCCTGCGCTCCCCTTCTCCTTGACTGTGGGCCTATCTAATGAATAAATATATAAATAAATAACACAGCTTAAAATCACCTAAATAGAGACCCAGAGCCTGGGAGAAAACAACATTCTGCTGAATCCAGTCTTTAAAAAAGAACAACAACAAAAACCCACAACCTCTAATGATCTCTAGTTTACACACTCGGCATTTTTTTCCTAAATACTTTATGGGGAAAAAAAGAGAAGTTAGAGGCAGAGGAATGAGTCCTTTCCCCTGAACCAATTAAAGGACGAGTGATTTTAAAAGCAAGAACACAGGAGATATATGAAACCTGGGGGAAAGAAATGTAGAAACCCTGCAACGTGCAGAGCTGTCAGCAGCAGTATCAGCTCAACATTGAGGTCTGCAGCAGCCGAACACAGGGCAGCAGCCACTTCCCACTTTCCAGTCAGGAATTACCCTGTGGAGCCCTGGTGTTAAGGCAAGGGTGGCATTTCTGCCTAGGGGCAGCTCCTCGCGCAGCTCAGATCTCCACCTTGCACTCCTGCCTACCCCATCCCCAGCACTCGATCCTGACACCGCTTCCCATCGTGTTTTTACAGCTTTAGGTTCCACTGGCCTCCACCAAGGCAGCAGAGATGAAACAGAGCAAGGAGATGGGTGGCTCGAATCGGTGCTTCTTGGGCATGAAGAGGGGACCATGACACCGAATGAGTCTCACTTTATTCTTCATCTCTTGGAAAATGCGTCTCAACAGACCTGTTGTTACAGAGAGGAGACAACTCAGGGACTAGTTATGGGAGAAGTCAGGCAGATCCAGTGGAGACCACGATCGCAATGAGTCCGAGTTATTACCCCTATGAACTCACCTCCAAAATGCCTTGACAAACAGTGCAATTTGGTCCAAGAAAACAAAGGAAAATAGACACAAAGCGCATTGCCCCTAATACTTGTACCTGTGAGTAATTTCATTCGTGTGCATTTATCTGATAAGATCCATAAAATCATGTGGGAAAACCCTTAGAAAAAAGATAGATATCCTGTCATATTGTCATAAATATGCATGTGGCACACACATGCACACATTGTTTATACGGTAGTTTTAAAATAACTGCTCTTAATGAAGAAAAATACTGGGTGCAGTTCCGCAGGTTTTGTTTGCAAAACAGCTATAAAGTACTGCAGGATCAGGCCCAGTGCATTCAGTTTTATAATTCTAACCTCGCATTTGAATTTTAAAAGAAAGCATTTTTTCTCTCTGGAAATTTTGCAATATTCATGAATAATAAACTGCTCTAAAATTATAGTGACCTTCAGGTTTTAAATTTGAGAAGAATTCTAGATGGAAGAAATAAATGCAGTGTAAATAACCGCTGGATAATTAAATTTATTTTTAAATAGCATCAAAGTCAGAAGAAAAAGAATAACAAAGAAAATCTCATATACACATGCACAAAGACTGCATCTGTATAATTAGTTATCTAGCAGTAACCACAGTCTTTTTTATAAAGATTGATTATTTTTGAGATTGCATCTTGCAAATCTGAACTGGAAATGCTTTTTGCGCAGTGTTCAAACATGAAGATGCCTTTGGTAACACTACAAGCTGAGGATCCCAAATAGATATTTAATTTAGATTGAACAGGACACTTATGCCATGGTAAATAAATCAGTTTATTAATGAAAGCCTTTTCATTGATGTTTAATGGCTATCTTTTCTATGGAATTGCTGTTAATCCAAAATAAATGTGTTTAATAATCAATTGGTATTTGTTTATCATGCAATAATGGTCTTATTAAATCAGAATTAAATGCCTATTAGGAAATGTTAACTTAAAGCTTTAGCATGACTTCTGAATAAGGTTACAATTAATAATTCTCTTAGGTCTTGAGGAGTAACAAATTAATTGTCAAAATATTGTAATGTGTGTTGTGAAACCCATAAATGAGAACTTTGAAATGTTAAGTACAAAGAAGAGATAAACGTTTCTAAGAAGGTATTAAAATTTCTATGTTATAATTATTACATTTAGTAGGGTTTCTGTTACTGAATTTTATTAAATCCAAAGTTTTTTTTTAATCAAATTTTGGATGATTTGGGGAAGGACAGAAATATCTTATTTTCCTTACAGCTACTTGCAGAATAGTTGCTCTTTGTTCAACACATTTTTCTTTCTAAAACTAATGTTGTATTATTAAAAATTCTGAAGTTTTTCTTTTTTTGCTCTTTCTAAACGCCTGTTTTCTTTTAAAAGACAGGGAAGGAAAATTAATAAGTAAATAAAGATTACTCATTAAGTTAACTCATTGTCCCTAATTTCAAACATGCCCCTACTCTTCAGCACGGTATTGCTCAAAACACCAGAAATAGATGTATTAAGACATCCGTCAGGTTCGTATCCCCACCATCAGTTTTCGCAGAAGTTGCAGAGCGGCTGTGATTGCCACCCTGAGGGCTGGGCTGCCTCCTGCCTGTTTTTCCTCGTTTTTCGGGGGCTGACGGAGGGATTTCCCGGGAAGGGGAGCGCTGGCCGCAGCCCTGCGGTCGCAGGGGCAACGAGCCCCGAGAAGCTCCCAGCACCTGCAGCCAGGGAAAAGGGCTCCGGGAGGCACAAAAGAGCCACGGAAAAGCAAAGAGGGACAAATAAAACCCAAATGACCGACGCTCAGGGAGCAGCTGCGTTCCATAAAGGAACTTACAAGATTTGACCAAAGCGACACCTCATTTTGCTTTTGGGCACCACGTAAAAAACCATCCTCAAATGCTAACGACTATCTCTGTTAACTGTCCGGGACACAGTCAGACCTTAAATTTGTTTTTTTCAATGTTAAAAAGAAACAGAAAGGAAAAAGAATTGGGGGTCTTTCCAAGCCTTTTCGGACAGTTAGCTGAATTATAAAAGGACATAATGCCTAGTGAAAAGAATCAACTATTTTCTTGAATCAAAAAACAAGCTGAAACCAAACACCGCTCATGCCGTCTGTGTTCGCTAATTTGTGACAACTCTTAGCATAGGAATCTCCTGACATGCATATTTATAGGAATTACCAATTACGGGAATTATGGATTTAGAGCACAAAGATCCACATTTTATCTCCTTTTTCAAGAAGGAAAAGAAGCATTGGAAAATCTCTGTCAGACTAAATGAACAAGTCTAAAATTTGTGGAATAAGGATTAGTTGCAAAGTATCCAGCAAGCAATGACTAGAGAGAAAAAAAAAAAAGGAAAAGTAAATAAATAAATAAAAATAAAGTGTCAGACTGCTCAGACAATTTGCAGGTATGAAGAGGAGAAATTCTATTAATGAATTATTCAATACGTGGCCAGCTCTACCTCCACAGGAACAAATGCAACTCCCCATCAAGTTCACAGCACTTTAAGTAGAAGGTTTACTACAGTGCTCATCAACACACTCTTACACTCTTATTTCTCTCAAAGTCTCTATAAAGAGGTTCAAATTTCTAATAAAAATGTTAACTTCCACAAACGCAGAAAATACCTTTTCAGTAACCAATATTGCACATTCCAGCCCTGAAGTGTTTCATAAACCATTTAGAAAATGTTTGCTTGTCCCAGTTAAAGTAATTAATAAGTAATAGCCCGGGAGACCATCATCTGCTGGAATCTCATTGTCCTTTCTGTATGTGAACAATAGTGCATAAATATATATATATATATATATATAATTATAATTTTGTGTGATTTGAAACTGCATGTGCACGGAGCTATTACAACCAAGCTCCAGCAAGTCAAAAGAATCACCTCGTCTATGCAACACAATTGTAATTAAACACTCCAGCCCTGTCATAGCAGCAGTCAAAGCTGCTAAGATCTGATGTACTTGGCACCAGCTGACTTGGAAAATAAACACTTTGCAGGACCTTACCTGCTCAGAAGGAAAAGGAAAGGAAGAAAAAGGAAAGGAAGGCTGTTATTTTTCACAGCAGAATGTTGAATTCTTTCCTTTTATTACAGGGAGCTAATTTAGGATCTAAATTGCCTTTGTTTTAGTTGAAGAATCCACTTCTAATTCACTGTGCAGGTTTAGATTTTACCAGCTAAGCGTTCATTGATTATTAGGAAAGAGGAGCACTTCAAAACATCATTTATTCTCTTACACACGCAGGAAGGCCAGCGCTTAATACTTGCATGTAAAGCTGGGCAGGTTTGAGAGCTTCCTCCACATAGTCAGAGTGTCATTTGGAAGAATTACATGGTCTAACGCTGTCCCTGGAATTCTGGCCTCTTAGAAGACTTAAAAATGTTACCCAGTTACAGTCATAAATAAAACAATAAAAGTTTAGATTTTAAAAAGCAAAAGCAAATACTGTCAAAAAGCAATAATATATTATATTTTATAATTAGGACATGCAGAATGCTTGCCATTTTAAAATGAATGTAAAGAATTAAACTGAGTGAAAAATTAATATAAAAAAAAATTTCAAGGTCTCCAAACATCTTTTTGCCTGTGAATCACAGAAAGCTGCAGTGGAAAGCCCCAGAGCTCCATCTTGTGGCCTTTCTTTTTGGGGGGAAGGGAAGCAAATTAAAAATAAGAATCATTTTGTTATTGATTCACTCAAATATGCAATTGCTCTTGCTCACATCACACATAGAAGAAAGGCAGGGTAGAAAAAAGCCTACGAACCATTTTTTTTGCTATTTTTCCTGTGCAATGTCAACTCTTTTTTGCTTTAGGAAAAATTTTCTGCTTTTTCCTAACCCACAGCCCATTACAAAACCCTTGCCAACAGGAGGATCTAAATTAAATAAATGTGTGGTCTGAAGGAGAGAGTTAGTGGACTACAGAAGGGCATATCACAGAGCCAAGAGGCCACCCAGTCCCCAGCTGAAACCCGTTTGCAATTGTTAACTGGGATTACCTCTTCCTCCATCAACTATTCCAAGCACTTTCCTTAATTCTGAAAGAAAAGGAACATTTGGGCCAGAGCTGCTGCGTCCCAGGCTCTGCAGCACTTTTTTGCTTTTCTAATGTATTATTTTACTCTGTTTCAGTACAACTCCTGAGAAATTTCATACTAAATGTTTTTTGCCTTATATAAGACTAAGCTGCTGCACCGAGTGTACCAATGACTCCAAGTCCCTTTGCTTTTCTTTCAACTTGCACGTTTTTCAGGGCTGGCAGTCATGCTCTGCAGTCAGTGGAAATCTTGAGGCTGAGTTTGCAAATGGATCTATGAATTTGCAATGACATAAAGGATCTTTTAGCTCAAAGGTGACCAGTTTGAAACGGGTCCCATTGTCACCCAGGGTCACTGCCATCAGACAAGCTGTTCTATGGCCCATGAGAAAGGAGTCCTGCTCAAGCCCATGCCAACCTATGACTGTGGCAGGCGTAGATATAGCCAAGCTCATTTTAGTCTAGTTTACTGGGAAAATAGCCATAAGGTAATTATAGAAGCAAAGGTGGCATTGAACCTCAAGGGCTCACTCATTAGAGATGCCTTTTCCTCCATTACTATTTTACCTGGACTAGTTATAGCAAAACCAGAAAATAGACCCTGAAAGTTAGACAGATCTTAAATACGAGTCTACTAAATAAGATCAAGGTGCTAGGGAGAAATAAGCCATACTGCAAGGTCTGATATGGAGCACTGGATACAAAAGAGAACATCTTTCTGCGGCTGGCAGGCACAAGGGTACCTATTCCCCCCTTCACCATCACACAACCTCCAAGAGGGACCTGGGCTCAGGTGCCTTTGCAGGCTCCAGAGAGCAGGGCACAGATGGGCAGACTCCTCTACCAGCCTGTGTACAGTTGAAGGTTGGCCTAGAAACAGCTGGCTCACCCACAGCTAAAAATAATCAGCATCCTCCTAGGTACAATAGGAATCTTAGGAAACACATTGTCAAGTTCGGAAAAGGTCTAGTGGCCATTTCCCCAAATCCATTTATCTTCTAGCACCAGGTCATGCAACCCCTACTCAATCTGGGGCAGGACTTTGCTCCTTCAGTACTTCTGCTGGGAATAATGTCACTCTCTTGGATGACAAAAATGTATGAAAAAGGAGCAGAAGGATGAGGTGTAGCTCCCTAGAAGATAACACCTATGCAGAACTAGCCTAACCTGCACCTGAAGTCTACAGCCAAGAAGAATAAAGCAAAGCCAAAGGAGAGACTAGGAGACCCCCAAGGAAATAAGTAAGCAGCTCTCGGAGAGGGATTTCTTTTTTAGAGGAAATGTTTCAGAGCTCCAGGCAGAGAGGCCGAGGCAAAGGATGAACGGGCAGCCAGATGTCACTGGGAGGACATTTGTCAAAGTTTGGGGTTGAGCAGGAAGGGAGAGGCGGCTCCCAGAGGGGTTCAAGATCAGAGCAGCTGGAGGAAGCATTAGGCAGCTCAACACAAATACGCTGCAGTGGGACAGCCCAAGCCAGGCCCTGACAGCAGGTGGGTTCTGTAGCACACATCTGCTTTCTCAGGCCAGAATCACTCCTTGCAGATAAGAGACAATTGCAGCTAGGGGTATATTACTAAATAAATCCAAACTTTTCAACTATCTTCGTGGACTATGAAAAGACAAGAAAAATTCTGGGCAGATGCAAATTTTTGGTAAAGGAACAAACAGGATAACTGGATGATGTATGCATTTGCATCTCTCTTTCATGGATTCATTTATACAACAAACCACATTTATTTCTATCCAAAAGAAAGAAAAAGAAAAAGAAAGAAAAGAGAGAGGATACAAGAGTTGACTGACATCTTATTTCTCTGTGTTTGCATTTTTTTGCCATGCAGGGCATAATCTGGTTCTTAGGGAGTTAATGCACCTGCCATTCCAGTGCTGACAAGCAGTTTTTCAGAGGAACACAGTATTTTTTTGTATATTTATTTATCTAAGGAGCCTTGAAGATTGTACTCAGGAGACTTCTTGAGCACTGCCAATAACTAGCAGGTACCAACACATGTACATTTTTGACTGCACTATGATTGATGGTGCTTATTTGTGGCTTTCTGCCTAAATCTCTCCTTTTCTTTGCTTTGTGTCTGTCTCTCTCACTAGGGTTTTGTTGTTGTTGTTGTTTTTTAAATAATAAAGACACTTTAGCCATTTGGGCTGGCAGGGAATGAGGGGAAGCAGGGAAGGAATGATTTATCTGTTGCCCCTGTTTCGAGCTGCTTGAGTCCCCAGAGAGTTTCAAAGTAGTCAGTGATCGGAGAAGGAAAATTAAGAGCTCCCGGCAGTGAGGACTTGTGTGGAGAAGGGGGTCGTAAGGAAAACCACTTTCCAGCTCTGTTCCTGCCTCGCTAGCCTTCCCACATCCCCACAACACTGTGGGGGCAGAGTCCCTCTGCCCTGTGTTCCTGCCCACTCACAAGTCAGGAGATCTCACAAATTTACACGGGAAAAAAAATAGTCTTGGTTTGTCCGCTCCTTCCTTCTCTTGCTCTCCTCACCATTGGGAGGTAAGGGGGTGACAACTCCATAGAGAAGACACACATAAGGAAATGAGCAATTTGGGAATGAGAAGACAGCAGAAGTCTCTGAATCCACCTAGCACCAACACCTGCCCAACTCCCTTCACAGGCGTCCCTCCAAAGATGAAGGTATTTGGGGCATTTCAAAGACTTACGGCAAATGCAGCCAAAGCTCTAACCTGGATTCTGTTTCTCCTTCGATCCCACAGGTACTAATTGCTCTTATTACTCTTCCTGAACCCTCTACACCTGCACAGCATGTTGGCGAGAAGGGCAAGAGTGTTTCCTGCTTCTCTCACATAGGTGAACAAACTGCTTCTCTTTCAAAGGAGGAAAATTGATCTATTGAAAGCTGAAGCATGGAACGCCTGGCCCTGAGGCAGAACTAGCAGGAGATCTACCAGGAGATCACCTGGAACTGGCAGAGCAGGAGCGCTGGCTGTGAGGAGAGACAGACTCCTGCTCATTTTCACCA
>NW_010588543.1:10039-20644 GCF_000705375.1 Tinamus guttatus
TTCCCCATCATTCATTGTAATAGGAAGCTTTGGATACTTAAGAGAAAAAGATAGATTGAGCAATGGTCCCTAGTTGAAATTATCAGAAAACTTACGAAAAGAGCATGGAAATGAGTGAAAAGCCTCCTGGCAGAAATAGTTCTGGTTGTTTGTGGTTCGGAGATGTAGATGTGATTCACAGAAGAATCCAGAGTTTGGAAGCAGAGAATTCAACCTCTGGAAATGTTTGAGCTAAGGCGACTCCACCACGAGGGAAGAGGAGATGGCCCGGGGCGTCTCCTGCACCTGCCCGGTCGGGGGCAGCATTAAAAGCAAAGCAACTGCCTGAGGGGGCTGTGCAAGAAGTTCTTAATAAAATTAGTAATTTTAGGTTAACCTAAAAAGCCTCAAAACAGAAACTTGTTCTTTCTGGACCTGAGGCCAGCAAGTTTCCATTTATTTCCAAGAGCAAATGCTTTAATTTGCATGGAGGATATTTGTGAGGATATTATAGCCCTAGGTGCCTTAACACTAAAGAATAATTGTCTCGTCCTCCAGACAACACAAGTTGAAAAGGAGTTTTGTAACAAGCAACGTAATGGGAACAAATTGCTTGAGGTTGCCCCTGAGGACAATATTAAAGGTTTGTCCTTTCCCTTCTGGGGCAGTGGAAGACAGGCAGCTACTCTCTGGTACTCACGTTTCACCGTTTGCTCTGACAGCTGTGTCTGGAAAGAAACCTGTGTGAGGGGTGAGATGATGCCAAACACTGTTTGCAGTGTGAGAAAAATCAGCCTGAAGAAATGCTTAGCACAGCCTGTCTTGTGGAAGACAGCACGTACGAACTCATTCAGAGACTAAGCAACCACGAACGCCTCCAGCTGGGGAGCACACGTCCATCAGTCAGAATGTCTCTATCTGTGCACCCAAGCCCCCATGGCAAATTTGCTTTAAAGTGCTTTAAAGCACACATCGTCTTCATTATAAGGTATTGGGAAAGGTGGACTGCTACATAACACTTCAGATTGCTTTCAGAATTGATCCAGAGGCGGGCTAGAGCTCATCTGAGATCAAGATCTGGTTTAAGAACTAGGCTGGTCAGGCCAGGCCTCAGGAGACATCAAGCATGACCATCTGGGGAGACTCTTGGGTTTTCTGTTCCAAACGGGAAGAAGGTGGGTGCTCCTGGGCACAAGAGACTCTTGTTTGTGCCTGGTGTGATGAGAGATCTGAGAGGAGAGGTGGGAGTAAGGGAAGCGACAGAACACGGAATTTTCCTTTTTAAGATTCCAGGCCGAATCAACAGTTAGAATTTCAGTCATGTTTGGACTCTGGCAAATAGACAGGGCAGCAAGATGGTTCGAGGCAGGAACCCAGATGCTTTCAAATGTCCCAGAGTTCTCGAAGGTTTAAAGTTCAAAGCACTGACTTCAGCACTCAATAGCCCTGGCAAGTGCTAAGAGGAAAGCTCTGGCTTGTGCTAGGACCTCAACAGGGAAGGAGCGGAGCTGGTGCCAGAAGTTTGGGACGGGCTTTTCTGAATTTCTATTGCTGCTCATTAAAGCCGCTATTCCTATGCCTGCACAAAAGCAGGGAAAAGGACAGGGAGAGGATGGGGTTCTTAGTTTTGAATGATTGTGTTACCCACTTTTTGCACGCCCGAGCCTGGCTTTTTGGCAGTACATTCATGGGTGAAGGAATTATTGTCCCTCTGCTTGAGGTTGGTTTAGGCAGTAACAAAGTTCTGTTGTTTTGGTTTGTGGTTCTTGTTTGGTTTTGGAAATGGATTTAACCCAGAAACTGAAAACAATGCTCTATGTTACTTAAAGCAGAGATGTTCCTATTCCTTGTTAAGGGTGGGTTCTTTTTGTTTGTTTTGGTTTTGGTCTTGTTTTGTTTTTTCCTCCATGGTGCTATTTTGGGTTCTAGCCTGTCTGTTGTGCACAGGCTGAAGCGCTCGCTCTGGTTGTTTACAACAATTTCTCCGTGCATTGCCAGGCTTTTCTCCCATACAGCACAGTTTTGTTGGCCTTGTACAAAATGAGCCACAGTGAAAATAAACTAAAAAAATGGGAGTTCAGCAGCCCTCAAAAGTTGTCTCTAGACCTGACGACATTGTAAAAGCATGAAACACCCAGGACAACTTCCCAGTTGGATTCAGAAGCTTCAGTACTTAGATTCACTGCTAAGGGCTTTGCTTCTGCAAATCTGGAATTGAAAAGCTTTGATTTTGAGTGTCTTTAAGAGAGGTTCTGTTCACTTCAGCCTGGTTCTGCCGAGTGTGCAACAGTCGCCGCTGTTGCTGCTGTCGCAGTGACCGGCTGGGATCACTGACCTCGGGGCTCCCGAGACCCCCTCCGCTGCCGTGGAGCCCAGACCTGCTTCCCGGGGGCAGTCGTGCCTGGCTGTGGGATCATTATGGCTAGAAAAGACCTTCAAGGTCGTCAAGCCCACCCATGATCACCATGCCCACTAAACCACGTCCCTAGGTGCCTGCTGAGCAGGTCTGTAGGATTTCTCAGGCCCAAAGAGGGCAGCGGGGACAGGGCAGAGCTGGGAGAGAAGCAGCTCCCCGGGCTAGAAGCACATGCAGCAAACGCAGCAGACAAACAGCTACCAGTGCTGACAGCAGCCAGCTCCCACAATACATCCCAGGGGCGGCTACCAGGGTCTGAACACGGCACACAGATCCGGAGCGACTGTTTTCCAGCTGCTCCCGACTCTGCCGCCCCAGAGAGCAGATCTGCACGGATTCTGCATCCTTAGCACTCAAGTGTTGCCCCGCTTTGGGCTGCAGAGGACAGCGCAGTCGGTGCTCTCTAACTCAGCAGGCTGCACTGAGAAACTTCGTCTGTTTGCTTCCTAAGACTAAGCACAGTTACTGAAATGGAGCATGCAGCACATGCACAAATTCCTGGATGCTCCTGCCCCCCACAAACCACTGCAGTCCTCACCAGCAGGCAGCAGCCTTAGCTAGAAGCAGCGCTTGCTGGCCCTTTTCCCCAGTATAAAACGCCTCCTGAAAGGCACTATAATGAGCACAGCCCATCTAGGAGAAGTTTATAAAATACAGCATGAAAATCCAATTGTGTCAGGGCAAAACAGCCACCTGGGGTGTAAGAGCAGGAAAAAGTCACCACGTTACGGAGCTGCTCACGGGTCTTGCTGTACTCTGCCCACGTGGCAGCAGCAGCAGGTGCCCCCGCGCCTGCACACGCTGCTCCCGGGCTCCTGTGTCACCCCATCTCCTCCCTTGTGCTGGGAGCCGAGTCCTCCAGCCAGCTGAGCCGCTCGGCCACCGGCGAGCACACAGACAAGCCCAAGGCAGCGGCTTACTGCCGCCACGGCTAATATTGCCAGCAGAACACATCCAGCTAGGGCATCTCTGTCAGATGTGCCCATAACAGATGCACCACACACAGCCTGGGATTACAGGAGCATTGTAGTGACTCTAAAAGTTAATCATTGAAAAGTTAGAATAAGCCAGAGGTAGGGTGGCCTATGAAACCTTAATTTAGCCTCCTTGTGTGCCCATATCATGCAGACATCTTCCATGACACAGTCACACGTCCTTCTCCACTACCTCTGTTTCACCCGGCACACAGAACAGGCAACACCCACTTAATGAGCAGCTCATCACTGATTTAATTTTCCTGCTGCTTAGCATGTGTCCCCATCCCTTGTTCAGCATGTGCTTCTCAAGCTTGGCTATGAAAATGCAACGAGTAAGTCCCTTGGTGGGGACTTCTGCCACGCTCATCATTAGAGCACTTGATTGTTTCACAGATGTTAATGGAATTTATTTTCTTGATTCCTCTGCATACTCATTATTTGGTGTGCACATGGAAAAACAAAGCTGAATAAAGTAACAAAAAAATAAGATAAAAGCAAGATACACGTCAAAATTGTCCACGAGGGGTGCATTTCAGGTGCGAAGTAATTTCAGATTAGCTGAGCGTAGTCCAGCAGTAAGTCCTCCTCTAGCCAGTCTGCATGAACAGGCTACCACTTAGTGGGTATGTTATCCTGTCCAGTGACAGCTCTAATTCTTTTTATCTGGTTTTTAGAGTTTGTTGAGATAGACTTTATCTATCTCAACAGAAAAAAAAATGCAGTAATGTTTGTATGTGTGTGTGAAAGCCCATGTGCACCACAAGACAAAGTTCAAGACAAGTATCTTTCACAAAAGATAATAGAAAAGGAAAAGCACTGGAGCTACCAGCAAGGCATGTGATCAGAGCATAAATTGTCACTATTAGCTGCATGCCCCCAATCATGGGACACTCAGGAGCTTGCACCCTTCTCTCACAGGCCTCTTCATATTTAGTCGGGGTTGTCACATGCCTGTGTCATGTTTGTGCCACATGTCCCCCTTTTTTTTCAGTTTCAAAACCTATCTAATGAGCAGTATCGTAGTAGAACGCTGTTTCTCCAGGTACTTATTTGGCATGGTTAAAGAACACAGTGAAACTGAAACTAATTTGCTGTGAACACTGGTGCACTCGACCATGAGGTTGTGTTTTAGTAGAAAGCTGTATGTGACACGCAGATTACAGGCAATTTTTAATTGTCAAGCTCAATCCTTCATTCAAATGAATACATTGTCAGAACCCTAATTACTTCTGTTAGAAATGCTGCAGCTTATTAAGAGAGGGGCATAAGTCTTTCTCTGTAAATTCCTGATCATTGCAGTGCAGTTCCAGGCCATTTGTGAAGTGCTCCAACATTTCATTTACAGCCTGTTTCTCTCTTCATGTGGATTCTGATTGCAAAATCATCAATCATTACACAGTATTAGCCACGTGATGAACCATGTTACTTGTTAGCTCTGACTCCAAAATAACCCCATTAGTCTCTTCCTCATTATCTCCTGTTCCTCTTAATTGCTTACAGGCATGCTGAAGAAAAAAAGCCTTTTATTCAGCCCCCTTGCACTTTTCTAGCAATGAAAACTGCAGGCACATTCAGTAACGACCCTTCTGGCATTCGTTGAGTGCTACCAAGTTTCACGGACAGGTTTTGAATTTCTTATTTATTAAGCAAACACTCAGTGCACGCAGCAGGAGCTGCTTGCCCAACTGCAGAGTCTGATCCGTGGAAAAAATTCAGCAGGCCCAGTCCCTGCCAAAAATATAGAAATTGTATGTTAATTATGTTTTGAGGGAACAAATGCACCAAAATTTGACCTCCTGCCATTGCTGATATGTTCAGGCCGAGTCCACGCACCAGAATGTGATCAAGGTGGCTGGCACTTCATCAGAACTTGAGGGTTACAGGCCTGCGTTTGCTTTTAGCTGGAAATGCTGACTGCTAAAAGGTGCTTTAGCTACGATGTGACCTGGCCTAGGAGCTGCATAAACCCATGAAGTGTTGCAACCCCAGCAAGGCACAGCCCAAACACACATGCAGAAATGCTGCGTCTTGTAACAAGTTACCAGACCAGGGTAGCAGAGACCATGGCTTAAGGCACGACTTAACACATTATAATGAGACGTTTATAAACTACTGCTGGGCAATATTTAGTACATCCCTGGGCACCTCATGTTGCAGGGAAACCTCCCCTCAGTGGGTAGCTTTTAAGGCAATGCCCTTAGTGTGATCTTGCCCTACATTGAACAGCCCAAGGCTACCGTGTCCTTGGCCGGAATCGCGAGCCCCCGGTGGCAGCAGCCCACGACTCAGGGCAGGCAGCGAGGGAGAAGCGGCAGCAGCTTCCCAGGCAGGGAGCTGCCCATGAACACACCGCTCACGGAAGGTTCCCCTGCCCGTCGCTAGCACGGCCTTCTGGCCGAGTTTGGATGACACTTCTGGTTTTGTTTTTGTGTGTGCATTAGGTACAGACCTAACGTGCAATTTGTGCGCTAGGTACAGGAAAATATACATATATAATAGTTTAGATAGTATAGGTGTATGGAGTGCACAGAGAATAAATTTTCAAATTTCTATCTAAAAAAAAGCCTCTGAAGTATCATGTCTGAAATACTGTACCCGATACCTGATGTTGCAGATGGGCTGGGAGTGCAATAGCCAAATCCTGACCTGGGGGCAACTTCCCTTTATAGAGACAGATGTATACATTTATTCAGTATTAACTAAGTATTAACTAAGAAGTAAGAGGAGGAGAAGTAAAAAGTATTATATCCGTGTTGGTGGATCTCGGTTTTCTGTGGGGCAGAGGCTCTGAACACATTGGCTTTCTTACGTATTTGAGGAAGTAGTTTAGTAAACTTCATTAGTTTAACACAGAATTCACATGTGCAACCACCTTCAGAAACCAAACTCAGCTTTGGCGATTAATGGACTTTGCCGTTTTCCTGGGGCAGCTGAAAGAGTAGTCAGCAGTTTGACTTGGCAGCAACATTAAGTTTAAAGGGTCTGTTTGCTTCCCAAATCCTAGCCAAGTAGTTTTGAAAGGTTTATTATTCTCCAATATGCTAAGATAAAATAATACTCATTGCCTTACAAAATTTTCAGGAAGGAGAAAGAAACTGAGTACTTTCCTTAGAGAACCTGCTTTATTATACAAGATTGCGTTCAAAATGTTGAGAGAAGAGTTTAGTCGCATGGTACTTCTTAATAATGAGTGAAAATAAACCCCAAATTGCTAACACATTACCCCATTTCTCTGTTACTGCTTATTCTGTTCACTGAAATAAAAGAGGAAAATAGGACCCTGTTTCCACAGGAGACTTCTTCCTAAGTAAACACGTTTTCATGATTTAGGAGAGGACAGTGCTGATGCCCTGCTCCAGCTACAAGCGGAAAAATGCACAAATGGGAGATTTTTTTCACAGCTAGGCCTGGTGGTAATGGAAGAATCCCCTAGTAACATACCAGACAGACATCAGGTTGCATGTTCAGGTACTGAAAGCTACTAAAAATCTAAATTTCTAGTCGGATTTTGATAATTAGCACTTTTGCTTTCAGCACCGAACACTCATAGCACAGAAAGCCAACCAGGCTATGTCCAAACTGAGCATCTTTTGGTGCCATACTGGACGCAGTGTCACCATATGCTGGAAATGCAGTACAGAGGTTGCTGAGCTCCCAACACGAGCATTATTTTGCCTGAATCAGAAATAGTACCTGATGCTGTTCTCATTTGTAAAACGAGTTTCTTCTCCAAAGTTGGCTGATGTGGCCTTTCAGGTCTGACTGCTATTTCGGCTGCATGCAAAACCCCATCTTGGTTCCATCTGTGCTTTCCTTTTCAGCCTCTTCATTTCTTGTATGTTCCCACCAATGAGGGAAGAAAAATGGAAAGAGCAACTACTCATTGTTTTAGTTTTAAATGCAAGGTAGGCTTGGATTAGGCAAGAGCAGCTTACCTTTTTTAGTTTTAAATGCAAGGTAGGCAGAAGCACTGAGCTTGGATTAGGCAAGAGCAGCTTACCTATTAAGTAACTACATTTCAGAAAAAAAAAAACAGATTAAAATTGGGGGGAAGAAGGGCTTTAAAACACAAATGTTCTGGTGGTTATGAATCACTAGAGTAAAAAAAAAAAACAACAAAAAAACATGACTCTCTATGTAGCAACATTTAGTGTGACTGGTGCCCATAGCATTAACTGGAAAATCAGAAATGAAGCTGAGGGATGCATGTAATGGTTGCAGATCTCACTGCATGCACTTTACCCAGGAGCTCACACCATCAGAAACACACTCCCCTCTACTTCTAGCATCTCTGAGTAAATTAGGCAAAGTTGAGCTACACAGCAGATTTTGTACAGATGACTTAAAGACAAATGACTGCAGTTTAAAGTGCACTTGTCACTGATACCTTGGTCAGACTCAACAGCTAAACGTGTGCAAATGTTACCTGCTAACAGACAAAGAGGTTAATGGAGACACTCAACAAAAACATAAACAGGGCAGTAAACGCCATGTCACCTGAGGCATTGCCTGTTCTCTACTCCTTCTGGCCAGATAAGAGACGTGGCTACATCAGGACATGTAACTGAAGAACTCAGTCTTTCCTTGAGGGAGAAAGTTGCATTTGCTTCTACCCTGAAGAAGGAGATAACACAGAAGACAATGTGTCCACACCAAGGAAAACTAAAGTGGTGAAGGACGGCTGCATTCAAGCATCTAAAAACATGAAATGTGTTTACAAATCTCAGAGAAGCAGCATATGAGGAAAGACAAGTTTTGGATTAAAATCCTACTGAATGGGATGGGAAAATCAAAAATCAGCAGAAGGCAGAACCAGCAAGGCAAGAACGACCACAAAAATGGCTATACTTCCACTGCCACAGACACCTCTGAGATCAGCAAGCAGAGATATTTAGTGCTCAAAATCTACTGATCTCCCTGAGCAGATTGAGACTCAAAGCAGACCAGAGAGCAGCCCTTTGTTAATCATAATAAAGAATCTGCTGCATTCAAAGGCAGTTGCAGCGAAGTGGATGTGTGCCAGTGCAGCATCACTGCTCCAAGAGGAAAGAAAGGCAAGGAAATTACAGACCCTTCATCTCAATGGCTGCAATTGCAAAATAAGAATACAACAGAGGGGTAAGTTTGCAAAATGCATATGAAAATGGAGCATCATTCTCTGTAATCTAGTTGCAGAAAACTAGGAGGGATAGATGGTGTTGGTTAATTAATCTCCTTTTTGACTCAGCTCTGCTACACTTTATTAATACTCAAAATAATAATTCATGCCGCTCACCTAATGCTATGTGGTAGAAGAGGTTAACTCTCCTCTCTTTTTAGAGAGACGAAGATGGCTTTAGAAATCCATTTTTTGTAAGGAGAAAGTCACACTAATGTAGAAAGAATAATCTAGGTCCCCAGCTCACATGCCTGGGTTTTGTGCCAGCTGAACTTCAGGAACAGTGCAAGGACACGGTGACCACAGAAATGGGTGCACTGAAAGAGAAGAATCTGTTTTTTTTTCAGGAGACATAACTGCACATTTTTTTTGACACTCATCTGTGTCAGATAAAACTCCCTCAAGCCTCTTTCGAATAGGTAACGTCTGTTGCACTCCCTACTTCTTCTCTTCTCCCCTGTCCTGGTAAACTGCCTGTGAAGAAATGTGTTCAAGGAAAAAAAATCTATGAGGAAACGGATATTAGAAACACAACTCCCGGTTTCCTCCACATTTCTGCCATTTTTCAGCTCCTCCAGCTCGCATTCCTGATACTTTTTGCCTTCGTTTACCACTCTTTTTTTGCTGCCCTTCTGCAATTACACCCTTCAGCCTGCCCTGCTTAGGCTCTGCTATCCCTGTTGCTCCTTGCATGTAGTGTTTTCTCAAGCCCCTCCATTCTGCCTTCATCTTCTGCTGAGAATTTAGCTAGCTAGGTAATACGTTCCCAAAGACTAACCCTTGCAGGGCAGACACTTCATTAGGTTGTAGCTCCTCAAGTAAAACCCATTCTCTTGCCACACATGGCAGACTTGTTCACTCTACTAGAATGGTTCTGACCAAGCAGCTCTAGCACCAAGACATGGGAAAGCCTCTGTGGGAACTCTGGTTCATTCCTCCCCATATTCTCATTTTGTTTCATGTCCCCAACCTTCTACCTCTCTGGTCTCTTCCTCTTGCTACAAAGTTTGGAGTAACAGGTTGACTCATATTTTTTAAATGATTATACGTAAGTAAATTTGTTGTTTGAACACTGAATAAGGAACCCTCCATATTTAGTAATACTTCCTGTACCACAAGGCTTTTTTCTTATTCACATAAATCACAGACTACACATAAAGTTCCTCTGCCAAAGAAAGTCAGCAAAATGGAATAGCTTCAGTGTATCTAAACAAAATCCAACCACTAAGAAACCCCAAACTACTCAAAAAACAGTAACTTTGCACCACTTGCAAAAAAATAAACAGATCCACAAGAAGACACTCAGACCCACTGCCACTTCAAACCTGAGTTCCTCAGTCTTCCCAGATCTCTCGTCTCAAAACCAGCCTCCTAACCACCAGCCAGAGAAACGAATGAGATTTAGTGTGAAATTCAAGACCACTTAGTATTTCCTGGGAGATTTGTTGCAGTTTACAAACTAAACTGACCATGTTAGTTAGTTGCAATTCATTGCATTTCACACTCCGTAAGTGTATTCCCCCCCAAAACTCGTGTTTAACACTGAGCATTTATAAACTGTATTACGTAGAATAGCTGGTTACTGGACTACAAGTTGCCCCGATCTGCATTAGCTTCAGCTACAAACTGAGCTCTCAGCTAGTCAAGGTTAGCTTAAAGATTATGCAGTGTGCTTGCATATATTCTGGGTGCCTTTGGACTAGATGCTCTCCAGGTCCCTTCCTAACTCAAGCCTTCTGTGATTTACATGCTGGTTTCTGAAACTGCTACTTGTACCTGATTCCAAAGCCGCTTTCCAGAAAGGAGGGCTACACAGGCTTTATGTATGTCAACTCTGAAAGGGAAGCTGGAAGTACAGTCTTGTACAAGCTTGTTTTTGGCAACTGTGGCTTTGGGGTGATCATTTATAACCAACCGTGAAGAGATCCCCAGGGGAGTGGCCGCACTTCGGGCGCAGAATGGAGCAAGGCTCGCGGCGGCCGCAGCGCTCGGCTGCCACCTCCGCCATGGCGGAGAAACGGCGGCAGGGCGGCCCCGCGGAGGCCCGCCCGGGAGCTCGGGCTCGCACGAACCCT
>NW_010588543.1:27064-67425 GCF_000705375.1 Tinamus guttatus
CAGGGGGTGCAGGACAGCCCGCTGCTTCCCTCTCTCACTTGCTCCTTCTTTCATTTTCTTAAACGCTAGAGGGGAAAATAACATTTTGGCAAAAGCTTTGGGGAAGGGGGAGCGGTTGAAACGGCCTGTGCCGGGGTGCGCGCAGGGAGTTGGGGCCGGGTGAGGTGCCGTTGGCGCGAGGTGCCCAGCTCGGCCCTGCCCGCGCGGGCCCTGCAGGGACAGGTACGTGCACGTCACCTGGCGCCGCGCCTGGCCCCAGCCTGCGGCCCGCCGGAGGCAGCCGCCGTGCGGGCGCTTCAGTGAGTGACTTTGGTGGCATTTCGGTCTTGCAGCCCTACTTACGGGAAGTTTCCAAGTGTTGGAACCCTGCGCAGAGACCCAAAATGAAAATGGATTATTTGCATAGTCTGAATTGGGTGCTGGATGTGCGCAGGTGGGGATCCTGCAAATTTAGGCTTAATTATTTTATCGAGAGGGGCTCTCTGTAATTACTGCTTCAGTGAGTGACTTTGGTGGCATTTCGGTCTTGCAGCCCTACTTACGGGAAGTTTCCAAGTGTTGGAACCCTGCGCAGAGACCCAAAATGAAAATGGATTATTTGCATAGTCTGAATTGGGTGCTGGATGTGCGCAGGTGGGGATCCTGCAAATTTAGGCTTAATTATTTTATCGAGAGGGGCTCTCTGTAATTACTGTTCCCTTGGGATATGCCAGGATGGTAGAGTTCAATCTGTGTGCAGGTCTGCGGAAGATCAGTGTGATAGATACGCAGTGATTATGGCGAATTGATGTGTGTGAAAGGGCAAAGGGTATCCATTTTGGTTTGTTTTAATAGGCTGTGTAATGACTCTTAATTTAACAAGAGCTAGAGGTGCCTGTTGCAGTGCCGTTTTGACATTGGAGTCTTTCCTGTATCCATAAGAAGAGCAAATGGAGAGCAGAGAAATCCAAGTTATCCCTCTGTTGTTTCAGAGAGTTTGATGCAGTGGTAACAGTAAATAAATCTGACCAAGTTCGGTCACTGGGCTCTCTGGCTAACTGTTCAGTGAGGTTGTCAAGTACCATGACGTAGCGTTATGGTCTGCACGGGTCAGGCCAGCGTATCTCCAAACGCTGACACGCTGGTCCTGCGTTGTCACTGCAAAGCTATCAATGTGATGCTTGAACTGCAGCCTGGGAACGATGGGTACCGTCGAAGCGTCTGGGGCCATGGGTCTCCTGACAGTGAAACTGCTACTGCTGCAAAAACTTAAGAGAACATTATCCTTTGCATTTCATAGGAGAAGCAAGTAATGCTGAATTCCCAAATGGAGAACTGCAATCTGAAATATCATTTGGATTGCATAGCTATAATCTGTGTAAAATAAGAGTTATCTGAGTATATTGTTTTTTCTGCCAGCGCTTATCACACTATCAAAGAGTAGGTCTGTTAACAAAAAGTGAGATAGTTAGGCTATCTTTCTTGCACTTAAGAGCATATGTTCACATAGGAACATGTACTTATTCCCCTGGAAACTAAATCTGCCTCACAGGTGAGATGACTGAAGTAATGTATAGCAGGCTCATTTTAGTATACAGAATCTTCTTTTAGTGTACAGAATCAAATCTTCTGTGTGTAGTAGTTCAGTAAATAGGTGCTGGCATTTGCTCTCTTTAGAAGAGTATTTCTGACTGTCATGACATGCTCAATTTTTGGTTCCGGTATTTACACTACTAAGTACAGTAAAGAATGGAAATTGTTATAATTTAACATTTTAAAGGAATTACAGCATCTTTGCTTTGTGTTTATTTCTTTAGGGAATAATAGTGTAGGCAGATTAAAGGTGAATTAAGTAGATAAAAACAAATGCAGAGGACTGACTGCAAAACTGAGAGGATAATAGGCCTTGCACAGTACATCTGTGCCCTTGGTAAAATGGCATTTTACATCTTGACTTTTCACAAAATGACTTCCAGAGTGCATCACAGCAGCCCAGTTCAGTGTGGATACAAGTGTGGATGAGTGTATCATGGAACCTGTGAACTGGAGCTGGTAATTTTAAAAAAGTTCCTGAGACTTTTCATTTTGATGTGAAGTTATTTGGGCCATCAAGCCTCACAGCCATGGTTTTTTGTTGTTGGGGGTGGTGGGTTTTTTTTTTTTTTTTGGAGGGAAGTCTTCTGCATGCCCTGAATACTTGCATCCAGTTTCTGCTTCTCTCAAATATGTGGAGAGAAATAGGAAGTAGTAGTTCCTCAATACAAGTCATTTCTTTCCAAGGCTTGTATTTGGGCAAAAAGAACGTTTTGCTTGATTAGCAAGGGTTATATCATTTAGCTTTCATATGTGCATGAAATATATTCTAACAGGCTGTATGCGAGATGCAGAATTCTTCAAGCACTAGTTTTACTTGGTGATGAAGAGATCTCAAAAACTCTTTAGGAGGTTACATACAAGCTTAAAAATAAACTGAAATGTTCCCTCTCAGACTAATAATGGTGATAACAGTCTTAAGGAAAATGCATTTATAATGTCATAATTCCTGGTCTGACCTTGGAGCCTGTTATGTGGGTCTTGCTACAAACGCAGAACAGATAATATTGCTCCATGTTCTGGAAAGTTGAAGGGTAGCACCCGAGCTAATAACCAGCTATTGGCAGGCAGTGCAAGACAAGGAAACTGTAAGACAGCATCAGCAGATTAAAACCAGGAGCTCAGCCGTGTGTTGGTAAGTAAACAACACATTTATTTTTTAAGTTTCAAGCTTATAGTTTCCTTGGCTGAAACTGTGGCTAATGAGGCTGATATGGAAGCTGTGCAGCTAGACTTGGGACTTTTCTTCCTGATTAGAAATAAGAAGTTTATATGTGAGTGGAGGCAGAGATGGGGTGGTGAGATTGTAAAGTGTTGTTTTTTTTTTTTTTTTTCTCCACTCTCCCATAACTCAGAATGAATGGAAATAATGTGGTGGGGTTTTTTATGTATTTTTTCCTTTTTTTTTTCACGAAGAGCAGATATAACCATATTGCCCTTAAAAGGAACTGTGTTACTGTATTTGAAAACTGGTTATGTGAGAATAGAGAGGTATAATGGAGTCACGAATCTTGGTTCTTATTTGTTAGACCGTTTGCAGTCTAGGATGAATTCAAGTTAGGATGACAAATGCAGGTCATGACTGTGCAGGCTCTGCCTCCATGTATGCAGTGCAGCCTGTTAGACATGTGCATGCAGCTCTGTCTTCCTGTGTTTGAGAACTAAGTGTTCGAGAACTAAGTGTGGAAGCAGTGTCCTTCATGGACCCATCAGCAACATTTGCAACATGTTATGCTGAATGTAGGGGCTCACAGACCATCTGTGCCTGGCCTGGCTTGTCCCTATGCTGCTCTTTCTAGCCTTGCCTCTGACTCAAGTTCACCAGGAAGCCTCACAGGTCTGTAGCTCACCTTTGTATGCTCAAATTCTACTTGACCATGTGTTTTCCCAGCTGTTAAATTTGATCACTGAAGTGCACTGGAGTTTCTGAAGGCACCAAAGAGATCTTAAAAGACCATGGGATTAACCTGTGTCTCGAACTCTGCTGCTTGGCCACATCAGAGGCTGGGATTTTGGCTGCTTGGGTTGTAGAGAACTTGCTGGTCCCAGCGGGTGTCTGCTCTGGAAATACTCTTGGGATTGAGCAAGGGGGTGGTGGTTGTTTTTTTTCCCCTCAGGATGAGAATGCTTGTTGGCTTTCTGATCCTTACCCTTGAATATCTGTAATACTTTCAAGTGATTTATTGAATGACTGATGGCTAAAAGTAGTAAGCGGCTTGACCCTTCCTACTACTTGAGGTCAATCAAGTGAGTAGAAAAGAATACTGGGCTAAGAGAAACTGTGATCGCTATCTCTGTTTATTTCAGAAGATTAAATGGCAAGTGTGCAAAAAGTGTGTTAACTTCTGCGGTGTTCCCTAGATTCCTGGGCTTGTGTTTGACATCTTGAACTGCGGGCTGTTGCGGAGCGGAGCGTGTAAGCGTTTAACACTACCAGCAGTGATGAACGCGCTGCGGTTTGATTGCTCTCACCGTTCAGGCAACTTGCCAAACTCTCCCATCTGAAATGATGGTTGTGGTGACATTTTTCTCATTGTATTAAAAAGTACATGTGTGGGTGGTATTTGTTGTTTGACAACAACACTAATGAAGACAGGAAGCTGAACAACTTCTAGTAGTTGAACTGTGGATAAAAAACACAGATCTTTTTGCTGTTTCTATAAGGGACAAAGACTCCAACTTCCATAAAATCCTAACAGAGCTGAAGTTGGTGGGGAAAAAAAAATCCCACTAATATAAACAGAATGGGAATTTAGCCCAATTACTTAACCACATGTGAATCCATTAGTCTCCTAAAACCTTTCCACAGCAGCCCTTGTAAGTTTTAAGTATTGCGTCTAACCATAGGGGACAGTTACAATTACTGGACACAGCAAAGAAGTAAAACGTCTCCATGATTACATACTGAAGTGTGAAATTATACGGCCCATCATTTTTCCATCTTTAGTTTTTTTTTTTTTTTTAACGTAATGGCAAAAAGGTTACTTGACCTTTAGAGAGGCAGTGCAATTATGACAAGCAATCATAAGATCGGATGATTACTTTAAAAATCTTTCTGCTTCAGCAGATGAAGTGGCTAATGCTTGTATCCTACTGACATAGAGAAGAAATTTTGATAACCTCATATAAGTGCGATGTTGTAAAGTTGTTAGCGAAACATTTAAGCTAACTTGACCACATACATACACACATATCCCTTTGAAACAACCAAAGGTACTGTGTTTGGATTAAAAATGTCTTTGCATGTTTTTTCGCAAGTCCTTTTTAATTGATTACTAATGTAAGTACTGTCAAAGGAAATTCTGAAACCTATTTATTACCGCATTCTATGGCTTCAGGGATAACTACTGCTGATTAGTGTTCTCACACAAGACAAAGCTCCTCAATCCTGCTTCTCTGTGTAGTTAAATGGATGTTTCTACTGCCACATCTCCCACTCAGCGAGGAAAACTGACATTGCTTTTACCTGCAGCCACACATAACTTTAGGAGAACCTCTTAACTGGTAGCTGTGCATGTGTCCAGGGACACCGACTTTGCTGCATCCTGTACTTTTTTTTTGGCCAACCCAGCCTGCAATTTCTGTCTCTATTGGCTCTTCTATGGACAGCCCAAACCGAGCCCTTAGCATTATAGAATGCCCGAGCATGTTCACCAGGTGTTGGGGAGGTGAGAAGACTAAGTTATATCACAGGGTATTTCCCCATCACAAAGCTGGGCACCAATGCCACTTGAAAATGTGATAATTGGTTTAGTTAAACTTACTCTTTGTGAAGCCAATATTTGGAAGAACCAAATAGGGCTTTCCCTCCCTGGCTAAGCAAGCCCCTTTAACTCCCAAGAGTTCAATACTTAGCATACTTAGCAGTGCTTAAAATGCAATAAAAAGATTACTAGGTGAAAAAATGTTTCTGGCAAATCACTTTCCGCTTGTTCAAGGCTTTCCAAGCTAGTATCTAACATTTTAGAAATCTAGGGGCAATTTTTTGTTGTTATTGTTTGTTTGAAGAAAAAAGAAAACAGAGTTTAAGTCCTCTTCTGAGATTTCTGAAAGCCTTCCAGAAATTTCTGTTTATGGCAGACAGCTCAGAGTGAAATCCAGCTATCCGAGTTTTCAGCAATTCAGAGAGTTGGAGTGTATTTTTAATTATAAGCATTGCAACCAAATTTTGAAAATGGACTTATTCAATAATTAGTTTTATTAATCATTAGTATTTTGTAATTATTATGGCATTTGGAAAATTATTTATAATTATTATCGTATTTGAAAAAGGAAACTTCAAACTTTCACGTCTTTATCCCTGTGATCATGCATTAGAGGAAAAAATGACACATTAGGTGCAAATTAATTTTAGTTCAGAACCAAAAAGGATGTATGCAAATGGCCATGAATTCCTAGTTTTCTTATGTCTTTCCCCCTCTTTTCCAGTGTTATTACCAGCTCACTCTCCAGTCTCACATTTATGCTTCTTTAGTCCTCACAGAAAGTTTTGTACACAAAATAGCATTTCCAATGTCTTAAGTTGATGATTGTTCACTATGGGGTACAAGAGATACTCACATTTGAAAACCTGATACTTATCTGGGTATGTGCTTAGAGCGTGTTTTGGTCATTCATTTGCATTTATGCTGTATAATTCAGGAGTACCTTATGTTGGTGCTGGGGGACACACTTTTTGTGGGTATATTAATGTATAGCCAGGTAAGTACAGACATACACGATAAAATGGAAGGATAGCAACTTCTCACTTACTCTAGCTGTTGCACCATTATCAATCCTTCCAATATAAATGTTTAGATTTGTATTTTAATAATAAAAATGTATATACTCTAGACAATTTGGTATTCATTCAGATGATGGGGATACAGATTTTGTCCTAGCCAGGTTGAAAATGAATACTGTGGTCCCACGTAGCTATTGGAGAGAGCGCTTTCAGTGATCTCAAAATGCATTTTCTTTTGTAGTGTTGGAGAGCAGCAGTTTACAAATGCTCAAAGTGAATAGATTGATATAGTTTGTGTGTAATGAGCAACCACTCGTGAAGCAAGCAATTAAATGCAAAGTATACTCCAAAATGTAATAACGCATTGAAATTCAGGGCAGAGTACTCCCAAGCATCAGTGCAACAATCTGTCTTACCTCTTTGTGTTCCTGTATGAATAGAAATTTGTGGAGGAATAGGAATTCAGTTTGTACAATGCTATCTTTCCTTCCAGTGATAATGCTCTTTTGAGGTGGAAAAATCATACTGTTCTTATGTAGGAACTCTTTTAAGAGAACTTGAACTGGAAATATGGTGCAAAGTAGTAAGAATAAAACTTTTATTCTTTTGGGGATTTAGTGTAAATATATAGATGTTTTACTTGTGCACTTATCTCGGAAGGTTCAGTGTTTCTCACTGCTGCTTGTTGTACTTTGCTGTGAGCTTTACCCATTATTTCTGTCTCATTCAGAAAAATAGGTAGACTTGTCCTTATTCCAAAACATATCCTCACTGTTGCAGGTAGGACTGTGCCTGAAAATAGACTTACAGCTATTGACCTCTTATTTTGGTCAAATAATATTCGTTTGATTATTGTTTGTGTGCATTAATACTTTTCATTAATGCTGCTTAACTGAAATATATTGACTCCTGTTTCTTCTCCCTCATCAAGCTACATTTTTATTCTGTAGCAGATCAGAAATGGTGTTAAAGCCTCATATAAAAAGAAGCTCATTACTTTTGTTTTCTTACCAGACTGAATTTTTACGAGTGGTCCATACCACACAGCATGTTTACATCTCTTTTAGAAAATGGAAACAGATGGTCATAAAACCAGGATGGAAAAATTGCCTATAAAATACAATAGAGGCGTATTGCAGGTTGGCCAGTGCTGAACTGTCTTATCACTGGTAGTTTCTTTACTCTTAAATGGAATTAGACCAACTGATTATGTAGTGACTTGAGTAGAAATTAGGAATCCTTATCTTTAAGTCCTGTCTTTAGCTATGTGGTTTTAATGTTGTAAGTCCATCTGGTTAAAATGTTTTAATATGGACAGTGTAGATTTATCTAAAGTAGGGACAGTGTGTTGAGTGATTATCCTTTTAAAAAAGAAAAACATTTCTGAGACTGGAAATCAACTAGTGCAGCATAGGTGAGAGAGTGGTGGTTCTGGGAGCGCCATGGGCACTCAATCCACTTATTACTTGTTTGGGTGCCAGTTGAAGTTTTAGGATTGAGAGAGGAAAGGAAATTTTTTGGGGGGGAGGGGAAAGGGTGAACGTGGTAGTGGCATCAGGAACAGCAGCTAGTTTCCCAAAGCATATTTGTAGTAGGATCTTATTATGAGTTTTGGATGCAGTTAAGTTTCATACAGATGCTTCTCTCTCCCCATGCGCTATTTTTTATAAGTTTTAGGAGTGCTCTTTCTTTTGTAAAACAAGCCCTTTAGCCTGTATGAAATAAACATAATGGCATAAAGAGGTCGCAGCCCCGAGATTACTTAATTTAGCCAGCTGAATCCTGGGATTCAAGCCGTGTCAGGAGAGCTGGGAGGAAAGGCCCAAGTCAGCGAGCATGCCCAGAGGCCGGAGCACCCAGCTGGACCCAGCTCCCGTCCCGTTATCCGACAGCAGGACGTGAGCTGTGCTCTGCAAAGCTGCCGTTTGCCGGGTTGCGTCTTGGCACACAGATGCAGTTGCACACGCCACCGGCTTTTCAGCTGGCGTAAGATAAAGTAGCTTCACTGAGGAAGCTGCATTGAGTTGCATGGTTAGATGCTGTTGCTCTTCAGTTAAATGCTGCTCCATGCTGTCCAGCTGCTTTCGTTCTGTGCAGTTCCACCATAGTCACTGCCCACAGCCCAGTGTCTTGTTGGTAAATTAGCCTGGGAGTTGTTTATAAAACTAATAGCAAAGTATGCACAGTATGCAGAAGTGATTGTCTTGCTGTTAGTACTGATTTGTGTAGGCCATCGCAAACCGTGTTAAAAATAAGGTCAGTGCCACCAATGTTCCCACCTGTATTGCACAAGAAAGAGAGAGCTTTGAAAGAGCTTAGGTGGGAGTCAGTTCTTACATCTGAAGATGTGTTTCTCTATATTTGGATCATGTATAGATAAGTGCAGCTAATATTTTGGGGAGTAATAGTTTGCATAGTATAGGACATCTGTTAAATGCTAGTGAACTACTGAAAATAACATTTTAAGCAGCAGTATGTCAGAAGCAAGGGAAGGAGCTAAAGCCCAGTCCTGTTGTACTCAAGAGATTCCACGTGTTGGATTTCGTCCTTTAAGTTTGCACGCAGATGGTACCAGATAGGTCTGCTTATTGTAGTGTTTCCTGATCCTTTGGCACAATACTTGACCTGTTTAATCGGGAAATGACTGAGGAACAAAAAGATTATTTGCTGTTCAGGGCAAAGTCCAAGCTCAAATTTAATTGGAGTAAAAATTTTACTGCACCGTGGTCATCTAATCAGTGAGAAGCTTTTTGGCATAGGAAAAAATGACTGTAAATGTGTTTACTCAGAAGTTTTAGGAAAAATTGCATTCTAAAGAAAAAGTGCTTTAAATTCCCTAAAACTTGTGTTGATGTTGAGCATGCCTTAATTTGGGCAGGACTTGGATTGCAGTCATGTGGTCCTGTTTGGAGTGTGTGAATTTCAAGACTGGTAACCTGGTTATTTACCAAATGTAAATTTTTATAGGCAGGTTAAGATGGCTAATACAATGAAAATTATAAAGAAAAGTGTGGTAATCATTTAGTCTTAATGTGGAATAGTAAATTTTTCAAATTAAAAATACTACTGGAACAAGGAAAAAAATCCTAAAAATATAACCTCAACCTAAATATATGCCATTGTCTTGGCAACCTCAAAACAGAAGTTAAAATTATTTCTTCCCTTCAGTAAATTTTCTGCTTAGAAACCAAAGCAAGCAGCTTCTTTCAGGTTTTGCAGGGACAGGTTACCAAACTCTCCAGTTGGCTCGTGTGTTGGGGTAGGGCTGCCACAACACCAAACCACGGAGCTCAGAGCACGAGTGTTTCCAAGTGAAGAGGGAGAGATGACTCCATGACCCTGAAAGTTCAGGTCTTTGAAGCAGTTCCTAAAAATGGTCTTGCTGTTAGATGCTGAAAACTTGGAGTGAATGGGAAGGCCCACCACATAAAGAAGCATTTAAAAAAATAATGCAATGGAAGGCCTAAAGAAAGAGCAGAATCTGAGTAATATCCATGTGTGAGAACTGAGCTGTATGGGTGAAGATAGGGAGAGCAATGAACTGTCATTTCCAAGCAGTGGCAGATCAAAAGGTTTCACTTATCCAATGACAGAGGAGGGGAGTTAGCAAAGGGATGGGGGGGTAACAAAACCAGTTGCAGACGGAAACAAAGTTAGAGCTGAAAAAGGCTCTATAGAACATTTCTATAGAACATTTATAACTGTTACATTTCTATAACCAAAATGCAAACTTTCAAGCAATGTCAGTTGCCTGAGGCCAGTTTACAAAGCACTTGATTGAAAGCAAGTTGAAAATTACATATAGCTTGAGGGTGAAATTATGCAGTGAACTATATAGAAAAGCAGTTACCTTGGTATCATTCAAACATGCCTTTTTCTATAAGTCATTGTGTGGATATGGAAAAACACTAGAAGATTTTATCAAGTGTGGATACTGGAGGCAATAAGGTAGTAAGTGCTGTGGTATGATGAGAGGAATAGCCAAACCATCATCAAACAAGATAATCCTATAGTTTAACAATAACTGCCCAACAAATGAAAGAGAAATGCAAAGTGCCAGAAGTTAAAATCAATTGATATTATTATGTTAACTGCTCCCTGAGACAGGTTATATTTTGCGTGGACTAGACCTGCTGCTGCATTTTTGGTGAAATTTGTTATAGATTAATAGGACCACCAAAAGGCATATGTGAAAAAAGTTCCTGGTAAGAACAGTCAAAAAGCTTAATTGGAAAGATATATTAAGAATTGGCGTGTTATCTCTGTGCTGTGAGGGATCGTGGTGCGGAGCTTAAGAACTACTATGTTTTCATGGTTAAGGATCAAGGTATTTACCAAAACATGAAGAAGTCGATCAGTCAAGTTCCTGTGGCACTTGATGCTTTCTGAAAGGAACAGCGTCAACAGCTGGCTGCAAATGTGGTTGGATTTCCTGAAGAACAGTTTGTACCCTTTCAAATACAACAGATGTACCAAGTGGAAATTATTTGTATTTGCTGACAAACTGAAACCTGCTGAAGAGTGGACAGTTGCAAAGCACTGACCAGTGAGTGGCATTCTTGACCTTCTGTTATGACCACCTGCTTCTAAAGTACAAAAGGCTCTTTATCTGAATCTTTTTCTTTATGCTATTAAGGGAAAGTTTAGAAAGATGCCACCTGCTTCTAAAGTACAAAAGTAAAATAGCAAAAATGCTATTAAGGGAAAGTTTAGAAAGATGATAATAAATATTTTCAAACATTCATGGAAAACTGAGGAAGAGGGTTAGTATAGGCAGTGTACAGATTTGGTCTTCATTTTTAGTGTTCCAGCCGATGGGCCTGAACTGGCTGGGTGCAGCTCTGCGGCGCTCTGAACACTTATATTTGTGTGGATTGGTCATTTTTTCAGCTTGACTGTCAAATGCTTCTATGGGTCTGACTATTAATTACATTGTACTGAAATAGGAAGACCAAACTGTAATTTGGATATCTATGAGTAGCATATGGAAAAGCTGGAGTGGGGGGAGTATGTGATGGTACGATGAGAGGTGATACTGTAGCAGTGGGGGATAGAATTCAACTTGTGTATGCAGCTTCCTTTGGTGTACTTGTACCTTTTTCTACTATTTATATTCATAAAGGGTCTGTTTCATTTTTGGTCTTGAAACAACTGCCAAAAGTTCTGCTATGGCAACACTAGAATAGGACATATAAAGTGATCTGTCCTGAGTGTTTACATGTTAGTGATGACATGTTTAGCGTACAGAGCTAAACAAAGTTACTTGGCAAGCCTGCATTTCTGTAGACTAAAAATAACTTGCGCCAGTTTTACACCTGCAAAGGTTTGAAAGTAGGGTCGTGGGGGAAGAACTTTTAAATATTTCTTTTTAAGTTTATAACTGTATTTACATGCATACATACATATAATCATTTTTTGCATGATAAAAAGGGGTATTAAAGTACCGTAGCTTAAATAGGAAGGGGTCTCTGCTTAATCTCACTTGGCAGAGTTCTGCTTTGTGCAGGCAGAGGTGGCTGCTACCCCAGTGCTTCTCTTGCTCTCCTGGCGAGTTAGCACTGCAGCTTCTAACAGGAAAGGCCCAGATGAGCAGAGGTAGCAGCACCAGCTCTTGTGTGTGGCACGTGTGCCCTGCAGGAGAAGCCCTGTATGTCTGGGAGGGAGTGGGAGCCGAGAGGCTCAGGGAGCCGGGCCTGACTCCTTCAGGAGGGAAAGCAACTGGGATTTCTTTTGTGTGAAGTTATGCAATACAGATGTATGTGCAGGAAGTATATATATATCCTGTGGCTTAAAACATCCCAATTCATATACCTTTTTGATTTAGTATTAAGAGAAAATTGATTATTTTATCAAGCAGCCAAGAATTGCTTCTTTTCCTAGATTGTCCTCAAAGCTGGTGAGAAATTAATGCCAGTTTCAGGATTTATGAAGGGGAAAAAAAAAAAGGTATTCTTTGATTCAAAGAGTTATTTAGAGGTAGTTTTTTCTGCTTTTCTCCTACTTTTTAGTAGAATTATAGGAAGGAAAATTTAATAATCGCTTTTAATTTTCCAGGCAGCCAGCATCAAGCGTGAAATGACCTTCCCTGCATTTCAACAGGAGGATGTAAAAACTGATACCAGTCAAAAACTGCCAGACCAACAGTTTCTCCTGTTTGCCACGAAGGAGGAAGATTTAAAAACAGCAGAGACCAAAAAAACAAGCAGAGTTCATGAGCATGAAAAGGAAACCACTCGCTCTATTTGTCTTCTTGAACAGAAGCGCAAGGTTGTTTCTTCAAATATTGATGTGCCTCCAGCAAGGTAAGGGAAGATTTTTTTTTCTTTATTTTGCTTTTAGTATTTTTAATGCAGTATTAGAGGCAAGTTTGATTACTGGTAAGACTGGTAATTCATTTCCAAACATTCATTTCCAAACAGTTCAAAGTCAATGAAATCTTGGCTACTTGTTGGAAAACTGCAAACACTAGTAGCAGGAGCTGAGATGGTCTGAAATGCAGCACTCTTGTGTTGCCTTGGCTTTGCAGTGTGGGAGCTGTGCAGAGCCTGCTGTGCTTCAGTCCACTGACCTGTAGTACCATAGTGTCTTCTGGAGGCTTGATACCAGTGAGTAAAGAAAGGGGTGGTGAGAAAGAAATAAAATTTCTCTTAGAAGAACAATGTATGTAGTCGAGATTTGTTTGTTACTTAATATAATCTACAGTGCCTGAGGCACCCGAGAAGTGTGTGTGTCTTAACCAGCAGAGGATGGTGCCAGCTTCACCTTGGCCTGACAAGCAGTGCTTTAAGTGAGAGAGATGAGAATCATTCTGCCTGGTAGCATTTTTTATCATGCCTGCAGCCTCTTCTATCCCTGGCTAGACATACTCAGCTGGCTTGCAAAATAGTTTGTGAAATGAATTACTCAAGGAAGTATCGAGGAGGACCCAATGCAAAGAAATCAAATTTGTACAAAACAGCTTTTGGCAGGTATAATACTGCTTTTTCATTTCTTATTTTTTCAGGTTCTACTGTGAAGCTTACCTAAACTTTTGTGACCTCAGCACTTTCATCAGGCATTTTTAATTATTAACTATTTATAGGGAATTATATGGAGAAAAAAAATATTTAACATGAGACTTGGTAGACATCACTGCAAAAAAAAAGTTTCTATATTTTAGGTGGAATTGTAGAGAACAAGAAACTGGCTAATGTTTTAAAGAAAGGGATCTAGAAAATAAGGAATCTAAAATATTCTGAACTTTGGGGAAGGACTGATTTGCTTTGAGAGTTAGAGAAAGAATAAATACCCTAGAAAATATTAGAAAATCAGTACGAAATAAACATATTCAGATATACTAAGCAGATTAACAACTATCATTGGTGAAGTACTGACAGTGAAATGTGTACTTTACGTTGCAAGACAAAAAGTTGATGGGAGGTTATTTTTGTTCTTTGTTATTTGTTTTGTTGTTTGTCTTGGCATCAGTCTGCCTGCAAAGATTTTCTTAACCTACCTAGTAAATTCACTTATTCTTACTTTACAGAGAAATGCTTTTCAAGTTTATTTTTTATGGTGCCTCTTTAAAAACATATAGTCAAACTGAATATTTTGATACTTTTGATTTCCTTCTTTTTTTTTTAAAAAAAAAGGCAGCATAAAACAGCAAATTTTGCTATATCATCCAGAACTGGATCGTCATTTTCCTAAAGTCTGAAGGCAATAGTTTTGCCAATTTTACTCTGGCTCTTATAGATGATAGTTGCAAAAGAGACAAAATCCATGAACATTTAGACATTTTTTCCAGGTCCATCTCTGATTTAAAAAAAAAAAAAAAAAAGCTAAGCATTTAAGACTGGAAAAACTTGGGGACCTTATTTGATATTTCCAATGGTGATCAACTCTCTAATGCCTGAGTATGAAACTTCATGCTTGTGTATCTCAAAACACTTGTGATCATCATAAAATTCCTCTTGGAATTTGTATTTCAACTGTGTAGTAACTGTAGACTTTTGTTTTCTGTTCCTACATTATGTGTTTTATTGGGAGTATCTTTGGGGTTAAAATAGGGGAGAAGTCAGGATTTTTCTTTATGTTTACGTTTTTGTCTGCAAAAAATGAAATACAAGGTTGTCAATAGGATATTTTTCCCGTTTTTAGAGTCCCTAATTTGGATATGACCTGCAGCTTAGATTTGAGTGGTCAAACATGGACCAGATCCACCATATCTGAGTAAAGAAAAAAACCTCAAGCTTTCTAATTGGCTAACTTTTTATACATTTACTTTGTGCTTCTAGAGGAAAAGCTAAAGCTTAGGTGATTATATACCTTCTGTTAGTTTGAAATTAGTTTTTTGTTTTTCATTAAAAACCTCTATTTCCTATATTCTTTTGGTTTATTATATTCACTGATACTTAGCAATGTCATTAATCATGATCATAACCTACTGAATTTTTTGCCATCTTTCCTTTAAAGCTGTTGCTATATGACTACAAAATAATTTTTTATTCATATAACTGTACTTTATCTGCTTATATTGCAATGGGAAAATATATAATTTAATTGAAAATAAGTAAGTGCAGTGTATTTAGCAACTCTGTCTCTCACTGTCTCTTTATATTCTTCAGGAATAGCTACAAATAACTTGTACCAAAATAAATCTGGGTGCATTTTCTGACGATCATTATAAAGAAAGCAGTATTAGCAGTTAAGCATTTTCATCCTGAAGGGTTTTCTTGCCTGGGCTCTCCAGGAACACAGCTCTGGGCAGCCTGCTGATTTGAGAGTTTGCTGTTGATCCGCAGGGCCTGCTGGGCATGACTGCTTACGCCTCATGTGTCTCAGCAGCAACGTGTGCAGAGTCCCTTAGCCACAGCTCTCCAGGAGCCCCTCTCAAAGATCAAAAGCAGCCTCAGCTTAGCTGTGATGCTCTCCCTAGGAGGACTTCACCATCTGGGGGAGGAAGAGCCTGATGCTCAAGTTGGTCTTCTCTGTTTATGCAGAGATGTTCTGCTTAATCAGGGATCATCGTACGTGGTTTTTCTCAATCTGTTTTACGAAACTCTGGTGCTCTCTTGGGAGAGCAACTTTGCTGTTTTCCAAACATTTTGCACAGAATAGATTGATTATTGTCAGAAATAATCAACTATTTGTTGGCTGCTGATGCTTTTCAGGCACATGGATGAAAGCAAAAGGCCAAGAAATAGAGCCTGTACTTCAGACTTGCTGAATGTAGCATTGTAAGCCTCTGAGCTCTCTAGCCTTTCAGCTCAAAACCACTTTCAAGCTCTTTTCGCCACCCTATGGATTGAGTCTTCTCATCTGTCCATTTTTTTGTGTTGTTTTTTCTTTTTGTTTACTTTTTTCTATTTTTGATAGACTTTTCAAAATGAAAACCATGTCCTTTATGATACGAGAGTTACTCCTAGATTAAAAACTTCAAGTGGACCCTTTATTTTAGGGCTTCTGAATGTTAATTGCTGGCAATACTGAGCACTGATGATGCTTTCTAATACTGAATTTTCTTTCCCTTATAGAGGGACTATATTTGTTCCCGTTTATAACGGGGATCAACACAGGGGTAGTTAAGCCTCCTATAAATACCATTGATAGACCTGGATTTTGTAGCTGGGTGATAAAGACTCATGGCTTAAGTATCAGAAGTCCCCATTGCCAAAGATCCGCACTGGTATGTCAGATGAGCATTATTTTCAACAAATTATCTTACGTGTAGCCTTAAGTACTGTAAGTTTGCCACAACAAGCAGATATCAGCTTGTAATAGAACCAGTTGTGTGATGATTACAATTTATTTTTTCATCAACCTTAGATAGACTAGCTAGTCTGCCCAGAAGGATTTTGTTAGATTTTTTTCCATGTGATATTGTTGTTAAAGTGAAGATTTTGGATGAGATAAAATTAGTCTTGAGATTTTTCACTTACACCCAAAGCCACAACTTAATCTCATTGACAAAGCAAACTACTTGTTCTGGCTAATAATATTTTGCATTTGATAGTGGTTTTCACCCAGTTTGTTATAGCACCAACTCTGTGTTGCTGTGATCTTTCAGCCTATTTTGCTATACCTCATTCTGTAAGAGCAAGATGTGATTTAAGAGTGATAGAATTACTAGGAATATTAAGCTTATATATCATGAACAAGTTTGTTTCTTGTTGTTGTATTTGTTGTTGTAGCAACTGGACATCACAGAGTTCCTGTTTTCATAGTTTTCAACCTGTACCCATTCTTCTGATGTGTACGATAGCGTTCATATTAGGAGAGGGAATATCTAACACCATTAACATATGGTTTTAGGTGTTCTGGGTTTTTGCCAGTGTTATTGTAAAGCATTTTTACTGCGGACTTGTAATTTCCTTCAGAAGAAATGAAATTCCAGTGAAAAGTAAGAGCACAATAATTTTATTATGCTATTAGAATGGCAAGGCTAGCTTTTCCCAGTGCCTGGTATTGTAATCAGTACTTAAAAAAAATCTTCTTTATATATAATTCTTCAAAAATAGAATTCGTAGATAGTTTTTGCATTAATGCACTGCATACATACATACATACACACACATATCTGTATGTGCATATAAATATTTCCTGAATATCAATTGTCATACTTAATGTTTCGAATTTCTATTCTTATATTCAAACACTGAGGAAGATTTGTCTCCATCTGCAGAAGTACAACTAATTTTCCTTAAAATCTCGTAGTCAAAAGAAAGAGCTGAATTATTTTCTGTTGGATCAAAGTTGTCAAAAAACCAATGATCTCATTACCAAGCAAATTTCAACAAATTTTTCTACTGTAGTACAGAGGAAAAATGTCTCCCTAATCTGCAGTGGACATTAGGTAGTGGATCTTGAAGAGCTGTATGCAGCAGTCGTTGCTGTTAGCTATCAGTGTGAATGCACGTCTTGTTTTCAGACTTCAGTGCCCTTAAAAAAATAGTGTGTAATTTCAAAACACTTTTAAACAGCAGGCAATATTCAGGAAAAGTAATTTTTTTGTGGTGTACAGTAGTTGTAACACACAAAAAAAATCCTGTTGAAATGCCATCTGTGCTGAGAAAAAAAGTCAATAGATATGTGTTTTTTAACTTGTGTATCTGTGAAACATGCAGGAATGATACCCTGTATTTAGTTGTGTGGAAGCATGGTCATGGCTAGGTTTTATTTAAATGCTATAAAACTAAAATTTTCTAGCCTATTCAGTGATACTTCACTGTCAGGAAAGACACAAACCTTGACCTTCAAAGAGCTGTTCTATCACTGATCATTATTCAAAAAACATTTTTGGAAGTTAACATCTTCACTTCTGCAGCACCATCTCCTTAAAACATAAGTTTTGCACATAATAAAAACTGGAGGTAGAGAGCGAGACATTTCCATCTTTATAGTAGTATACTTTGTGTTATGTACACAAAGATTTTTCAGTGTCTTGTTTGTATCCTTAGGACTATTCCTCTACAGTGAAACTCATTTGGTCCTATTGATTTCTTCCAGCAGATAGTGTGTAATTGGTTTGTAGAGATGAAGGGCTACTCTTAGCACCTTTTATTAATTTTTATAATAAAGATTTTCTATTCTCTGAGATGTTTCATATGGATCAGATACCTATTTGCCTACTGTTAGTTACTTCAGTTTTGTGACAACAAGAATGTGAAAGGATGGAGCATTTAATCAGGATATTGGTATCGCAAAGTGCTTGTGGTATGTACGTAGGTAGAACACTTATTATTTTTCTGAAATGTTAATAGTTAGTTTTTCCTAATGGGCTAGATTTGCTTGAAGCAGACCCACGTGTTTTTCTGTTTTTAGCAGACTGAAGAGATTAATATAAGCTAAATACCTTCAATCTTTCTTTTTTTTTTTACTCCTTGATAGTTATAAAGTGATTTTTGATGAGAAATATGGTTAGATAGATATGCTCGTTAGATAGATAAGGTCTGAGTATAGCAAGTATAATTTTGCTGAGTTGCTAGTGTTTTCAAATAAAATATCATTTGGCATAGTTATAAAAAGAGCACTGGAGATGGCAAGGTATTACACAGAATAGCATTCTGTTATTTGTTTATTATTCCATATGGAATGCATAGTTATTTCTGCACAGCTGAATGGCTTCTTTTTGCAAGCTTACAAGTGTTACTGTATTACGTCCGATGACATTTTAATACATACTAAATGGCTGGTTCACTGTTTTATGAGACAGTGAGGGTAATATTTTTTTGTTCATTAAATATTCCAGTCAAGTCCATTACTTAAGGAGGTTGACAGTTGTGCATAGGCCTTTGTTTTAAATTCTCCTGTAGGAATTCCCTATAGGATTCTGATTTTAAGCCTATCAGGAGCTTCCAGCCTCCTGTGCTTTACACAGAGATGTACTGAGAGAAAGCTATGGGTGAAATGTGAACTTCTACTATTACTGGCTCCAGAGGAAAGGACGTCTTGTAAAACCAGTCCAGTCCATCCCTAGAGTAAAGGTAGATGAAATGAAATGAAATGAAATGAGGATAATTAACATGCCCAAGCAAATGTTTGTTTACACTTTCTATAGAATCAACGTTTAGAAAAATACTGTTTTTTCCGTCATTCTGGAACAAAGCTTTTGCTATTAGTGCCTGTGTATATGAATTGTTTATTTGGTAACCACATCTTCAAAATAGCCTCCGTAGGGATCTGAAATAACAACTACGGAGTAGTGTTACCAGAATACAGTAGCAGAGGGTTTTCTTTCTAATTATTCTTAATAGTAAATTCTAGGAATCTGAGCATTCCCTTTCCTTCTCTCAAGGAGCATACCAAAAGTCCAGATATAGCTGGATACTGGATATTATTCAATGGAAATTATTCTTTGCAGTGTTAATGCTGCATGTTAATGTTGTTGTTAGTGTTGTCTTGGGGCTGCTGCTGTGCTGTCTGAGGAACAGAGAATGGATGCTTTGAGTAATGGGGTATTGAATATGGTGAACAGAGTCAACCCTTGGTGCTACTTTTAATAAGATCTTCCTATGTTACAGTACCATTACACTTCTTTCAGTTTGGTCTGCTACTCAAAATGTAAGGTCTACTACCCAATATGTGAGGTTTTTGTGGTTTCTTTAAGGCAGAGCAGGTAATGGTGCATCCGTTTTTATCATCATGGTATCATTATCCTGGGAAGATGCATAATTCTAAAGTGATTTGAGTTACGATGTTAAGGAAGGCGTGTTACTTTGAGCTCTGGAAGGTGTCCAGGTGGTCATGGTGGCCTTGCTCATGATTCCCAACTCCATCTCTTCTTCAAAATATCATGTATCTCATCTGCGGGTGGCATCCAACTCACTGAGTTCTTACTGTGCTTAAAAGGACCTAAGTCACTGTCAATAACTATTTAAAATGGAGTCAATTATGTGTTTACGCAAATGCTTTGCCCTTGAAATTTCCCATTAAATACTTCATAATCTTTTACTTAATTTTGTATATAAATGACATTCTTCTTCCCGTGCTGGCTTTGATCAGCTCTTTGCTGATTTGCCTTCTACCTTTTCTTCTTAACTCAATTTGTATCATCTCTTTTTTTTCAATCTTGGATGTCCTTATGTTTTTCTGATTCTTTCTTCTCTTAAAGTTGAGACAGGCAATGAAGAAGGTTTTTTTGTTGTTGTTTTTTGTTTTGTTTAAAAACAAACAAGAAGTGAAGACATAAAGACCCTTGCCCAGTGTCCCTTCGCAGAGTAGAGGGGGAAGCGCAAAGACATAAAGATAAGGGCCATTACAACTTTCTCCTTGCCCAGTATCCCTTCGCAGAGTAGAGGGGGAAGCGCTGTGCAGTGGTTCAGTGTAAGATGATTGTACACGTAGTGAGGAAGAGATAAGGACCCTGATGTGCTTGGCTGATCTTAAGACTTGTTTTTACTGAAAAGTATCTGTGAAAACAGTTCAGTGTTACTTTTTCATCTCTCTGCTTTGATGTTTAAAGAAACTATTTGAATTGCCCTTTCCTAACCCTTCAGCCTCAAGGACTGTGTTCTGAAGGATACTGACCTGAGTTCCCCTTTTGCTTTTGAAAATGCCCTCTTGGATAAAGTGATTTGATGCTCTGTTCCCTTCCAGACACTTGATTTCTTGCTTACTTGCTCCTTGAAGTAATGATGTATTTTTAAGCCAGGGTATTCCTTTTCCTTCATTACCGGGTTTAGTCTTTGTATCTTCTCACTTCCACTCTTCTGCCTGTCATTTGTCCCCTCTTGCGTCTTTGTCCCCCTGCCTCCCCCACCAAGGCAGCTGAAGCAGAAAAAGAGCAACAGGGAAAAAAGTTCAGCACCTGGGCAGAATTTCTCACTAGCCAAAAGGAGGTTGCAGCAGGTTGACTTGCTGGAGCACATCAACAGGAGAGAAAAACAAGTTGCAAGCCGAAAAATCCAGCATGATGTTCATGCCATCTTTTACTTCTCTATGTCACTTAACTTATTTTATCTAACTATGGTGGTTGCTTATATAGGGGTCACCAGACCTGGGCTCCAAGACTCCGCATGCATAACTGATAGTAAGTGCGGAGCAACTATTAAGTATTTCATATAATCAGTGGGTGGGCAGATGTTTGCGTGACATGCGCTCATGTGCTCTCCCCTCTGACGCCCTGAGATGTCTCTTCCCAATACTTAACCCACCTCACCTGCAGTGTTGCCACTTCTAGTACCTAATTAGAGTACTTTTAGATCACATGAATAATAATAATAATAATATTAAAAATATAATCACCGTTGAAAAACCTTTAAAACCATTTAAAATATAACTTACGTCTGAAGATTTTTGTGTTCTGTAAGAACTTGGTCCTCTTGTCCTTGCTTTCTCAAGTGGCAAGCATCATATTCTTGCACGTTTTTCTGCTTTTCTTTTTCTAATCTACTTTTAAAATTAAAGTTTGTCCTAGCTAAATCTGTCCCTTGATGTTATGCAGACTTACTAAGCATGTGGCCTAGTATTGTGTCCTGTTGACTCACGGTGCTCTTCAGCTTCCCACGCACTCAGGCAGTGCTGTGGATTCTCTTCCTCCCACGTTTCTCCCCTTTCTGCTCCTTTAGTGGCTGGGTCACTGCTCTAGCCAGCCCTTAAAAACAAACAACCTCCAGACCTCACCCTCTCTCAAATATTTGGCATTTTTTGGTTGGACTTCTAAAACCTTCCCTTCAGTTCCAGTGAGGAACACGTTTTCCTTCCCTTCACTGTTGTTAGCTTTGTCCTTAAAAGATATCGTTCCACGTATTCAGGAATTACTCTCTTCCCTTGTTTTTGTGACATGCGTAAGTGATATTTGAGATAAATGGTATTGTGCTGAAATAAAGAATTGCATTGTTAAAAGCCCCTGTTCTCATATTATACATGGAGTGCATTTGTGTGTGTGGAAAAGGTCCAGATAACCTTTTCGTGCACTAGTGCGCTGGAGAGGGAGGCCGCTAGAAGCAACTCGATGTTGTGTTGGGAAGGAAGTAGCTTAGCCAACAGCCAAACCACCTAACTAAATACTTAAACCCAGGCATCGCTTCTCACTCCTATTTTTGCGAAATCATCAACATTTGTTGTCTATGCTGCTTATAGGCAACTTTTGTTTCTGGAGGGGAAAAGGAGACACTTTATTTAAGCAGCGAGCAACAGGCCAGAGTTCTTATCTGCTTTGCTCCACGGTACGGTTCTTCCCCGCTCTGTGAGGTAGCTGAGAGCAGCAACACGCTGTAAGCCAAGGCAGCTGCATATATGTGCCAGGATATGTTTATGCGAAGCACTGCATCACAAAAAGGACGATTAAAGCTCGCTGAGTAACCCCTGTGGTGAGACCACAAACAACAAACACCTTGTGTTCTTTCTATAAGCGGTGACAGACAAATTGTTCCTGATTGCTGTAAACAGAGCAGCCTGGAGAAAGTGCCAGACTGAAGCAACTTACCTTGCTAGTTAAAAAAAAATAAAATAAATAAAGCCAAATGAACAAAAAGCCTGGAGAGCAACCCTTATAACTAGGTAGCCAATTTTCCCTGTTTCTGAGCCTGCCATGTGTTGCGAGCTCTGACGAGCTCTTTTCACTGTCTTCAGTTTCACTGCACAAACGTGCTTGGTTACCTCTGCTCCAGTGTAGAGTTCGTGAGGGCTCCTTTGCAGGAGGGCAAGGCACAAGCTGCACGGCCTCGGTGCTGCCGCGCTGGCATCACGCTGGGGGTCTCCCTGCGTGTGCTGCTGCTGCAGCAGGGCTGTCGCGTCGCCTGCAACGCCCACAACAATCACGTGAAGTTGGGGGGTTTATAAAAGGCACTGGGGAAAGATGTGCTGTGACTGGCAGAGATTTATTTATTTTCTGGAAATATATGTGTATGCATATATTCACATGTATGTTGTCATTACTGCTGAGCCTTTTTTTGTTGATAGGATTGCTATAATTTTAACTGAAAATATTTAAATGTGTTTTGAACAACCTTAAACTTATGCCATGTTCTGTTTTAAAATATGCTGAATACTCTTCCAGATTCCTCCTTTTAAGAGATGCATGGCTGCGTGTTTTATTTCTGGTCTATTGCCAGATTTCCTGTATTGTCATCCATACCAAATAATTGCTCACTTATACTGGGAGTTGAACCAGTATTGCCACAGAGATGCTCTCTAGGAGCAATTGATGTAGTAGATAATGGTATTTTTTTGAGTTAAAGCATTGAAACAACGAAAGTAAGTCTGGGGAGCCCTTCGCAGACCACATAGTTCTTTTCCTCTCCTATAGTAAGATGAGGTGTATATATCCCCTTTAATAACTGTTTTTCTAGCCTGTTCTTAAAAATGTTAATTATTGATGGCCCATTGTTCTGTAAGGGAGTTGGTCCCTGGGTTCAGTATTTCTCCTGACTGACTTTTGTTTACAGTTTGAACTAAAACTTCCCTCATTCGTTTTTCCATCCGTTGCTTCTTTCCCTGACCCCAGTTGTAGCAGAGCTCTAGGGAACTTCACAAGCACAACTTAGATGCCTGGAGCCTTTATGCTCTCCATGTGGAATCTGTGAATCCTAAATCCTGCTATGCATCTACATTTAAGCATCTACATTTTTGTGGTCTTTCTCTCTCTCTTTTTTTTTTCTTCTACTGCAGTTCTCCAGTTTTAACATAGAAGGTAAAATAGAAGATTACACAAGCTCCTTAGTTGCTCAGATTGAACATTATGTGAGGTTAGTGAGTAGAATAAACAGGCAAGTCTGCTAGTATTTTCAAGTGGTAACAGAAGTAACAGATTCTGAAAACTGCGTCCAGCATTTGCTTCCTAGGAAAAGGAGTGTAATGTTTTCCACATTGATGCATTGTATGGGCTTAGTTGGACCTAACCCAATCTGTTGTTGCTCATGTGTGGCTGGAAGCCCAGAAGTGCTACTGTTGTTCACTGAGCATGGTACTAAAACCCGTTTGGAGAAGCCATATCCGTTGTTCACTTGCAACACCAAATCTTATAATCACTGCCAACTCTGCAATTCAAAATTAGTGTTTTTGTTTGTTTTTTAATATATGTTTATGTTGAGTGGCTGGAGTTTAGAGGGAGGCCAGCATCTCTAGTTTTTCACTCTGGTAATTAATATCTGTAACCTAGGATAGTTGTAAATCGTGAATATACTTTAGTTGCTCCTTTTGCCTGTCTCCTTCCCTCCGTGCTCCCCCAAGTTCCCGTGTTTGCCTTCCAGAGGAGCGCCCCCAGAGGCAGGGACAGGTTTGCCGTGCCCAGCGCTTCCAGCCCTGTTTGTTTACAGAAGGTGTAAAGGCCGCGCATTGCGTTGTGCTCAAAGGGAAGTGTGGGCTTTACTGGCAACCAGCCGTATGTTCAACTTTGAAACGCTGTGACTGTTCAGTTGAATGCTGGGGCACTGGGGTAGCTTTTGGCAACCTCCCGAAACACTCACTGCAAACCAGTGATGAAGCTCCGGTTTTTATAGCTAAATGCACACGCGCACACAAAAGCACCCAATCTAGTTCCTTGTCAATGGGGATTTGAAAAGCCCATAGTTTGAGGTGGCTTAGATGAGTCACAAAAATTATGCCTGTTTTCTCCCCACAAGGTGCTTTAATGGTTCTGTATGGGAATTGCTTGAATTTAGAGAGTGGTTTAATCAACAGCTCTGTCTCCATAAAAGTGAAAGATCGTTTCCTACTGTGTGTTTTCAGATGTGTTGTCCATTTGCAATTTTGCTAAGTAGATCTGAAAAGAATAAATTCCTGTGTGCTTTTCCTTGTCCATATGTTTTTAATATTCAGTACCTATTCTGCAATGCATCTTATTGGTGTGGTGTATAATATAAAACAGAGGATATTTTCTGTTTTATGACTGAACTTCTTTGTGCATGCATAGGGAGATGGCAGTTTATTTTGGGGAAAGATGAAATTAGATGCTGATATCTTAAGAATTTGTCATGTCCACAGCAGTTTGTCCAAGGTAGTAACTTTGCTGATAACGCTTAGCAAGGCATTTTTTGTGATGCGAGGCTGTATTAGCATATTTGGTGTATTAGCACATATTAAAATAACAGAGAATTTTAACCAGTCCCACTTTAACGATGTTCAAAAAGTGATGCAGCAGCAGGAGGCGTCCACACAGTAAGGCAGGAACTGTATAAGGATTAGAAATAGAGAATTCCTGGATTCCATCCCTGCCCTCCTACTGCTTCAGTTTCCCAAGCACCATCTTCTGTTGCTTTTATGCTCCATTTATCACTTTCTGAGATCCATGATTGGAAATTCCACCTTGAAGTCAAGCTGAAAAGCAGAAGAAAAAACTTCAATCTAAAACCAAAACAAAATACCACATCTCCCATATGAAAATGCATACTCCTGTTTAAAAAAATACAAGGGAAGGAGAATCCACAGAAACTCTAGCTCCAGTGACTGGTGGTAGTGTTTTAAAATCAGAACTTCCTGTAGTAGAATTTAGCTTCCCATCACTGAGTTTTGTAGTGTGTTTTACAGAATCACAGAATCACGTAGGATGAGAGATGCTTCAGACCAGGCTCTTACCTGGTCCAATCTCTAAGCGATTCCAGCTGAGCAGGTTGCTGCCACCCTCAGCTAGCTGTGATCTGAATCACTGACAAGGTTGGAAATTCCACAGCCTCTCCAGGCCCCTACCCTCATGGTAAAAGCTTACCCTCTTATGTTACATCAGTTTTTCAGGCTATTTAAAAAAAGAAAAGAAAAAGAATTTTAATTTAAGAAAGAATAAAAACCTTTGGTTTGCACAGCTGATGAGCAGCCTTGAATCCCTGCAAATACTACTTTTTGACCCCAGCGTTGTTTCTGGATTGTGTGTATGGAATTCTTGTAGTTTAATTCTTGTAGTCATTTCAGCTTCTAAACTAGTGCTGCGGCTTCTAGCAGAGTGGAGTTAAGGAAAGGAGCTGCAAATGCTTGTTCTACTGGCCAAACATGCAGTGAACTCTGAAGGGCTGTGAGGAATGGGTGGCTTTCCACAAGCTCTAGCCTTTTCCATAGCCTCTGGAAATCCTTCTGCCTGCTCCTGTGAGGATGGTCAAAACTCAGACTCCAGAGCTATTTCATTGGTTTCTTCCAAATGTAGTTAGTCTCCTTGAGATCTTTAAGCTGGGGTAAATAAGCAAGTCGCTTTGAGTCACTGTGTATTTAAATGTACATAAAACTTTAGAGCATAACATATGGGTGAAGTGGTTTGTTTTTATAAATGTGGAACGCAAACACTGCCGAACAGATTTAGCTGAAATGCTCCATATAAACAACCCGCCCGTCTCTCTGGGTTGAAACCAAATCTGCAAATGTCTGGGCCAAAGTGAATTTGTTGAGAAGTTTTCCAGAGTAGCTGGAAAGGTTGCGTACCTTTTTCAATAAGGTTAGTTTATAGTTCACAATGAATCTTTACGAGCTGCCCACTAAGAAAATTGTGGTTCTAGGACTGTTGTTGCTGAGGTCTGGCATGAGTCGTGGAGCTGGAGAGGCAGGGCCTAGAGCGGTCACCTGCTTGCTCAGTCGGGCTGCTGTTACATCCCCTTAGACAAACTCCACTTATTGCTGCGGAAGATACAAGGGCTAGGGGAGGTGCTTGGGTGCCTGGCACGTGCGTGCTTTGGGGGCTGGTTGCGAGGGCACCTGCCCGGCCTCTGTGAAGGCTCCTCTGCCCTGGGAGGTCCCTCGGGGTGCCGGGCCTTGGAGAGCGGCTCCCCCCGCCCTGGCACGGCTGCTTGTCCAGGCTGCCCCTGCTCGGGGGCTGCCCTCATCAGGGGAGATAAAGTGCAGGGCTGTTAATCACTGACACTACCGCAGGGGGCTTTTCAGTGAGAACTATGTTTCCTGATGCAGATTCATGTTCTGTCATTTGCTAACAAGTTTTGTGCTTTTCAAAATATTTTTCTGTTACAAAAGAGCTCATAAATGCCCTGCTTTGGAAGTTTGCAGATTTTGTGTATCTCAGTGTTTAAAAAAAAAAAAAAAAGTTCATTACTAAATGGCTGAGTAATATGCATGTTACGGTGAAGTATATATATATTTTTTCTTTCCCTTACATTATCTTAAGTCTGGAAACTTAAGAGAGAAGAAGAATCATCTCTTCTCAAATATGGTTGTTATAAAAAATTGTGCAGCACGCCATTTCTCATCTGTAATAGTGCAACTCTTGCTGCTCTAATTTTCCCAGGTTACTTTTAGCCTATTCAGATCTTGGTTTGCTGCATCTCCAGTACTCATATCTGCAAATTCAATCATGCTATAAAATGTACATTGAAGAAACATCCAAGAAAGAATACTTAATAGAATGTTTGGAGGTTCATTTTCTGAGAAATAACTTCTAGGAGACTTAAAATGAGCTATTCCTGGCGTCTTCGCAACTACTGTGATAAAAATGGTTCCGTACACTGTCACTGGTTCTTACGTCTTATTTACCAATAACTGTAATGCTGCTTCAGTTTTGTTTTTACATGACTCTCCAAGCTAAGCACCCTCACACAAAAATTGAATAGCATGAAAATGTTTAAATGACTCTGATGGCTGTCTAATAAACTCTTACATGTAGTACAAGCCTATATATCCAAAGAAAATTAGATTCTGTTTGAAATTTGAAGTTCTGCTCTAAGTCAAAGCAAGTGGAGCTACTTTATTCCATTTTATCTATTCCATAGATTTTTTTAACAGCATTGCTCAGCAAAAGAAAACCTTGGATTTAATAACCAATGCGACAGCCTGAAATAACATTCCTATCCTGTAGTCCTTGTCTACTGTTTATCTAGCAGCAAGTATTAAATGAAGTTTTGATTAATGGAGCTCCCAAAATAAAGTAATAACTTATCTTATTGCAACTGGAATAGCTATATTCAGTGAACGTAAATGGAGCTTTTTACAACAGATGTTAGGGACAGGAGGAGCTTAGTAGAGCAGAGTTAGCATTATCTTGATTTTCGTGATGCTATTTATCTGTAGCTGTGCAAGAAGCATTCTTAAAACAGGCCGGCAGCTTGACTCTACTTTAAAGCCTTTTTAAAATGAATGACAAAAGTTATGTTTTGGCGGATTGGTAATTTTCCCTGTTAGACCAGTGCAGCACAAGAACCATGATGATTTTCTTTCCCATTTTTTTATTACTAGTACTTTATAATGCTTCACTGCCAAGTAGAAGAAAAAGGGTTCCTTAGAATTAAATTGTGCAAGCAGAGAAATTAAGTAGCTGGTGAGGAACTGGAATCTTCTGTTTGTCAAGGTCTTCTGAAATTCTGTGCTAATCCGAGGTCCCTTGTGTCTTACCCACAAATATTTACAAACCTTTTTAGTTGACTCCATGTCTTTTCTATCTCTGTCCTACTGATTGCTGATTTTAGTCAGCAATCTGAGTGTGTGTCAGCTGGCGTTCCTAGAGCAGGGATGATGACTGTTCTTTGTGGTGACTGGACTTCTCCGTTCCTCACTGGGCCTGTGTTGCGCTTGCTCTTTGCTCGGTCGTTGCCAGCCGGCTGTCGCGTCGCCCTTGGCTCAGCCCAGGAGGGACTGACTCCCTCCCGGCTCCCACAGGCTCCGTGCCCCTCATGGCACTTTGCTGCAGGTGCCTTCTCCTCATGCACCGCGACCACTCACTATTTGCCTTTCAGAATCTCTTCAGTTTGTTTTTCCTATCCTGCTTTGCTGTGCCTTCATTTATTTGGGACAGTTCCCCCCCACCCCCGCCTTTTTTTTCTCTCTTAAACTTACTATAGTCGGTAATCATTCTGTTAACAATCATTTTGCCTTTCACTGCTTAGCTCCACTTGAAACCACCACTCATTTTACAGCAGTCTCCTCTTATTTTCAGTTTTTTAGCAATAAAGCCCCAAGTCTGTAATCACTTCTGTACCATCTGACCTCTTAACAGGTTGCTTCATGTCTCTTTTTTTGCATATTATTCATGAACTTGCCTATATGAAGCTCTGGGTGGTTAGCACAACCTCCCTTGTGCTGCTTCTCCCTGATCTCCCTTAAAGCCTCGCTTAAAGCTTGAGGGCATCTCTTCACTTCGGGGTGTGCACTGGCTTTTGCGAGTGGTTAAGATGTGCCTGTTGAGCCTCAATTTTATGGCTTAGGATTGTTTAAAATGAATAATTAAAGTGAGATTATCAATTTCACTATCAAAGTGGGAATCATTTTGCACTTTTGAAAGAAGCAGAGATTCGAGTCCTTCACACAGGTTGTTGTATGCAAGTTTTAGTGCAACAGTCAAAAGAAATAGCTGTGGCAGGTTTTGTCTACTGCTTCACAAAAGAAAGATGTCCTGGATTTTACCAAGAAGAATATGCTCAAGTTACTGTGTTTTGATTTTGTTACTGGGATTTTCTATATTTCATTTATTATTTCATCTATATATTTTTGCTTGGAGAAGCTTATCAAACAATGAAGACTAAAACTTCATGGCATTAGTCACTGCCTTACATTAATTCATTTGCTGGGGCTGTTTGGAGATGCAATGAAAGCTTTTCTTCAGATAAAAAGGTTTATTTCTAAGTTGCGTATCTAAAATTACTTCTATTAAGCAAAAGCTCTGCTGGTGTGTTTGTCAGTGCTTCCTGCGGCGGAGAGGGGTAGTGTAGCGAGATGGAGAGATCTGCCGTTGCCTTTAAACTTTCACTTTCTCCTTTGGCTTTGTCCAGACTAATTTAAAGCACCTTTTTTGGGAGGCCAGCGGGGGGTGAAGAAGGAAGTTCTGAAGGAGAAATATGTGTGTACTGTGATGAAGCTGCAAACTTTGGATCCAGGGGCTAATTGCCCAGGAGTTTTATGTTTACATGGGAGATTTCAGAACAGTTTATCATTACAGAAAGTCTATTTATAAGATTCAAAATCTAAACTTGGATCAGAAGAAATGCTTTGGCTTGCTGTCTGTTTCTTGCTCTCTCAAATCTTGAGTGCATCAATGTGCACATGTTTACCCAGTTCTGGGCAGGATCCCTTGAAGTGAAAGGAGATTCAAAGACTGGCGTCTTTATGCACACATTGCTGTTTTTTTTTTCCTGGGGCATGATTTGTCTCGGACCCAAGGGAGCAGCCAGTGTTGAAGATATCCAGCTAGGACAAACACTGGGCTAAAGGAGCTATGCATCTCTCTGTAACACTTGTTATTTCCCAAGGCTTTTTGTTTGCTGGGCAGAGAAGGAACAAATAAACGGTGGTGACCTCGTTTAAAATTCTTGCTCTTTTCGGTACTAGAGTGTTCCAAATAAAACACTTAGCCAGCCTCCTACCTGCTGCTTCTGGCGAGTGGTGGTTTCTGCAGCTACTTGTCATAGTAGATCCTGCTTTTGTAGCAAGAGCACCTCTCTCCCTAAATTGTCTCCCCATATTCTATGGTGGTACTGGCTTCGGCTGCTCCACTTCTCAGGCAGCAAGGGGCTTTCTGTTGCTTCCTCTTCAAGCCTGGATGAGAGACACCTGCGACACTTGGCTTCAGAGTTAAGATTATGCTGTAACATTTTCCAGTACAACATTAGCATTAAGGAGCATCTTGTTCTCACATTTCTCACATTACTGTGTCATCACTGCCAGATTTACTGTTTTTTTGTGTCTTGTTTATATTTGTTTTCTTGTCATGTTGATTTTTTTTTCTGTTAGTCTAAAGAGATGTGATCTTCTTTTTCAGAGTCCTGTTTTAATTTCCATGTCATTCTTTTGTGCAGGTTTCTATGTGCAGAGCTTTTCTTGTATTACCAGGAATCCACTCTACGCATTTTTCCTTCAGACAGAAACACATCTAAATCTCTGCTAAGGATTTTAGGTAGCAGAGCTCAACAGTCAATTTGAATCCGAGAAAATCCTCTAATTGAGAACTATGACTAGCAAGCCTGTAACCTTGTGAGAGCCTATTCTGTTATTCTTGCCCTGAACAGAAACTTCGAGGTTTGATTTTTACAAGGCAAGAGATGAAGTATTGCACATTAAAAACTACTTTACTTAGCTTTGGGTAGGCATTTTGATTTATCTTGTTTTTTATAAAAGCTCCTGCACAACTGGCTTCAGAGCAACTACAGCACCTGGCTTTTGCTGATGGATAGAAAATAGTATATATAATCCTTTTTTTTTTTTTTTAACATCTGTGTCTCTCTAATACATAGAAATTACAGAAAGGATTTTGTGTCTGTAAGAGAAATACATGCTGAAATTTTTAACCTTTCTCAGAATATATTTCTTCTGTGAATGTATTCCTATTTCATTCTACACAATTTGGATTTATGTAGCATGCTCCTCCTCAAAAGAGAGGAAGAAACCTGGCCTTTATGGATAGGTTCCAGATCTGCAGAGGAAATGAGATGAAGAGGTGCTTCCCATTTTGTTTTGCTGAGTGGTATTCCAGCTGCATGGGGCGCCTGAGTTGTGCTTTTTTACTGACATCTGCAATTTTGTAAACTTCTGAAGCAAAATAACAACATTAATTTATTGAAGAATATGTATTAGTCTTAGCTGAACTTGTTAATATTTTTATGTACTTCGAAGGCTCACTGAGGTTAGGTTTGTTACGGACCTGAGCTAGTGTACTCATAAGAATAAACAAATGCAGCCATCCTGTCTGTTCAGGGATAGTTAGCAAAGCACATTAGTGTTAAAATTACTCCCTAAGCATTATATTCCAATATATTTTTTCTGTCTCAGGGCTTTTTATTAACTGCTTAGTTATCCGTCATTAATAGGCTCTGCCTGCTCACCTGTGCTGCGCATTTTTGTATCTGTGCCTAAGTGTCTGATGACTAACCGGAAGCACAGTGCCAGAGAGAGGAGAGATTGACAACACAGCTATATAAAGATTTTGTTTTTCAAATACAGTTGCCCTAATGTTGGTGAGACTTGATTTTGAGAATGGTTTTGCAAGCAAAAGGTCATGAAAATGAACGATGAAAATCAAGTAAAAGGCCTTGGCAGTCCTTTGAAAAGTATTTGTGGGTTTTATTCAAAGGCATGTCTCTTATTTTATTTGCTCTTTATTGAACTGAGCTGCTAACCTTGCAGCTTCGTTCTTTAGACAGAAGAAACGAGTTCTTTTGTGTGGGTGGGGGAGCTGTGACAGACCTAATGGGACCAACCCCCTGGATATAAGAGCCGCTTCTTCTGCTCCGTTAGCAGGAGTATCTGGATATAATGTTCTTGTTCGGGAGGAGCCATGGGAGAGCACAGGGAGCGCGCGCGGCCCGGCGAGCTTGTGTCATTCTGCTGTGCCCCACTGGGCGCGAGCGCGCTGGGGAGGGCTCTCGCCGGCTGCAGCTGTGCCAGCTCTGCTCCCTCGTGATTAGCATTCCCCGAGCTCCCTCCCCGAGCTCAGCGACAGCCACTGTGCTATGAATTATGGAAAGAGCAACGAGAGAGCCTGCTACAGAAAATCAAGCATCAGGGAAAAAACAAAGAGGAGGCAACTCTGTGTTTTGCTTTTACTACACTGGTAGAAAATGGCAGGATTGCATTCCCAACAGGATAAGCACACCCTTGCCTATCGGTTCCATGTTTTTTTGTCTTCTTCCATTCCCTAATTTTTTGTGCTCTGGTTTTCAGCGATAAAAACTGACTTGCTTTTTGTTGGAACATGGATGATGCAGACCTAGTGTATGTATACATACATACTTCTTGCTTAGGTACAGTTTAACATTGACAAGACTGTATTATTCCACTCTGAAGCTGGGTTCTCATTTTTAAGGGGAGTTTAAATATAAAGCTTGAACTACTAGCAAAAAGCAAAAAAAAACCCCATATTTCTAGAAGTCAAGTATAGACTCACTAGAGTGTTTTGTATTTGTTTTTAAAATAAGCCACGAGAAAGTATTATCTGAGAACTAGTCTGTTCTGTCATTCAGTGTTTTCAGAAACATTAATACATTGAATATAAGTCGATTAGGGTTTAAACATCCCTGTTAAAAAGTAAGATCAGATTAAAAATTCTGCCTCCCTTGTGAAGGAAGTTGGCCGCCTACAATGGCTGAAGACCTAGTCTGATTTTCTCACAGTGTTCAAGCCATTTTGCAAGTAGGTCAGAGCAGCTTTTAAAAAGAATCAAATACAGTAACTAGGAGCTATTGCTCCAATACTCTGCTTGGTGCTTGCCTGTGTTGGAGAGGTGGGTTGGTAGATTTGTACATGCAGTACAATTGTCCTCCAATTTTCCCAAAAATTAAAATACTAGATTGAGATTTGCCATGCAGCTGGAGAGACCAGAGTTTTGTCTGGTGTTTGCAAAATATTATGAGACTTTTCTGAAAAGCAGATGCAGGATAAATGTTTGACCCTATTTTGGTTTCTCACACAGACTCATATGTGTACATATGTATATGTGTATATATATATATAATCTGTATCCCTCAGCATAACTGTTGTCTGAGATGAGGATAGGGCTAACTTCAGTATTTCAAAAGCCTTAATTATTGCTCACTATCAGGAAACCTCAGCTGCTTTATTTTGGTGAGCGCCATAAGCTGTAGAACAGTGAGCAATACAAATGAAGGGAAACAAGAGGTTAAATAGAAGTAGAGTCTGAGCTATGCCCTGTTCATCCCCGTTTCAAATGTTGTTTGTGAATCTGGCTGAGTCCCCCCAAAGCAAACAGACAATAGAACATTTCATCTGGAGCTTCGAAATACTAAAGAGGGTGCTGCAGGGTGAAGTAACTCAATACAAAGGCCAAACTGTTTTTACTGGTATGTTCACCCAGAAAGTTGCCCAATTAGAAAATCGTCATTTCTTTCAACAGCAGCCAGTGCAAATACATTAATGCCACACTATTTCTCATTTTCCCAGGGTGAGAAAGAGCGTCTTCTACGTACAGTAGCACAGGAATCCCCATGGAAGACAAAATAAAAACTGAATTGGTATTTTCGTCACCTTTTAAAATAGCAGTATAAAAAAAAAAAGGAAAAATTTGCTACTAGAAACAGAATTGCTACTGGGTTTAGTTTGACTCTTATATTCTCAATATTTCTGAGAGAAGAAGTAACAACTTTTTTTGCCCCCTTTTGTTGTTGTTGTTGTTATGAAGATCTACTGAAAACATGGCCAGCACGTAGAGAGCTTTCTGTGGCCATAAAATGCTTCAGCGGGGAAGCCAGCCTGTTTTCCCTGTCCCTTTCCTGCTCCCTGTGTGCTAGTGAAATCCAGAGTAAGGCAAGCAGACTTGCAGCGAGGCAGCCTGTTTCCTTATCAAGGTTGTCCGTAGCGAGTAAATTGTGTGCCATGATAGCTCGGGTACTTGAAAAATAGTAATCTTTTAATTTAATGCTATGAATGGGAGTAGTGCCAAAATATGCTTAGTTAGGGGTGAATTCAAAATGCTTGCAGTGTTACCAAACCCATACATCCACTGAACAAAGCTCATAATGTTCAACAAATACTGTGGAGTTTCCAGTATTTTACAGCACTTAACATACAGCTGTGTGTGAGGATGAACTTAGAAAACAACCATCTTCCATTCTAAAACAAACCCGAATCTTAAAAGTGCTGAGATGAACTTGCACCTTGCCTTCACTGGGGAACTAATTAATTGTTTTGGAAGATCCCCTTGAGAAAAGTTGCTTATGCTGCAGGTCCCTGGGTGTCATGCCAGGGATCCAGATGAAGGGGCATCCGTCCTAGGGCTTGAGTTGAATTGATGGCTGGTTCTGGGCAAAATCCTTCACTCTTTTGCCACTATCTTCTCACATGTAAAATCCGGACTGTGATACCTTTTCTGTACTTCGGGAGGTATACTGGAAAGGGCTAAATATTACAGCCTAATAGTATATATTTTACCTTTAAGAGTGCTGTTATGGACCATGATTAAACTTATCAATCATCAGCAAGGGCATTTAAAAGTTGTCAATTAAATGTATGAGAATGATTTTGATTCTGGAAAGCTTAATACACATGGGGTTTTCCTTTGCATAGAGATACTAGAGTGCAAGTATCTAATGTAGGCTCTTGCTATGAGAATTGGGGCACTTAGCCCATGTGCAGACATAGAAATGTCTTAAGTGGGAGCTGAATCTGACTCTGTGTGTCAGCCAACTTTACATTTATTTCTAAACACTCTTCTAACTGAATCTCAGCGTAGTGTATAGAAGTTGCATTGTGTCAAAAATCCTCAAAAAACAAGTAATTCTTTTTTTTGCATTATAATAACGCATCTTACTGTGTATCACAGTGGTCTGTAAAACATACCATATGCATTGGGCAGCATTTGTTCTACACTGTAGAAAGACTCCTCCCATATACATCTTGACACAAATTCTCTTTTCACCATACAAAGCTACAAGAAGGAGCAGCATTGGAGCTGCACTGACAAGCACTCAATTCTAGACACTGAGGTTAAAATATTGGGCTTTTGAGCATGAGGAAATGTAGTCCTGCTCTCATGCTAGCACTAGTAAGGACAGAAAATTAGTTTCAGAGCTGCAACCAAAAAGCATCTCTCAATTATGGTAGTTAAGGAAGCTCATGAAAACTACAAATCAGTTGTGACTGCAAGTGGCTTGCAGGAAAGAGAGAATAATCAGTGCTCTGAACTACATTCTTTTTGTTCCCAGGAAACTGCTTTAATCTTACTGGAGGCAATATTTTATTACATTTAAAGACCAAAGAAATATGGGCATGGGTGTCCTAAATTTGTTATTATAGCATTCTGAATATTTTGTATGTGAGTGTGCTTTATTTTTTCCAATATTGCATGATACAGGTAAGGTGGGAGAAGACAAGACTGATGGAGAGTAGGAGGAGAAAAACTACCGGTTTTATTTTGCGTATTTACACATTGAATAGTTTGTTGCTTTGAAACCCTGGACTGGGAAGGGCTAGCACCACACATTAGGTACACGTTGGGTTGAGTACACATTGTTTTCAGAATTGTCTGTCCTATTCTTCTCAGATTTTTTTGCACATTTACTGGGTATTTCAGGACATTTATAGGAGGGAGAGCCTAGTCTGTGAATTCGAGATCAGTTTAAGTGCAGATTGAATACAGTGCAGAGTTAACAGGACTAGTTCACCTCCTACTGATAGGATGGAAAAAGTTACCGTAGGATGGAAAAAATGGAGTATTTTACTCTGCATGAATATCCTAACCATAGGTATCCGGTTATCTCTACGCTCTGCTGTGTTTTGCAGCGTAGATGTATTTTAGCTTGTGTTCCTGATTAGTTGTTGGGTATTTCTGGAGCTTTCCTTCAGAAACCTATTATTTACAAGTCACCTGTCATGTACATTTTTATGTGGCTGTTTCCAATGTGCAGTTTCCAGAACTGAGTTTTAATGGAAGTATTTTTTGGAAATGTGAAATAATTTTTCTATTTAATTATTATTTTTCCTACATTCCATTTTCTAAGCAAAAGAAAAATAAAGCAAATTATTGCACTCCCTTTTATAGAGGCAAAAGTAAAAAGACATATGCATTTTAATTCTCTGCCTAAGTGCTGATTAGGGATTGCTTTTCTAAGTGGATTGAGATTATGTTCCAGAGAAAAAAAAAAGTATGACTTTTGATACCAATAATATTATTGGTATGAGCTGAGTTTAACAGGCAAATAGAATAAAAAGTAAAATAATTGTGTGTGTGTGTGTGTGTGTGTGTATATACTCCTTTTTTCCAGTATTTCAGAATCTGATTTTTATGATCCAAGGACTTCTCAAGGAGAGTACCTCTGCTTTTTGGATCTCTTCACAGGGCATGGAATAGCCAAGCATGCACAAGACCATTAACTTTAGCACATTTTTTTTTTTAAAAAAAAAACTTCAGAGGTAAAAAGATCACTTGGATGAAGAAGGAAATTCATTGCAGAAACTTCTTATAAGTCCTTTGCATTCCCAGATGGGAATTTTTCCTGTGGAAAATTAATGGAAATTAAATCAGGTAGCAACTCACCAGGGTTGTCGGCTGATTTCTGAGTAGAGCAGATATTTATTTTCTCTTTCCCCTAAAAACTATTCTTGTCATTGCTATAAGTGAGTTTTAAGAAGTGTTATATAGTCAATTGTTACTACATGTTAACAAGATGTAGATCAACTTGTTAAATTAATCTTGTCAAGTTTTATCTTGACTAAGTGATCAAAAAGATAGAACATAATTTCATAAAATCTGAAATGTGACTGTAGAAAAAAATAGTTCCCCTTTTTTATGTCTGCTTCTTATGTAGTAACACAGAGTTGTGGGATGCTGAAACAAAATTCTCTCAACAGTGTGACGAGGGAAAATGCAGTCTGTAAGTCAAATGAAATCCTTCAGTCTGTACGTACAGCTTTCCCATGTAATGTTGTGAAACACAGCTTGAACATGATAAATGACTTCCATCTGCTAAAGAAATAGTGCAAACCGCAGCTTTCATAGAGGTAGCTTTGTCAATTACTTAAAAAACATGATTAAAGTATTTGTCATTTGATTAATTTATGCAGCTTCATAGGTTAAGTGGAAAGCGGATACTCATTTTAAAGCTTGCTTTTGAGAGTTCAGTTAAAATACTGGATGCTAAAAGCTTCTCAAGATGCTCATTTGTAAAAACAAACAAACAAAACTCTTCTGGTCACAGAATTTGAAGTGAGGCTTGGGTTAAATTCCGGTCTTTCGGCTGGAAAAATAAACATTGGCCACAGATTTGGAACAAAACCTATTCAGTTTACCAAAAGAAATCATGAGATAAAATATATCTCTTCCATGGTTGTGTCCTCCCAGCTGAATTGACATCTTAATAACCTCCAAACAGGGCCCCTGCTTGCTGGATTATAGCTGTGGTTGGCTATACATTACGTGTGACTTTTTGTGCAAGATCCCTTTAAAACATGACAGCATTCTTCAGTGAATCTTCTGTGGTTTTGAATAACAATAGCTTAAAAAATCAACTGAGAAATGACTTTCTTGACTAATAAAAATGGAAAGAAAATAAAAAAGATAAGGCTATATTTATTTTTGATTACTGTATTTGCATTATAAAATCTTAACTATTCACTATGGCAATAATATTTCAGTGAAGCTGCGCTAACCTTTCCTGCTTCCTTGTATAACTCAGGGATTCTGTGGGCTAAAGCATGAAACCAGTTTTTCTCTGCTTCTGATTCAAGAGAAGAGTCGTATTGTATGACTGCAGCAAGTAATTGCAACAACTTTCCTTTTTTCTTTGGTTTTGGAGAGTTGCTGCTTTAATATTTTCTGAAAAACAAATCTTTCCAAACTGCTGGGTTGCATGGTAACTGAAAGGCAGGACTCCAAACACACATGCAGGAAGATAATTTTGTTTTGATTTTTCTGAAATATTTTAAACCTGATGTTTTCAAGAGACGGTGTTCCTCCATCATCAAGTGGTTTAAATGTGCATATCTGAATCTGAATATTGAAATAACACCTGTCTGCTAAAATTCATGTCATATGGATATTGAAATAGGCCACATACACATTAGAGCGTAGCAAAATGTTACAATAGGCCTTTCTCATATCAATATATAAACATACGTGTTTTAAAGATGTTGCTTGGAGTTAGATGTGGTGGAGGAAGTGTGAATTACAGGAGTTGGCCAAAGCTTCTTTCATGTTTTTCATATATTTTATTGTGCATTTGTATTAACACTGTCCTTTTGAAAACCTATTTTTATAAATATTCTTCTTTGACTAAGGGCTATGTATTAGGTGTGTTTTTATCTAAATATAAGTGAATCAGGTACAAACAGGTAATGCAATTGTTGGTAACAATGACAAGAGCACAGAAACAAGGCAGTTTGAAACCAATGGCAACTTTATTGGGCCGAGGGAGGAGGCGATGAGGTTCCTAAAGGAGCCGTGGGAGGAAGAGGCGGCAGTTTCCTCTTCCTTCTTCTGAGGTAGGACCTGTGCTGTGAACCTGAAACATTGACGCTCGGTCATCAGGGAGTTAGTGTGGGTGAAGAGTCAGGCAGAGGAAAGCTGACAAGGATGAGCCCTTGTTTTCAGCACCCGTTTAAATTTTGTATTGAGTTTCTTTGGAAAAGTGGAATTTTGCCTCGCCCTGGATTTGTAGTTCCACAGGTGAAGTAATGGGTGGTGTAATGCCAGGAGTTTGATGTTTCGCTAGAGTCTTCTTAAGCCAGGTGAGGCAGGTAAGTGCCATACGAACAGGATACTTACTTAAAGGGTGAGGAAAGCCTTTTAAGTACAGAGCTAGGATATGTGGTGAGATTAGTGTTTGAACTGGACGTGCTCAGCTTTCCTAGGGCAAGCAGTCAAAGCCAGCAGACAAATCACAGATGGATATGTTGCGTAACAGCCTTGCTGATCCACAAATTGATGTATTATTTGTGACAGAATATCCCTTCAGTACTGCATTTAGTGCAGAGTACAGTTAGTAGAATAGACGTATGAAAATAATCCCAGTTTGAATCTGCCCTTGAGTTTATTTTCAGTGCTTGAAAATAAGACCCTTGATAGAAAGCAAGGAAAAAAATCAATCCTAAAGCACATGTTATTGTTTCAATAATATTTATGCTCATTAAATGTTTTTGGTGAAGGTTGTGACATTCAGTATGTTTGTTTAAAATTGATTTGTTGTGCTTTGCCTGGGACTGTGTGTAAGAATACCTTTTCAGCAAGGTCTGTTTGTGGATCATGTATAAATTTGTGTGACTCTATGAAATCTCCTGGCAATATAAACGCATGATTTTCTTTTTAAGATGGTCCTTTGAAAGTAAAGGACGAACATATATCTGTTGCATGGTTCATTACCTTTTTTTTATGACATTAATATACTAAAATTCAGTTATGAAGGAGAATGGAAGATGGGCTAGAGAACAAACAAAACTAAAAGTGAATGTAGAGCGACGCCGTTCTGTGTTGATTTTCTGTCTTTGCTCTCGCACACGTGTGCACATTCGCTTGCCCTCTGCCAGATGGAATTCTGCACATGTTCAAAGTGCTGGTAGAAGTTGTGCGCGCTGCAGCTACTGCAGGTCCTGCAGCAGCCTCCAGTTCTTTGCTACTAGCACAGTCTTCCCTGAAGCCTGAATGGACCGCTTAGGTTTTCAGTCGTATTGCCACGGATATTGCTTCAGACTGCCTTAGTTGGCCAAGTTATGAATCTCATGAAAGTTCTTGAAGTCCCAAGCGAAGCTGCTCAAGGTCTTTTTTTCTTTCTTCCCTGCTGAGCGGTGCCAGAAAGTGACTTGTTTCCTTTCTCCTTGTTTGTGTTTTTGTGTGTGCTCTCTCAATGGTCAATACCCGTCTGATAATGCAAACCGAGACATGAGTTGAATCTTCTACTAAGAGAGTGTAGCCACAACGGTCAGAGTTATAAGCAAAGCCTTTTCCTTCTCTGCAGAAAGGAGCATTTTAGATCATTTATGGAACTTTCAACAGTTCCCAGCAGTAGGATGGTAGACTGCAGTGTTTGGAGGGCATCCTTTTCCTTGGGAAGCTCATGTTACTCTTCTTCTCTAGCTCACAAGTGATTAACTACTAAAGCTTCTTCCTCTTGATTTCCTGAGCCAAGTACTTTGACATGAGGTAAAGGAATTATTTCACAAATGGAAGATGGCAGTTTATTAAGATAATCTAGTACTTATTAAGAGTGTGTTGTGAAGAAAAACATGGGCGAAGATGTGCTCATCTGCTGCAGTTTGCTGTACAGATGTCAAAACAGTGTCTCTA
>NW_010588543.1:76903-113167 GCF_000705375.1 Tinamus guttatus
CCACAGTACAAGAGGGATGTGGAGCTGCTGGAGAGAGTCCAGCGCAGGGCCACAAGGATGATCAGGGGTCTGGAACATCTGCCCTATGAGGAGAGGCTGAGGGAGCTGGGCCTGTTCAGCCTGGAGAAGAGAAGGCTGAGAGGAGACCTGATCAGTGTGTCTATAAGTGGGAGGCAGTGAGGAGGATGGTGCTGGCCTCTTTTCAGTGGTGGCCATCGACAGAACTAGAGGGAACAGACAGAAACTGAAGCATCAAAAGTTCCACAGGAACTTAAGGAAAAATTTCTTGACAATGAGGGTGACAGAGCACTGGAACAGGTTGCCCAGAGAGGTCGTGGAGTCTCCTTCTCTGGAGATCTTCAAAACCCGCTTGGATGCAGTCCTGTGCCATGTGCTGTAGGTGTCCCTGCGTGTGCAGCGGGGTTGGACTAGATGATCTCTAGAGGTCCCTTCCAACCTTAAGCATTCTATGATTGGGTGAAGGAAAAAAGAATCTGGCAACTTAAAGAGCATGATTTACCATGTTCAGCAGAAAAGGAAAGGGTTTCCAGGCCTATTCCTGCCTACTCGTGTTTTAGAGAAGTTTCATCTTAGACACAGGCACCAATGCTGAAAATTTTAGTGCAGCTTTAGCAAAAGAACAGGGAGAAGGGTGTTTTTTTAGGGCAACAATCTGAGTGATTGTAGAGGAAAATAAAAAAAAAATGCATCAGTACAAGGAAGCTAAAAGAAGTTACGTTTATAGGATACTGTTATCATTGTTTGTATGGAGGAGCTTTGTGTTTGGGATTAGCACTGGGTCTTTAGGCTCTGGAATCTTCGTGTCAACTTGGCAGATCCTTGCCACAGCTGCCGGAGCAGGACGGCAGTTCTTCAGAGCCCTGCCCAGCAGCACCACAGCTAATCCTCTTGCCACCTGCAGAACAGCTGTGTTGGAAGAGGAGTGGAGAGAACGTGAGCGATTGGGTTTTCAGGCGTATCGGGAACTTGTGGTTGTTTCTTCTTCATCACGTCCTAGTATTAGAGGTTTATCCGCAGCAGGAGAAATGGGTAGGGGCTGTCAGTGTAAAGTTGCATGGGTAACTTAAGGACTCCTCCCTGCATTTGCTTTTCTCACATCTCATGTGCTCCGTATTGAACCTTCAGTGTGCTGATTTGGCCCATTAAACCATCAGAAACTTGTTCTTTCTTACGCTGCAGTAGTTTTCTGCCAATTTAATAAGCTGAATGGCCCATAGAGTGTGTGAAGAATGCCCGAGTTGGCTCAAGGATCTCAACAGGAGTCGTGCCTGGGGGTGAGTGCAAGTTGGGTCAGAGACCACCTTTCACAGCAGCAGCACATTGTTGGCTCAGGTCGCCTCATGAAAATCTTGCCCCTTGATTGTGGCTGGTTGTGTCATCAAAATAAATCTTGAAAATTAATGGGCAGTGAAGGTGAAGTGAACATGATTGCTGTGTATGTGGACTTTAAATAATTGGTTTATAATCTAATTAGGAAACATTAGTCTTTCAGAGAGAGTACAGGGAGATTAATAATGTTAAGCAGAAGCAACAAATAAAAAATGTGATCCCTAAGTTCCAGTTCGTGGCTTTTCCTCACCCTACAGAGAATAGTGTCTGTTTTTACTGTTACTAGTAATCTTACTTAGTTTTACATCTCTGTGTCTTCATCCAGAAATAAATCCTCAAACACATGTGCTTAAAGCTAAATGTGGATAGCTGAAATTCTGAGATGAGGAAGTGAATGACGCTAATAGAGGATCACAGTAATCCTGACAACTTTATGTGAAGACCTGTTCTCTTCTACAGTGTTTTTCCCATCACCACTGGGCTGATTTGCTTAAAGTTCACAGTGCGCTCAGGTTGACTGAAGACCAAGTGTTTTCAGGACTCTGGTAGCGTGCTTTGGTTACTGCTATCTTAGGGTTTAGTCTGTTGTGAAAAGCAGTAAATTAAAAAGTTGCTAATGTGTCTCCTGCCTCTCATTCCTTGTGTTTCAGAAAATCTTCGGAAGAACTGGACATGGATAAAGTAACAGCAGCCATGGTATTAACCAGTTTATCCACCAGCCCTTTGGTTCGCAGCCCTCCTATCCGACCCAATGGTAAGCCTTCAGACTAATGCCTGGGAAAGGAGCGTGACTAGGTTGTAATAGAAAATTAAAACTAAGGAACAGAGGACATAAGATACAGAGCAAGAATCTATAGTCTTTATCTGTATGAGTGGTAGAAGTTCAGATGGAAAAGAGAGCAATCGTTGTGATTGGTTGGCCTAGATGACTAGGAGCATTGGTAGTGGTGGCACAAGTGGGAGGGGTTGTCTTCTGGCAGTGACTCTTGCCTGCTGTGGCAATACTGAGATCTGCTGTGCCCTAGTAGAGTGCTTTGCTGCAGTATTGGCAGAAGTGAGAACAAACCTCTTCAGGGACTACAGAGCTGCTCCAGGTTATGAACAGTAGGTGCTCCTCTGTGGGCTGAAGTACAGGAATGAGGAATTAGCTCTGTAGAGGGTTCTCTAATCTCACCAAAATGCTCACTTTCCAGTTTATGTGCATTTGCATATCCATAGTGAATAGAATAGCCATTCTTGTCCCTTCGCCACTGAAATGTGATCAGAGAGCGCTCAAGACTGCGAAGAGAGAGCGCGGTTCCTGCACAGGCGGCAGCCCTAGGCCGAGCGGCCACGCGCTGCAGCTCTGCAGCGACACCCGTCCCTCTGCACGGGTGCAGGCTCAGATCCTCAGCTGTGGTGGCTGTTCTTTGTATTGCTCTGATGGTCTGCCATCAAATTCATGAATACTGTAACAGCAGAGAACATATTATAGAAATTAATCTAAAATGAGTCAATGACATTGCTAAGAAAATGTAATTGGTTTGTGCAAGCTTGGCTGCAGTTAGAAGACATCTTAAAATTGTTTTATTTTAAGGAATAATTGAAACTCATATCTCTCAGGGCTGTTTGCAGAACTGTGGCTTTTCTTTGTCATTTGCCACTGTTAAATAGATCATAAGTGCTTTGCTACAGTAGATAAGGGAAAGGAAGCAGACTTTGCAATTCTTAATGCAGTCGGGACAATCCATTGGCTGATGTGTAAATTAGAAAAGAATCTGCTATGAGTCATGCCCCAGCTTCAGAGATTTTTGAAAAATAGTGTAATTTTCATATTTCAGAAAATGCTAATTTTGTCCACTTGGCAAAGTAGTTGAAAGTCTAGCAATGAATGCTCCTGGTTCCTCTGTGTTTATGTTTTCTGCATACTTACCAAATATTTTAAGCCAGAAAAAATTGCAGGATATCACTTGTGCCTGACAGAAAAGGAAAATCTCTGATGAGGGATCTCCCCAGTGATATGTTCTGCCTCTGGACTGGAGGTTATCAAGCCCCTGGGAAGGTCAATGAAGGAGAGAAAACAAATCTGCACTCCAGCTACTCTCGCTTTGCCTCCCTGGTAATCCGTGTTGGGAACCCCCTGTGGGACAAGGCATTATCAATCACCTTGAAGTATTTATAGAGGAGAGTTGTCAGGACCCCCAGTTCACATTACATAGAGCTGCTGGTTGGGAAGATCTCCCAAACAAGTCCTTTTCAATTGCTAATAGGCATCTGATGTTTCTTTATGCAGTTGGAGAGCTTCATCACGCAGATTGTTTGCATATATTCTGAATCTGAAAAGTAATTCACTTATTTGCAGTAGTCTCGGACAAAGCTTTGAAAAACATGCCCAACGACAGCTTCAGGAATGTCTTAGTTTTGCCTGAGTTAGATCTTGTTAAAGACTTCCTTAAAGAATGAAATCTCATTACTTAAAGCCCAGTTGGTTTTGCATGGTAATACAAGATACAAATTCAGTAATGTTGAATTTTTTGTAGAACTCTATCCTTTTCCAAAAAAAAAAAAAAAGGGCAGTAGGAGCACTCAAAGTAAGGCAACAATTATTTAAAAGAAATATGAATTTGGCCTAGCAGTAAAAAAATAATGTTGAAGCCACTAATGGTAATGTGAAAGTCAGAATCTGGACTTTGCCAGGATTGTTGAGTTTAATCATCCATATAAACTGGTTCCGAGTTTGGCCATGGTTTCCCTGCAGCTCTGTAATATTTGGTCTGGTTCTCTATCATGCAACTCCAGCACTGTGAAAAGAGCCCAGAATAAGAGTAAGTTACATTTGTTTATATTTTAAGGTCCTTTACACTGCCAGATTTGTTAGCATTAATGAGAACCAGTGTTTATTTTCTTCTTGTTGTCAACTTTGTCCTGTCTTTTATATATTACTTTAAATTGATTTAAATCTCTTTCCCAGCAAGGTGAAGAGAAGCTGTAAACTTGGAGAATACAAAACACCACCATAAATGTGTCAAAAATAGTTTAGAGAGTGCTGTTTCCTTTGTTTTTCCGAACAAACAGGAATTTTAAACTGTGCGAAGTCCACAAGTTGATGCCAGATGCGCTTCCTAACTTTGGCATGAGACTCAAGTACAAATACTTAAAAAAACAAAAACCACCTCAATTACAGCTGCATGAAACTCTGAAGGGCTGTAGTCAGGAACCAAAACATTACATTTTCATAGATTAACTTATTAGCTATAAAAAACTTATGGGTCATTTTCCAGTTAGGAATTTTGATGGATGGTTTTGAACAGTACCAGGACTTTGCTGTTGACTATGCAAGCAGGTATTTTTGTACATATGCTTACGTGACAAAGCACTGAATTCTGTTTTGTGAGGAGGTAATGATTACAATGAAGAGCTTTGTCCAAAACCAACTGAATTGGACATAAGATGTTACTCATTTCATTGGTTGTGGGTCAAGCTTTTGGTAACAGATAGTGGAAATCACTTTCTTGCAGATGTTATTAAACAAACTTGTTTGCAAGGCACTGAGAAGGAATGAAGGAGTGACTTCTGTAGAACGCTTAAATGCAGGCACTGACTTGAAAAGGCTCTTGTCTCACACTTAAGTAACTATTCACTAACAAAACAAATATTGTTATTTCCTTGCCAACTGCAAGGTCAGGTATTGCACATACCATTTAAACACTTATGGTGACAATTAGAAAGACTTTGGGGGCCTGGAGGAACTTTCCCAAACCATCCCTGTGTGCATGCCCAAGCCGTGTCAGCACCCACATCCCTTTAGTCATTGGCAAGATTGGCATTCTGGTGCGCACCACCTGAAGACCTCGGTACATGAAGTGTCAAACTACAAGGTATCAAAAGCTGAAGCTCTAGCTCTGATTCTGTAATCAGCACTCTTTCTCCCACTCGCCTTCTTGTATAATAACCTACTAGGTAGCAGATTTGCTTAAAAAATGTCAGGGTATCTGCTGCAGGGAGGAAGAGAGGCCTCCCGACGAGCAGCAGTGGGAGTGATTCGAGCTCTGGAGAGGCACCTATCTCTTCTGCTGCAAGAGAGGAGAGTTTCAAATACATACCCAGTTGGTGTAGTATTTACTGTAAAGTGCTCCTACAAGTCTCTAATTCCTGCAGAAAAATATGAGACTATGGTGAGTGGCTATGAATTTTGGAGTCAGATGCCTAGCAGTGTAGCCTTATGAAGAAAAAGTGATGTCAGTCCAAGCACATGTACTGCCTAAATTTGAAAGAGATTCAAGTTAGACAAAGACATGTGCACTAGGAGACTGAGAAGGTGTTTGGAGTGTGATTATGATTTTCTTTGGGGTTGTAGCACTTGGCTGATGATTAGGTTTTTACAGATCCAGTTAATGCCATAACAGTCAGAGTACATGTGCTCTTTTCAAGGGACTTCCTACTGGCTGTGCAGTGACTTGAAGCTTGCACTTACACCCTACTGCAGACACGTGTTCATGTTTAAGGTCAAGAGTGTATTGGAATGCTTTTTCCTTAATGATGCATGCAATGTCTGAGTGCTTATCATGGTCTATGCTCTGGAAGAGGTGGTTTTTCCAGACCCAGCATTTGCTTTTAGGAAAAAAAAAAAGGCTTGTTTTTGTTTTTTAAAAAACATTTGTAATTCAAATGTGGAACCTGGGAATTAGCAAATGTCATTTGAATGCAATGGGACAGATGTGCTTGTCCTCCCTGCATCCTGCACTTTTACTTTCCCTTACTGGAGGTAGAGTTTATTACCAACATAGCATCTAAGCCTCAGATAAAAGAACTCCCTTGCCCCGTCACATGGTATAAGATAATTTGCTGTAATGACTGCTGTTGTTATTCTTCGCAGAATCCCTAAATGGATCTTGGAAAGAAGGAGGATTTGTGCCTTCTAGCACCAGCAGTAGTGGATACTGGAGCTGGAACGCTCCCAGTGATCAGTCCAACCCATCTACCCCATCTCCGCCTCTGTCAGCTGATAGTTTCAAAGCTTTCCGAACACCTTCCCAGCCAGATGATGGCATTGACGAAGCTGAAACAAGCAACCTTCTCTTTGATGAACCCATTCCTAGGAAGAGAAAGGTTAGCCTCATGTTAAATTCTGTATAAGTAGGCAAGGTGAGTGTTGTTAGGCTTCCTTTGCTGTGAAACAGGAATAAATAGCTCAAGCAGCTCTTTGGACAGATCCCTCCTTAGCATCCAGCTAACGGAGGTACTCAGCCTAGTCACTGTGCCTCCTTGAACCCAGTCACATGCTGCCATCAGCACCACATTTGCTGGCAGATGGTAAGGTTCTGCAGAGCCTCCTGCTCACAGAACAGTAAAGCCATTTCCAGAAGGTGCTGCCTCTGGCCATTCAAGGGATTTCTATCCTACTTTGGCAAATTCTTTGCGTGCAGGATGCAACAGGCAGCCTCTACATGTCGTTGCGAAGGCTGCATATGGCTTTATTACTTGTTCCCTGAGAGTGCTGCCAGTCTGACAGCATGTCAGATATCTTAATACTGTGAGGCGTTCTCTGCTTAAACATATGGGGTGAAAAAAGGAGAGAGGGAGTCAAACCTGATGGCTTATGATACACTATTAGCAGTGGCCAAATTTATCCTTGGTAGGAGACCAAAGTGCAATAAATAAAACACAGTGTAAAAAAATCCAAAACGGAACCCAAAAAAGCACCATTATGCTAACAAGCAAGCTCCTCTCGAACAAAAAGAAAACAAAGAGATGGCACTAGTCCAAGTTTTCCTCCCTTCTAACACAACAGGACAGATTTTACATAGCAAGATGAAAAAGAGCTTTCTGTGAGGAGGAAAAAAACAGAATTTATTCCTCCTTAAAGACTTTGTTTCTGGCTCAGCCTGAGAGAGTTAATTTTTTCACCACCAGCAGGAAGAAGTTTTATTGATTGTTTCAACTTGTTCAGATTTATCATTTTTGCTCCAGAAGTTGAGCAACTGAAATGAGAAATGAGCAACTTCTGGAGCAAAAATCATAGAATCATAGAATGACCCACACATTTGATGACCCACACAGCTCTGCCCTTGTTTGTGTGAAAGGGATGTAAAATGCCTTTGCCTGATACTAAAAATAATATATACACATTTGTTACAAGAAAGAAAAAGAGCTGAATGTTAAACAGAAGAAGAGGGGGTTGGGTGAGGGTGCAGGATGGAAAGGGTAAGAACACAGAAGTGATTTGCCTTTTACTTCTCAGTTAAAGTTACGGTTGCTGTCATCATTCTTATTGTTCAGCTGTGATTAGACAGATGGTTTTACAGCTGCCATCTTTATTGTTATGTAAGTTGTCTTTAAATACTTCTACTTACATAGTATCCACAGATATATTAGAGTGCCTGTTCTGGTTCTCATGGATTTTGCTTTGTATGGCAAATTTTTAGTTTAGGTGAATAGTAATATTACTTGCCATACAATATCAAAGCCAGATATTGTATCTGAGTATGACCTTGTACCTTTAGAAACTGGAAAAAAAAATGTTCAGGTTATTTCTTCTCTAGGGGCCGTAAAATCAGAAGTCATAAGTACAGGAATAGAGTGAATGGGGACTTCAGTTGATTCATGTGAAGTTTATTCTGTTCCATGTTTGGAAACAGCTACTTCCCATTGAGAAAGTTAAATGATTAAATGTTTAAATTAATGCAATTTCTCACCAAATCATTTTGTTCTGTTTGCTATAATAACACATTAAAGCCCATTTAGGCATTTTTTTGACCAGTCAGGAACGATAGCAAAGTTCATGATCTCTGTTTCTACTCTGTGAGATTTCATTTGGTTGATTTGGAATAATTGTGGGTTTTTTTCAGAACTCCTAGCATTGATAATAGAACTAAAAGGACAAGAGATATCTAATTTGACAGTAAAACAATCTGCTATGGATAATAAACATTCTGGGTCCCTAAAGATACATGTAGGCTTCATAAGACATATTAGAATTTCAGATCAAGCAATTGTGAAGGAAATTCATGTCCAATTTATGCTAAGGTGGAAGGTTTTTTTAGAAACAGTACTGATTGATGATCAAGTATCTCAAGTAATGAAGCACTTGGCATATATTTTTCAAACATGAGTTGTTAGATTGCCAAGTAACTGTTTGCACATGTTACTACAATCAGCTTGTATTTGAAGAAATTGAGATCAATTGAAATGTTTTAATATTATTCTAACTGTTGTTTCTGTAGCAAGTGCTGAAACTCGTCATATGTTAGCATGGGGTTCTATAGGGTCCACAGTCAATAAGCATTGAGTTTGATTCTATTATAGACAGTATCTTAACATGTACCTAAGTATCTTCATTTAATCTTATTCTTAACTAAAATTATGCGATCGTATTTTGAATATTTTCTTTGCTAATGTGTGTTCTGTACTAGCAGAGAAAAAGGACAAAATTTAAATTTGAATAACATGAGTTAAGTAGTTAGGTTTTTGACTTTTTTTAGCAGAGAAAAAGGACAAAATTTAAATTTGAATAACATGAGTTAAGTAGTTAGGTTTTTGAAAAGTATATATACAATTTGTTAAAATCAATTATGTTTGCTGTCACATGCTGTGCTTTGAATCAGATTATTGATTAGTTTGCTCCAGGCTTTTTCAAAATATTGAGGGTGAAACTGACTACGGCCTTGTTTTCTGCAATTTGAATCAATGATAACTCTGTTTAGGCCAGTTGAGCTACCTGTGCAAAAGACTATTACACTGAGAGTATACACACACATTCTTTAAAAAAAGTCCAAAAAATTTCCAAGTGAAATTCCTATGTCTAAGTGAGGGTCATGGGAACTTCTGAATGTAACAAAAGTAGGTTTTGCCTGCTCTTTGGGTGAATATTGTCTGTTGTCATAGCAGAAGCTACAGATTTATGACACAGTATCTTTTCTGTGTTGGGAATTCATAAGCAAAAATAGCCTTTGGAGCATACTGTTTGCTTTAGGAGGATATCCTGTGTTAAGTGGGAAGCCCCAAACAGCCGTTACTTGAGAATGAGACTCCAAATGCCTACTGAATGTTTTTATGTCATCTAGATCCTTTTATAGGAAGATAGAAATTGATACTTGCCAAGTAAAAAGGCATGGAAAAGATTAGAGAGAGGTAAATTCTTGGCACGAGCTGCTCCTGTTAAGTTCAAAAAGATTATACTGTAGCAGATATACTGCATGATTATATAGTCAGATTTAGAGGCTCTGGACTTGGGCTGGTCTCAAGTATAGATAAAATTGTTCGTAACTGTATATCTGTTTTGATTTGGTTTGGTTTTCTTCCTCTGTGCAACTAAGAAGACTATGTTGTTTTACTTGCAATTTTCAGAACTCAATGAAGGTGATGTTCAAATGCTTGTGGAAGAACTGCGGAAAGGTACTGAGCACAGCTGCAGGGATTCAGAAACACATACGGACTATTCACCTTGGGTAAGAGGCCACTGCCTTCAGAAGTTTGTAGGATCTGGCAGAGAGTGGAAAAAGTCCTCCTTTGCCAGGGACATGTGCTATCTTGGTTCTTTCCTTCTCAGATTTCTCAGTTTCTGATGAAATGGCAGGGCAATGCATTGAGGTGAAGAGGAATCCATTCCAAGTGCAGGATACTTTATATTCACTTATGAACTTGTTTGAGCCTCACGAGGAGGTCAAATACTGCACTCCCCTGAGGGCACTGCAGCCCTGCAGCGCTGGGCAGCTAGGCATTTTTGCTAAGTGTGAGCTTGCTGTGTGTCACATCCACACTGAGGCTGTGGGAAATGTGGCAGGTGTCAAGGCCCTCTGTGAGCACTTTCCAGCTCTGTTTCACATTGGGTTGGATTCTGAGTAAAACTAACTCAAAAAACAGAAAATGACATAGCTGCCATTTCCATATGTGTGTTTACCTGGGCCAGAAGCAAGAGCTAATCAGTTTTATGTGATACAAGGCGTCTTTCTTTTTTTCTTTTTTTTTTTTTCAGAATTCTAGTTTGTAACTAAAAACTCCAGTGAAATTCAGGGAGTGAACTAGCCCTCTAATCCATACTTACAACAGGGATTCATGCTGCTCTTGAGAGAGCAGTCTGGGAGTCCATATCAGGGAAATGGAGAAAGGAGGGGTGTCCAGGTGTTGGTTTGCATGCCTGTGTATTCTTTGAGATTTTTTTCTCACTTCCTCTTCTCTGCTCCCCCTCGCCTGTTAGACATGTGGAAATGTGTCTCTATTCTATAAGTCTCTGTTATCCAGAGTTTAAAAATTGAAGTGACCAGGAGGAAGAAAGAATTCTGGTATGGAGCTCAAGAAAGTCTTGCAAAGATGGTAGTAATTGATATTAGACTTAGGGTCTGAAGAATGAGGCTTTGAGCAATAGAGAAAATAACTTATAAATTTTACTCCTTGTCCTTTTTATGGGTTGGGCAAAGAGGGAGAAGAATGAATGGCAAAATTTCACTAGAAAGTGGAACTCGTAACTTTGCTAGAGAGAGAATTTTTGCTGAAGGACTTGGTTCAGTCCAGCGGAACAGTTTTATTAGAGCCATTCAGACCTACTGAAGCCAAGCCATGCTCCCTCAGTGAGTTCTATTGAATAATTGTTGGCTAGAGGACCACAGCTAAAGATGTACGTGGGCAAGCAGGCTGTGAAAACCTGCAGAGGTGAATGCCAGGAAAAGCAGAGATGTCATGTGGCAGCATCCCACCTTGCTAGGTACATGTGGACAGGAGGACCCCTCCCATATTTCTCATGTGCAAGATGCAGGACAAAAATGTGTGTTTTTGAGCTACGTGAGTTATATTTGTAAGTCATGTGGGTGGGGAATGTGGGTTAGTGTGTAGCCTACTGGGAATCACCATTCTGGTAGTCCTTATGTGTCCTTTCTCTGCGTCCGAATGGGTTGTATGCTGAGACTGCTCTCTAGCAAGCTTTTTTGTTTGTGCTAAATAAAGTTACAGTGAACCATAACCGTGACTATGTTTAGTTAGTAACCTGTGATGAGATTACATGTTATTTGCTGCTGTATTCCTGAAGAATATCTTGTCCATGTTTGCTATCTTTACCCGTATCTCTGTGGCTGCTTTATCATTTCTGAAGTCAAAGTGCTTTGAAATTCTTGCTAGCTTCAATAGTAAGAGAGTAAGAGATATAGAGAAGCAACTATTTGTGGAAATTTCACCTCCAAGCACAGAAGTTAAATATCTAGTCCAAGGTCAAAGGACGAATCAAGAATGACACAGAGAAAAGAAATCTACTTCCTACGTTTTTCTGCAAAGACTAGATGATTTTCTTTTCTTCTCCCCTTCCCTGCAGTCAGAATGCTGATAAAGCATGTAGGATTGAAACTGGGAATATTAATTTATTGACAGTATGAATAAGGTTGCTCATGTTAAAATTCACCTTAAGGTTCTTGCTTTCATTTAGTCAATCCTTTATTCTTTGTCTTGAAACAGACGTGTAGGGGAGTCTGACTACAGCGATGGAGAGGAGGATTTTTACTACACAGAAATCAGGCTCAATACGGACTCAGTAGCTGATGGCTTAAGCAGTCTTTCTCCAGTGTCTTCGTCTTTAGCATCTCCTCCTTCCTTTCCCACCCAAGATGCAATCCGTCCTGAAACACCCTGTGCCAAAACTGAGACTAAATTGATGACACCTCTGAGCCGCTCAGCTCCTACCAACCTCTACCTCGTACACACGGACCACGCTTACCAGGTAATGCTAGTGAGAGGGAACTGCATTGGTCATACTGACCTCATTAATATGTTAACAAATGCCTAATGATTATGCTCTTATTTTAAAAAGCAAAGTCTATTTTCAGTGATTAACAAGGTTTGTGGGACAGCTGAAGGGTTCATTTCACTTAAATTGAGATGTCCCCTTCCAGGCTAGTTGTTTATGGACTTAGTGGTCCATAAACAGTGGACTTAGGACTTTAACCAGTGGACTTGGTGCTATTTTTCCAACCACACACTGGAGCTTATTTCAGGTTGAAAGGATTGCTCTGTACTATATTCCACTGACTAAATCTGCAGTATAGTCCACTAAATCAGGTAATTCTCCATTGACTGCAAGGAAATACATGCTCAGATGTAGTCTTCTGTGTTGTAAACAGATACATTTGGTCAACTGAATCCCTTCCAGAGTTTTAGTTTCAGCCCCACTTGTGCTGGATCTTTCTGTAGGAAAATTCCCAAGGAATGCCAGGAACAATTAATTTCCATTGCTTGTACAGTGTAAGATGTCTGTTTGCATATGTGAAGTAGAGCAGGAAAAATGAAAAAGCATACAAGGTATCCTCCTACTCTTAGAGGTAAAATGCAAATGGCGAAAAGCCAATCAGATCCGAGGTGCTGTTTCAAACATTTCCAAACTAAGTTCAGATGGAAAGCATTAATTGTAAAAGTGCAGTAAAATTTGACATATTTTGGTCTGGATACCATATGAGAAAAGAAGAACGGAGACTTTGAAGTAGTATGGTCCATGACCTGCTCATGAACTCTTAAAATTTATCAGACACAACTGACCTGCTCATGCACCAGAGAAATGAACTCTTAAAATTTATCAGACACAATAACCATCACATACAGCATTGTGTACAGTATTTCAGGTGTACAACAAAAATGTTTAGACTTTTTAAGAGGACAAAGAATTCACAGGCTTGTTTTAAGCTCCCAGGAACTGCAGAGGGCATGGCTGGAGTTTAGCAGCTTTGATGGGAGCCGCAGCAGGTAGCCCGTCAACCTGGGGCCTGCTGGAGGGCGGAGGGCTCTGTGCTCTGTCTCTCAGAGAACGAGGCACCAACTCCAGGCTGCTGGGAAGTATCTCAGGCTTGAAACTCTTCCCTGGAATTTGGGCACTCACTTCTTTCACAGAGGAAGGGAGAAGAAAATGCCACCCCTTCCCCTTTTTTCTTTTTTTTTTTCTTTTTTTTTTCAGCTTTTTGGTAACGCACTTGATGAAGGAATTCCCAATTCAGATGTTTCAGCAGTTTGAAATGGATTTGGATTGAGGTGTCCCATGAGATGAGACTGCATGTGCTTGAGCCCTAGCCATTACATTTAATCAGAGAAAAGTGACTATGCCTATAGTCACTGTATAAAACATTCATGTTGGCAGAGGGGGACATCGATTCCTCCTCTAGTTAACATTTAGGTTGTCCTCGCAAAACAGAGCAGCTTCCATGGAGAGGGTCAGTGAAAGCCTATGTCAGGAGCCCTTTAGCTCCACAAGCTAGTTATTTCAGTGGGACTCGAGGCAAAATGAAATCTTAAGGAACTTAACTTAGGTAAGGGAGATCAGATAATGTCCATCCCAAAATTCCTACTAAAATAGAAAAAAAAATATGTGAAAGCCAAGGCTGGGTCACAAAAATCCTGCACAAATTTGTTAATTTGTATTTCCAATATGATTGGAAAATGGCAAATATGAGACTTGAAGTAAGAAAGGAGTAAGGGAGAAATGAACAAACAAGTCTTGTCTTTTTTTGTCCGATGAAGTGATATGGTTGAGAAAAGATTTCAGGTGAATAATTTGAAGGAACTGTGCTAAGTAAGTAAAAAAAATGAATGACAGTGGAGGAAAACCAAAGAGAGATTATGCTAGAGCAATCAAGATCAGTCGAGGATAGCATGGCTGTCTGTGAAGAGAGGACAAACACGAGAAGAGGGAAAAGAGAATCAAATGCTATTTCTTAAAAGGATAATGTTGGTGTACGAACAAATAATTATCAAATGGCCATGAATATAAGTAGACTGAAGATTACGTGGAGATTTCTGAATGTGTAGGTGCTGTGGAAAGGTTAAGCATCATGGTGTTTATTTCGCATGTTATTTTGAAACTAGTGTCTGTACCTCTTAAATTGATCTACAGATCAGGTGTAGATGGCCACTTTCAGCACGGAGGGCCTTGTAGCTCTCACTGAAATGCTTGATGAAGTAGCCATGTTGACCCTGGCTTTGAACTAGCATCCCAGTGGGATGCTGAATGGAGGCTCTGCCTCGCTTCCTACCAAGCTGCCAGGAGCTGTTTCTGGCAGGCATGCCCTGATCTTTCACTGGATCCCACTTGCAGGGGGCTGTGGTCAACTCTACTGGTACCATCTGGAGCTGCTATTTTTTAATCCGTGCCTTTCAGTGAGGTCCCTGTGTTTTAGGTGGACATTTGCTTCCCAGAGAAGGTCGTGTGTCAGTATGGATTCTCCCAGAGCTGTCTGCAGGCCCAACAGCACAGCATGTTCTGTGAACAACCACTCAGTGCTCCTGGTTTCTTTACCTTGGAGAGACTCCAGGGAATTGCTTCAGCTCTTGTTTACCCTGAAGATTATCTTTAAATGGGGACCATCAGACTGTAGTTTGTCATCACTCCTACTTCATGCAGCTGTTCGAGGAAGCAGTCTGTTCTGTGAAGCAGAGCGACAACTTGAGCAGTCTTGAACACAAACAATTCTTAAATAAATGTATCGTGTTATTGTAAGGCACAGGCAACTGAGGGATGGAAGGAAAGCGCATTCTTGAGAGCAAGTTCACTGTAAATCTAAACTAAGAAGTGTTTTTTGTGGTAAGAGCTTGACTCGTAAAAGCTGAAAGGAAGCCCATTCTGCTCATGCTGGCTGCTCATACTCCTGCTAAGTAGGATAAGTGCAAAGTTATGAACTTCCTGACTGCTAAATAAAAACAAAAAAATCTGTGTTCTAAAAGATGTGCTGTGAAAGAAAGGAAAGAAGGAGGAGGGCTCAGAGCCCAGTGAGGATGCTTGGGAAAGACGTTAGATGAAAGATGCTCAGTGATCTGATCATGGTATTACAGCCAAGATGGAAAGAAAATAAGAGTTCTGAGTAGCATAGCAGTTTTCAAATTTTTGATTTAGCTTGGTCTTTTAAGAGCTACTGCTGTATTTCTATTAGGGAAGGCTAATTTAATTAGGATATTTTTAAAGTGTATTTATATGGTAAATAGAAATTGGTCAAGTGTTTCTGATTGTTAAACCTATTGTCCCCAAACCCTCTCCATCCAATTTTTAGTTAGTGAAACCAGTTGCCATCAGCTTCCTTGTTTGCCATTGTGGAGCAGTAGACCATTTGTAATATTTTTTTTCTGCTTTCTGACCTTTTTTTTTTTTTTTTTACTCAAGTGTGTAATAAGTATGTAGCTGATGATGTTCTGACAAGGGCACAGCTATTCCAGGTTTCCATGGGAGTTATATGGGATTCTTTTTACTGGAATAATATTTTCTTTCCAAACAGGCCACTCCTCCGGTGAACATTCCAGGGTCAACAAAATTCACTCCTAATGGCAGTAGCTTTAGCATCTCTTGGCAGTCGCCTCCAGTTACCTTCACCGGCATTCCAGTAAGTCAATGACAAATAAAAAGAAAAACAAAGTTTTTAGAACTTTTGTTTTGTTTTTCACAGTAATTCTCTTGTAATAGATATAAAGTTCACGTATCAGGTACAGAAGAAATCAGATTAACTGTATGCCCCAGTTTACCTGTGTGACTGATTTTAACATTTCTTTGCTGGTCTCTTGAGCTCCGTGTAGTTTTCCTTCCTCCCTTCCTCGCTCCCTCCCTTCCTTTCTCCCTTCCTCAGAATTGGAAATATATATGTATGTATGTATTTATGTATTTTTAAAGCTATATACTTGCAAAGGAACATTCTGTTAGACACAGAGCCTGACCCAGCATACCCCTTTGTTGTGCCAGTAAACATTACTGGAAAAACTTATCAGCAAGGTGATGGTTAAGCAAAGGAACATTCTGGTAGACACAGAGCCTGACCCAACATACCCCTTTGTTATGCCAGTAAACATTACTGAAAAAACTTATCAGCAAGGTGATGGTTAATGCTATCAGGCTAACTGGGATCAGGCAGTAATGCTGGTATGCAGCTCTGAACTCTGGAAGCAAAGTACATTTGAAAGGCAGCGGGAAGGAACAGTAAAATGAAATGGTAACTCTCGTTCCAGGAGGCTGCATACATGAAGCTTCTTTCAACAGCAGACATTTCTCTACTTTTTTTACAGCAGATACGCATTTAATTCATACCATATTTTGATAGTACTGCATATTACGGTTTGCTAACTTTTGAATGAAGTGTTAGATATAAGTGTTATATTTCAGCTTTGACATCTTATCCAGAAAAACTAGTGTACAGGGCCTAATTTCACAAACAGGACTGCAGAGATAGAATGTTTACTTAAGTACAGACTTATCATAATCTTAAATATAATAAAACAATATTGCTATGGCTATGGTAATGGCAGTTAAAAACTTTTCTGAGGAGTTCAGAGGGATTAGATGTATGGTAGATGTTAATGATGAATGTAACTCATTACTTTTCAGTAGTGGAAAATCTTCTGCATAATAAATAGAAATAAATATGCGTAGGATATATCCTGTTTCTTATTGGAAAACATTTTTCAGCATATCAGTGATTGTTCTCTGACTATAAGCCTGCTTGATATCATAGCCTTTCATTTAAAATTACACTTTATGAATTCTTAACAGTGTGTTACGTAAGGCACATTACTTGTCCAAAGAACCATATAGCTTTTTTTCCTCCTGACGGTGAATATTCGACATGATGATTACAGATACTATTTCCCTCTCTTTTCTTCACCAAGTGAATCTCTAAAGCTTCTTACTGTCAACCTTTGGCAAATCTTGGAGATTTTCTGCAGAGGCTGTTGTATCCTGCAGGGCTGATAAAAAATGAGAGTGACTGAATCAATTACACTGCGCCCTGCCAATGAATATTTATTAAATTCCATCAAGGAACAACTAGCAGTGAAGGACATCATGCTGGCAGCAATTTGAACAAGAGCGCCCTGGCGGAGCACACCGTCCATGCGGTTCCCTGAGAATTTGATTTCACAACAATGGGGTTGATACTGAGTGATTATGAAACTGGCTCCTTTTGTGGAGCAGCGGAAATTGGTGCCAATAGTGCTGGGAATCTAAAAATGCAATTAGCAACATTGTAAATCAGCAACGGAAGAGGGCAGAATTAGACACATAGGTGTTGAGTTGACCTGTTCAAGCAGTAACATCGATCTGTAGCTACAGAATTGAGAGTTCTCAGAAGAATTTAAGAAACGCTAAATCACTTTCTAAGAATTATATCAAGATGCCAGTGCTTTAAGTACAATCTAAGAATAATCCCAATATGAAAATATGGAAAGCAGTGATGACAGCAGAATTAGCTATCCCTGGTAGCTTGGAGAGCCATATAAGCAGTTTTTATATCTGTGTCTAACAACATTTGTAAGGCTGTTTAGCTAAAAAAAATCATCAGAATCTAAGTTCTCACACATTTCACTATTCTGTCACCTGTGAGGTCATTTAAGAATTACAAAGGCTTGCCTTCAATAGGAAACTAAGTGCAGTGAGGGGTGTAAATGCAAAATTATATTAAATCACTGAATTTTAAATGCGTGTTACATCTCTCCAGTTTCAAAGGGCACTGTCCTTCCCAGCTGTACACTGAGTGCAATAACTTCTGAACAGTAGGGAAGTTGTGCTGGATAGTGGACCACGTCCTCCTCCTCACCTGAGGTTTGCCTATCCTCAGCAGGCTGTAAGCTCCCGCCCTGAGCACAGAGCATGAGATTCTTTGTGTTGATATTCCCTGGCGTTAGAGGCATGGCCGTAGCAATGATGGGGAATTGAGAGAGCAAGGGTGAACAGCTCTGCTTGCAACATTCTTCTTTTGTTTTTGTTTTTTTTGACACCCATCTTTGGTGCCTCCCCATCATGACTGCAGACCTTGAATCCTGGTGACACTGAGCTCTGCCCTCTTGCTGTCCAAGGAATGTGGGTGTTCAGGCACATGTTGTGAATTCCATTAAGTCCTCAGTTCTGGGCAGTCTTTAGTAGGGCAACACATCAGTGCCTTCGAGAATGTTGCATGAGCTTCTCAGCAAGTCCCTAAACTGCTCTGAACGTGCAGTACCTAAGCAGGAATAAATCAGAGGCAGATTCAATATCAATCAGTCCAGATTAGATTAGGTTAGAAACCATATCAGTTAGCCTAGACAGCTGCTCACAAATACTCATAGCTTCTAACCAGAGATGTTTATTTGAAAGTTTTTAGCTATCGAGTAGGAAAGTTAGGAGTACCTTAAGAGTCCTTAACCTTTGTGCTCTGAGCCATGCACAGGTTATTTCCCACCTACTTTGGGAATTGACGCTTTGTCCTACCCTTCTTCCAGGATAGTTTTACAGGTACAAGAGAAGGTTGACTGTTGGCACAGCCAAGAATCAACACTAGATAAAATTCTGCACATGGAATAGGAAGAGACAGGTTCGTGTCTGTGCTACCACTTGAGAATGAACAGTCTGAAGATGGGGCACAGCTACCTGATGTTGCGACTGCTTGAACAAGGGGCTGGACTAGATGGTCTCCAAAAGTCCCTTTCAACGTCAGCTGTTCATGAAAGGCATGTATGAGGAACTTGAATGAAATGATGCAAGCCATTCTAATGGGGGTGAACAGCGGTGGAGTGTGTCACTTAATCCTGACTGCCCATACAATTCCACTTTTATTAATGTAAGATAGAGCTCGTCTTGCACTCCAGCGTGATCTCTGCTGTGTGTTATTGATACTTATCTGGCTCATGAAAGCCCAAAAGGTTGAAGAGAAGAAATCTTCGGAGTTTTCTTATTTGATATTTACAGATCACAAATCTTCCTTGTAACTAGGGGCAAGGAACTGCCCCTCTAGTTCCTTGCCCCTAGGAACTAAAACTAAGACAGCTAAGCCTTCCATTTTAGCAAACATGTCATTTCACATTAGTTCTCTGCATAGACACCACTGCAAATGTGAAAAGTCTCCAAGGTGAAGGATTGAATTCTCAGGCCCTCATCTTATGCACATGGTACAAAGGAGTATAGCAAGCTAGTGTTTTTTAGACCTGTTGCAAAGGGCATTAAAATCTGCTAAAGCTCAAATTCAGCTCAGTCTCGCCTTCATGGGATGTTAATGCACAGTAACCATACTGTAGAGGCCCTCCCTGGAGTATGTGAGGGGAGACTATCTCAGACAGGGAGCAGTTACTACTCAGCTCAATTCTGCTTTTAGAAGTAATCAGGATAATGCTATGGTGCAATGAGAGCTGAGGAATATGTTGAATAACAGGTGGTAGTGATGGGTATCCAACCTTTGTAGGGGTTAATATGTTTGAGAGCCATAGCAGATTCGACTGAGATCTCTGGTTACTGGTAGCTACTAAAAAACTTTGTAGTGTGTGGTAAATGCCAAAGACTAGGAAAGTGTTACTGCTTTGCTGATATTAAAACACGGAAGCATTTAGCTTCTATGTTTCTATCATTCTTTAGCGAAACAAGGTAAGTAGTTGATAAAGGATAGAAAAATCATGTCAATCAACATGCTTTTATATAAAGCACAATTTGTCAAACAAACCTTATACCACCAGTCTTTAAGGATATTACAGGTTTGGTGAGGAAAGGCAGCTACACAAGTCTAACACACCGATTTTGTAAGGCAGCAGGTATTTCGAATAAAAGTATGCACGTACTAAGAGCACATGCTAAGCAAATTAAGCTCTGACAATCAGACCTGGGGAAGCAGTAGTTAGCTGAGAATCTTCTTTGCTGAGGCAGCATCACCTCCATGGTAGGGCTGATGCTTTTAAGCATTTTCAAAACTGATCTGGGAATAAAAATATAAAGTTAAAACTGATGATCTATTTTCAGGATGACTGAAGGATTGACTGAAACATAGGATAAGCATATATCATTGTATACTTCATTTGTTAAATGGGGCCCTTTTCCAATCAAGTGTTTTAATTGTGCAAAACACATGAAGAAAAGGAACTTAGATAATCCCTGGTGTCTGGTGAGGGACACTGACCTTAAAAGTAAAGACTGCAGAGGATCTGGGGGTTGTTGCAGACAACAGACTGCTCTCAGTATTGAGGAGTGATAGGACAAAAGGAGCTGCTCTGGTCTGTGAATCTATAAAATGAGAATAAGGCAAAGAAAGAGGAAATTTGTTTGAACTTTCAAGTCATGAAATATAGCAGTAATGGTCTGAACTTGTACGGAGTGTTATTAGTGTAAGCTTTACAGGCAGCTAAATCAGAAGCTTCTGTAGTTACTAGTTGAGAGTAACAGTTGAAAGCATGCCTGCTGTTAAAAGTAAAAAAAACAAATGAACAAAAAAAGAAACCCAATTAGAACTGTGGAGTACCCATAAAGTAGATAGTTAAGCTCAAATCACATTTAATAACTGTCTTCAAGTCAGGTTCTTCCTGTTTTTCCAGGAAGATGTTATCGGACTTCAAAAGGTCAGGAGTGAATAGTCATAGTTATACAAGAAACTATGACAGTGTTTGCAATCACTGGCTGCAGCGCACAGTGTGCCTTCCATGCGCCAAAGTTTGCTGTATTTGTCAGCAAGCAAAATAACATTCTGTATATGTCAAAAAAGAGTGTTCCTAAGTATATTTTCTTCCTGCGTATTAGTTGTTAGATGGTTATGGCCTTCACTCGGGAGCAAAATAAGTCCCTTGCAGCAAATAATCCAGGAATTATTTAAGGTCGAGCTTTATGCTTTTTTACCACTTGAATTATGTTGCCTACCCCCGAACTCCTCTAGAAAGCTTATTTGAAAAATTTGAGAGCAACAAAGTACCCTGCGCATTCAGGAACATTCATGGAAGGGAAAACAAGGTGAGGAGGTTTTGAGTGCAGAGAAGAAGAAACTATTTATTTGGGGTACATTTTTTTTGACAGCCTTGATCAGAAGGACCATCTTGCATTCTCATTACCCTGAGAGATGCATTCAAAATGTCCTATAGCAACCTCCCTCTCCAAAGCTGCTATCCTTATAAAGAATACAAAGTCACGTACTAGAGCCACGTGTGAATTCTCTTTATTTCATAGGGAGTTATTGGTACAAATCTTGTAGAACAGGCTGGTGTTTCTTTTCTCCAGCTTTTTTCTCTGCTGGAGAATTGGGAAGGGGTTTAGTAATATCTATTCGGAGTTTACGGAGAGAATGAATGCATGCATTTTCTGCCTTTCCCCAAAACTGAAATAATGCTGGTCTGTATTCTACTTTGCTCTATTTGAATGTTTGAAAGTTCAAAGAAATGAAAAGGAGCTAGTATAAGGTACCTAATGCTAAAAGGATATATTTCCAAATAGATTCCCAGCTTAATGATGCTTGCTTGATATGTAATAACCTTCTCTGGATGTCTTTGCCACCATGCATCATGAATTGCATTTTCTGGAGAATATTCTGTTTACTTGTGATAACCAGCAGAAGCTTTGCTACCACAGAATTAAAAGTGTGTTCATATTGATTCATACTTGTATGTGCTTCATAAGCAGCTTTTTTTGTCTGTATTGACAGGTCTCACCAACTCATAACCGTCCCACAGGGAGTGGAGAGCAGAAACAGTCCCACACAGTTCTTTCATCACCGCCTAGAGTAGCATTTGGCTTGAGGTACGGGACCATTAGCACCCATTGGCTTCAGCAGCTTCAAAACTTAGAGGTTATTTAGTAAACAAGGTTTCAGTGGCCAGAGAACCAGGAGAACTGCAGCACTAAGTGTAACTTCAGTTGACAGGCAGATTCATACTAAAACACTTCAGAATAAGCATTTGAGACCTATTTTCCTTTTCATTTTCAATCAAAGCTAAAGATCTGGGGAACATTGAATTGTTGAGAAATACAAAAGGCAGGCCATGAATAAAACCCCAGGAACTGTGCCAGAAAAATTTGGAATTGAAGTGCAGATCTAAATTAATGGATGTTATCCAGATCCACTGTGCTAGTTTGAAGAATCCTGAGCTTGTGTAGCTTTGCGTTTTTCCCTGAGAGGCCAGGATGTCTTGTTGTGCATCACCATTAACTCAGGGTGGCCCTTGACTTCAGTTAAATTATGAAAACATATCTCATAACAAATTGTGTAAAAGCAAAGCTTTGTGCCTTGCCTTCCTCGATATAGACTACATTCAGTTCTGTTAAAGATAGTCAGAATCAACTTAAGAAAACACTTAGGACCATTTCTCATGGTCCTTGAAGAGACTGCATCCTAAAAAGCTACCAAACTGCAAAAGGAAAATTTTACACTTCTCAGTTTCTTCATGTCTCTTGTATTTACATGTGCTACAAACTGAATTTGTCATCTTCCCAGTTCATGGATTGCGCCCATTAATGAGTGTTCAGGAACCCAGATGTGCTTATGTATGCAGCAGAGTAATGCCCAGATGATTCCCATCCCTCTTTGTGCTGTGCAGTATTTAATACAGATACAAATCAATTTTGTCTCTATTCTTGATTTAAAGATGCCAGGACTAACTTGGGCACTGCTGTTAGGAGCACTGGTCACTCCTTGCAGTTTTGCCTCTCAGCAAGTTTGCTGGTTGGATACACGTTGAATGAAAAAAAAAAACATTTTAACACTTACTTTGGCCATTTTTTAAACTGTTCTTGTGAACTTTAAGTATGTGTTATACGACAGACTACATGAGAGTTGTCTAGCTTTAAAAGCAAATGCTCCCTGCCTTCCTGACTTGGAGGTGGAAGGGAAGGAACACACACGAGTGCGTTGCAGCGGAGGCAAGGCTTAAAGCTTGTTTCTATCAATCACCTGGGCTTTTTTTTTTCAGTCTCTTTACAGGTAAGCTCAAAGTAAACCATGCAGTAAGGACTTAGAAACTTAAGCGTTAAGCAGCTTTCCCCCCCCTTCTACATAGCTGCTGTATGAAATAGAGTGTGTATGAGAGTTAGGCTGCTCGGAGCACGCAAAATATGTGTACCACAGCTCCAAAGCAGAGAGTACTTTGTGTGACATGACATGGACTGCACTGCAGAGCAGACACAATCATCAGTTATGCCTGGGCATTTATGGGGCTAAAGTAAGGTTATTTCTATGTAAGGGTGAGTCACTGGCTGCAGCAAGAGTTGCACATTATTGGGCTGAGCCTTGGAAGAGAGGAGCAGGTCCAGCAGCTGCCACAGAGCCTGCAAGGAGAAGCACGGGTCCCTCAGAGCTGTGCGACCACAGCCACGTGGCCGGTCGCTTCTCGAAAACAAACAAAAATCCCATTGAAAACAGGGGTTCCCTCCATTCTGCACTCTTCACTCACCGCCCTGAGCTCCGGGTGATGCAGCCACACGAGCATTTTGTTAACGAGCTTCCCTTTCTCTCTAACAGGAAGCCTAGAGGGGAGGGGAAAAAATGTCGGAAGGTCTATGGGATGGAGAACAGAGATATGTGGTGCACTGCCTGCCGCTGGAAGAAGGCCTGCCAAAGGTTCATCGACTAGAGACTGGGATTGTGCAGAGGATTTGGGGATGGGGCAGGACAGCAGCAGAACCAGGTTGCTGCAGCTGCACTGTATCACTTCCCGTTTTCCCGTCAGCGATGTGCTGTTTGGTTTTGGTTTATTTTTTTATTTTTGAAGAGCTTTGTATGTCAAAGTGAAGCACTTGTAGCCAAGGAGAAGCACTAATCAAAACCTGTGTGGAGCAATAGAGCAAAAAATAATAAAAAAAAACAAAACGAAGAACATGCAACAAAATTCTGTCTACTAAGTATTGAAACCAGAGCAGCTATTAGTGTTTTTCTGTAAAAGAAAGGAAAAAGTTAATTTTTTGCTAACTCTATGAAACTACTTGCTCCTTTGGACCCTTTTTAACTATTTCAGTCCCTGTGTTGTGAACGTCTGTATTAGCTAAACTGAACAATTCTTCTTTTCCTGGAACGAAGATTTTTTTTTTTTTGAAAGCTTTCTAATAAACACTTCAAAGTTATATAAGCTACAGTTTACTCCACAAGCGCTATACCAAGACTGGAGCCTGCTAAATAATTCTCCCAATATGAATGATCATGGTTATATGGTATTTTTGGAAGGGGGATGTGGGGAGGAGTTGCATTTTTGTTTGTTTGTTTATAGGAGGAAAGTCTGAGTTCACAAGAAGGACAAACAATGTTTCTGGAAGATTTTTAAAACAGACACAGACCAGTAGAGTGAAACAAAATAATTTAAGTACCAAATTGGATTTGGATCCTCTAGAGGAAGAAAAGCAGCAATGGAAAGTCACCAGCAGATGTTGTCACAGCAGAAGTTGAGGGAAGAAATCCACTGATCCTTGATTGAAACCCATAAGAATATAATTGGGGTCCCATAGCTTTTCTTAACCACTGCCCCTTTTTCTAGGGAAGAGTAACAACAGGACCAGCTGATCTATTGCTGCAGAAGCCCTATAAACGCAGCCATTAGGGTTATAAGAAAGGTTTGTTCAGGGACATGATCCAGCCCAGCAGTTCTACTCTTGTTTCCTTTTCTCCTGTTTGAGAGAATGTTGTTAAATTGATGGTTTGCTCAGTTTTGTGTTTTTTTTTTTCATTAGAGTTCCTAACATGTATTATGTACAAAAAAAAATTGCTAGCGAAAAGAAAGTGCCCCCTTTCCACAACATGATCCCAGAAAGAGAAGTACAGCAGCAAAGGAGCAACATATTTATGGTAGAACTACATTCCTTAGCTCATGTTGATGTCTGGGTTGATACGTTTTTATACTGGCAGTACTTGGATAGGTTTGAATACTTTGTATCTTTGTCCAATAGAAAATCCACACCTGAATGCAGAAAGCTGGTATTCTGTTCCAACTGATACAGAATTCCCATTAATTGTTGTTTTACTGCAAAAATAAGATGAGAATTTCTTAGAATATGAATGTGTACCATTAAGCAATCCTTGTCCGTTAAGCAAAACAAGGCACCCAAGAAAACCACCCAAAAGTTCTCCTGTTTTTAGAGGCATGTAGGCTCATTGATTTCTGGATTTCTGTTTCATATCCCCTGAAATTAGGCCAGATTTTAGTTATCCCTTTTTTATTATGTAAGATGCCTACTTCTCACAGAAATAAGGGGACTTTAATTGCCTAAACAGCTTCCTAAACTCTGGTCCAAAGTTGTTTAGAATGCACTCTGAAACCAGTAAAGCAGTGCTAAGCAGTAAAATATATAATAGGAGCTTCTAAAGGATATCTTTTTTTTTCTTTTTGAGCAAGTTAATTGGGCAATCATGCTAGTCCGGTTGCTCACAAATTGTGCAATTTAAATGCACACATGGCCAGATGTGCTTGCAGGCAGCCAGTGACTTGATTTCATGCCCAGTTGTGCTAAGCCGTGTAAAAGGAAAAAAGAAGATAGGCTCTGAAATCTAGTAAGGCCCTGGAATATATATACATACATATGTGTATATAAAAAAAATCTGGGGTTAACAGGGAAGAGAAAGTGGTTTTGTCAGTAACTATAAAAGAAACTAAACTTTGGTGGATATACGTAGCCATTGCTTTATTACCTTTCCCTTCAGTAAAATGTGGGGTTTTCCTTGCATGTTTTATTATTTTAATTTCTGTAGTAAAATACCTTGTAATTAGTAGTAATTAGTAGTAATTTCATCTTAAAACACTGAGTTTGCTGTTTTTGTGTATTTACCTTGGGGGAATGTAGAAAATCGCCTCTGTATTGCCCTAAGCTGTATCGCTGCTGGCTTATCTGCCCCTCCAAAGCAGTCTGAAGGAATGAAGGGGCTTCATTTAGCAGCAGCCCTCTTGCTACAGGTCTTTGGATGTCTGCTCATTTATGTCAATAGACAGAATTGCTCCCTAAGATACAAAAACAGAAGGATCTGTTCTATTAGTTTTGACCACCTACTAGTTATAGAAGTTGCCAGCATTGATATCTGACTTGATATGAACAGCATAGGTCCCATATGTTTTTCTTGGAGTCTTCCTGCTGTAACAACCCCACTTTTCCTACTTCCCCCCCAAAAAAAAATTACCTGGAAAAGGAAATTATTTAAGAAATAGGAATTTTCAGAGGCAATTCTAAAATATGATTATGTTCCAGTTGCTTCTGTGTGAAGTAGCATCTGTTGGGCTTTAAGTACTCTGATCATCTTATTCATAAAATTATTTTCACCCAAGACAACGTGCTTAATTCTCTAGTGCCTTGCACAGGTGTAAGTGAATACACAAGATGCAAAGCAAACATAAACTTTTCCACTGCAATCTGCCTGTTTACAGTCCCTTTTTCTTGATCCCAGTTGTCATTTGTTGTTGCAGAAGGCTGTTGCGGGAGGCCTCTTTGCATGGGCAAGTTGTGCAGAATGCCTTTCTGCTGCATCCCATTGTACAAGTCCCTGGCTACTATGAGCGTTAGCTCTCAGGTGAGGTGTGAATTCCTTGCACCTGCTTTCCGCAACATCCATACCCTTTCTCATCCTTTCTCCACATTTTTTAAGGTGATGAAGCAGCAGCTACACAATGGAAGGCAAAGCTGTAGCAGAGAGTGCTGGTTGGACACGCACTGGAAATGGGTTCCAGCTGTAGGCAGTATCCCAGATGTTGACCCCCTCCCTGTACCAGACCTGTTTTTTTGGTGGTGTTGCTTGCATTCATCCTGCTGCCATGCAACAGTCTGAATGGTTTCCTGTGCTCCGCCACGCGCTGGCACCAGCTGGAGTCAGCTGTAGGTGCAGCCATATGAAGGGATCTTTTTCCCTTGCTCTGTAAATACGTTGCAATGCCGTCTCAAAAACGGACATCAGGAGCTTGCTGACCATGTGAGGAGACGTAACAAATTACCTGTGAGGCTCATCTGCCTTGGTTCAAGCTTCAGAGCAGCATTGGTAGGGAAAAATTATGCTGCTTCTTTTTTAAAAAAATATTTTGATCAGGAAGCTTTGTTAAATCTTATATTTGACTTATATTTATACTTCATTTTTTTATATAGATGGCAGCACTGGAGGTGAGACCTATAAGAGTGTTGGATTTAATCATAGAATCATAGAATCACAGAATGCTTAAGGTTGGAAGGGACCTCTAGAGATCATCTAGTCCAACCCCGCTGCACACGCAGGGACACCTAGAGCACGTGGCACAGGACGGCGTCCAAGCGGGTTTTGAAGATCTCCAGAGAAGGAGACTCCACAACCTCTCTGGGCAGCCTGTTCCAGTGCTCCGTCACCCTCACTGTCAAGAAATTTTTCCTTAAGTTCATGTGGAACTTTTGGTGCTTCAGTTTGTGGCCATTACCTCTAGTTCTGTCGGTGGCCACCACTGAAAAGAGGCCAGCACCATCCTCCTCACTGCCTCCCTTGGGGTACTTACATACACTGATTAGATCCCCTCTCAGCCTTCTCTTCTCCGGGCTGAACAGGCCCAGCTCTCTCAGTCTCTCTATTAGCCATTGCAGAACATCATAGTGCAGATTTTGTTCTAGTCTAAATTCAGAAGAATTATATGACACCTTTATCAAAATAACCGTAAAGGAAGTCACTAGCAAAAACTAATGAAGCTGATGGTTTAGATACAGAAGGTACCTACTAAATGTATGCAGCCACTATCTGCAGGTATTTGAGTCTGAAAAGCTCAATATTAACAACAAAAAAAAAACCACCCAGAATATACAGTTACAGTTAATAGTGCCTGCTTGCACTGTTGTTTTCCATCTGAGACTACAGTACTTTTGCCTAGACCACCATCTCATTCCTGTCGAAGGGAAGATTAAAGAACACTTTATAACTTCATAACTTTTTTGAGTTTATTCAGTGATATATAAAATGCTTCCCCCTGTTCTTTCTGCTTTAAACAGACAGTTTTCAATCAGAATCCAGAAGGACCCTGAAAACAGATGTCAGTCTGTTTCCGATGCCACCAAGCAAAATCATTTTATTGCCTATACTTTTGGCAGAAAAAAAACTTGGTCAGTAAATTCACAATACCCAATGCAAGGAACAATTTAATGTAGTAACAAACCAGTGTTGTGCTTTTTGAAACTCGTCTTAAAACCAAGAACTTTTTTCCTTCAATATTTGACTCGTAAATGTGAGAGAAATTAATTTAGTATTATAAATCTTTGTTTTGCCTTATTGCTTGGGATTCTACACAATATAATACTAATGAGGCAGCATTTCAAGACCAAATCCAAATTCTTGATTGAATTGTGTGCTACGGATATACCCTAATGCTTAAAAATGTTTGAATGTCAATGTTTACTATCTTTGCCAAATAGGAAGTTCAAGATTTCTAACTTGCATTTATGACTAATAGTCTTCAAAAAGATAGCATACTAGATTTTAGAGTTTTTATCTTATTCTATTATGCACTATACCTATATTAGCATATAATGTACAATGTCCAGAGAAACAGAAGTTACTAAAAAGTTTATTAAAAATACCTTGGGAAGACAGCAAAAATGATACAGTTAATATTAATTTCCTCAGGGAAAGTGAGAGGGCTGTAAATGCAGGATGCAGTTCTGTTTGAGTGAAAGATGGTTAAGAGATTTTTCTATTCTAGGCAAACTTTAAAGGACCTCTGTGTTGTTTCTTAAATTATTAAAACTTGAAGGAAGCACTAATTGGTGAAAATGTTTGTACTTTAATATTAAAACTTATTTAGATCCAAATAGGAAAATGACATTTTAACTGAAAAAAATATAGAAAATGAGCTTGAACTGTATGTAATTTTAGTATAAATCAATAGATTTGTATAAAGCTCTTCAGAATGTATTGTAAATATAAATAATTCTTGTTTATACAATTTCTTAATGAAAATATACATTGTCTGTAATTGGATTACTTTTTATCAAATTATATGTAGCCCACAAAAAATAATATAACAATGAGCTATCCTGAAGGTACTGAGTACTCTGCTTTGCAAGATGCTCATTGATATTTAAAAAAAAAAAAGAATGACACCACAAAACCTTTCTCCTATCTGAGAAGATATCAGCTTCAGCAAAACAAAATTAATATACATTTAACTATTATTTGAAGGAATATATGTGCAAGTTCTCAACATTTTCTTCAGTTGTAGGTGAAGAAAATAATTTCTGTCCATACTACTTTCTCTTTATAAAATCTTTTTAATCGTGGCTAGGGGCTCTGTTCCCCAAATTCTTGCATATTTATACTGAAATGAATAAAAATACGCATTAGAATAAAAGCACCTAAAAATGTAAATGGCACACGGCATCAGAATTTTTAGTATCATTGTTAAATTATAGTAATTCTCACGCTGATGCCAACAAATATTTCAGGAAGAGATGCATATAATCCATAAAGCATATGTGTTTACTATAGAGGTAGGTAGTCCAAAATCAAATAACAGATTCAGATTCATTAAAGCATTTTTAAGCTTTTCTGAAGACAAGACTTGGAAAGACCAGATACTCTTATAACTCTTATTTGAAATAGGCACTTTGTAAGTCAATCTATCTTTTTCTGATTTTATGTGGTTTATCTGGTATTTAGAAGACCAGACAAATTTAGAGGATTGAGATTTTTTGTATTTTTTGCTTTGCAAAGGGAAAGTGAAAGAGTTGAAAAGTTTATTTGTTCATTTTAGTATATGAAACCATTGCTTAGATTTGTAAGAGTTTTGTGTTTGCCATCAAACTCAGAGGAACTTACCTGAGCATGTCAGAGAAATGCATGACAACCAGGTCACTTCATCTAAATTTATGTGGTTCTATCTGTATTCCTTGTGTGCTGTTCCATTGAATTGAGTACACAGGAGATCTAAAGCTGCAAGGAAATAAGTAAGTTCACCTAAAAAACAAGGAAGTACAGGAATACTGTACTGTTAAATCACAAATTATGTTGTCTTTGTATAAACTGTAGTGTTAAAAAGCATTAGTACTTTTACTGAAAAGGAAACTAGAAAGTAGCCTTATTAACAAGGTGCAATAATTAAAGGGCTAAATTATGGGAACAGGTGGTGTGTGTATGTACATCACTATGAAATGTGCACTCTTTTAAAACTAACTCCTATAGCACTGGGCTCTTATTACCTCTCTGAAATTATAATGGTGGCATGATTTTATAGCCATTTATTATAAACTAGGAACGAGGATTTGGGATTCCGTAAGAATCAAAAGGATAAGGGGGGAAATGGTAAAATGCATAGAATAGGAATGTGCAGTCTAGCATGGAAGAAGTAACCTATAAAATCTATACAAAGCTATAAAAAGTGTGGATTACTGAAAGAAGAAAAAGTATTGACCTTGGTTATGGAGATAATTTAGTCTGAAATTGCCAGTAATATCAAAAAATACTACAGAGAAAAAAATATTTATTTTGTTTTATCATTTTTTGCTTAAATCTGCATTCTAATTGTGGAGACATTCCTAATTTGTCAATAATTGACTTGAAATTGTATAATAATTTGAGAACCACTTTTAAGATGGAGGCATTTCTTCTTTCATTCTCCTGTACATCTGAATCTCTTCATACAACATGATCAGACTGAAGAGGGGAGGTAGAGCAAGCAAAAGGGCAAGCAAAGGGTGAGAAAAGGACTGAAAAAATGATTGTTGGTCATTGATCCGTTAGAAAAAGTGTTTGAATACTGAGACTGAGGGATCCTCTTGCATATTTCTAAGGGAATTTCTCGTCCACCTGCACGGTGACGTTCCAACAGAGCACAGACTGTCCAGGATGTTGCCTCTTGCTGTCATGTATTTTTGCTGTTAAAGAATGACATACAAGTCCCTATTTTTGTCTTATTCTCAGAATGCAGAATTAACTAAAAATGGAAAAAAATTAGGTCTACTGAACAGAACACTGTGTGGTTGCTTCACTCTTTGACTTTCTTCTGGTAAAGTGCCAATGGCCGAATTTGAATTTATAGAGACCTTATCTGAAACAGGCTTGAGCCAACAAGGTAAGACCTAAAAGAACAAAATACCCAAACACATTCCTCAGAATTGGTCACAGGAGAACGAAACTGTCTGTCTTGGGTCAGGCTAGCGACTTAAAGTTAGGCAGAGTAGACCTTACAGTGTGGCTACTATTTTCTGTGTTTAGGTAATACCTTTTAGTGTGCTGTTACTTCTGTAGCCTCATCACTGTATGTTTTGATAGAGATATTTTTCATCTCCAGAACACTGCACTATTTTGTGTGCGTAAGGGAAAGATTCTGCCTTCTGTCGGTAACCAGCACTGTTTTATTTGTAGTTTTATAATAGAATATTTAATCCTGCTGGCTTATTTTACTTGCTAATATGTAGCATCACTTCTTAGAAGAATCTGAAGCCAAATATGATCAGATGGTACAATTGTAGTTACTTAATATCAGATGTGTATAAATAAATTTGACCATAAAAGACCAACTCCAATGAATCAGACAACATCAATGCAATGCCCTGTAAAGTCATGTTTTATACAAACTGTGAGTTAAAAAAAGCTTTTAAGCTTTTTTTTTTTCTTTTCTCCTCAATCACGACAGGAGTTTAGCAGGAGTTAATTCTAATTAATTTGAGGAAAGGAGGTAAAAGCCAAAAGCATTTTTCTGAAATAAACAACCCTTGCTAAGCTCCCGTGAATTTATCTATAGCCAAGACATCCAATGTTCCACCTCGCATGTTGGCACTGCTCGAAGGCAATCCATTACAGAGGTTTTTATTTTTTTTAATTACGAGGCTGACAATATGTCTTGTCAGTTAAGAGTGAAGTGCAGATAGCACTGTCACTATCTAAGTCCCCAAAGCTTTACATTTTTTCTCAGGAGAGTTGCCATTATTCCTGTGAATAGCTCCATTGAGTGGGACTGCTCACATGGGTCACACGGGTGGGTTTTCTTCAGTGTGACTAGTTCTGCTGTAACTGGAGGTATGAAAGTGCAAACCCCCGCTCTGAGTGTTTGAAAAGAGAGCTTAGCTCCCAGGTTTTGTGAGGAAGGCAGGTATGTGCCCAGCCACGTCCTGCGCTGCTGTTGGAAGATCTTGGCTTAGTTCTGGTGCTGCCCAAGGGGCTGCGCTTTGGGCATGTCGCTTAGGGACAGATTTAAGAGCTGTTGAGCACGCGGCCGTTAGTGCGTAATCCAGGACACTGGTACCACGTGTAAGGCAAAGTAGGTTTCTTAAAAAGGAACCCAGGACAGCCAACTTGTTGTGAAGGGAAGGTACTGCCACTCTCAATGTCACCTTAAATTCCAAAAAAAAAATAACAATTGCCCAGTTTTCGTGCAGGTGGAACTTCCGATGTACTCTGCTTGCGTAAGACTGCAGTATTCAGCCACATGTATCCTCTTGTCTCTCTTCAGTCATAAAAGGGGAACATCTGCCCCTGATGTTGTTCTTCCATTGTTTCCTATCAAATTTATTTGGGGGCAGATAAAGTAAATTTTAGGGGTTCTGAAAAGCACTTTTTCCCTGTATTTTTGTCTTTAGAAGGATAGCATTTACTCTTCTACTTGGCATAAAATTAGTGACCTTTAATTTGCTCAGCATTGCACTTTATATATATTTTCACTTATTGGACCATATATTTTTGATATACTAAGCAAAAAAAAGTTTTGTTAATCCAGTTCTAACTAGAAATTAACTATGAAATGAAGATGTTTTTATAAAAATGCATTTTTTAAAAAATATGCTAAATATAGCAAATGTACTATTTAGATTAGAAATATTTTAATGAAATGCTGAGAAATACAATATCTTCTGAAATGATTTACCACTTAGTAAAATCAGTATGTTGATGGATAGCGTAATTTAAAATGATATATGGGTAACGAAGAGACAGCAGTAGACATTTGATTTGTTTACACACAAAACCCACATTAGTTAATTGATTTAGCACTTAAAAAATTAATATAATAGGGTTTAAATAAATATAAGCTCATTTAACAAGGCAGGTTAAAATGAAGTAAAGCGTTGACAGAGAGGTTGACATCAGTTTACCTTAATCACCAGCAAGACAGGTTTTTTTTTTTTTCCCAAGCTAACGCAGTTCTGCATCGTGGGCACCTGAGAAGGCCCTTGTCCTGGGAAGGGCCGAGCTCGCGTGCGTGCTGTGTCCTTGAGGTGCAAGTAAGGGCTAACTGCTGATCTTCATGTCATTAATATAGGCTCAGCTTGAGCTGCAAGCGTGTCATCTGGACATTTTTAAGCAAGCTTGAGTTTTACCTGTGAAGGAAGTGCAGGGTCAGGGTAAAAAGCGGTTTGGTCCTTTCGAGGACTAACACGAGGTCTTTGAGCATGAGTAGTTCGTTGCTAATGGTGTGCAAGCTGCATAAAACTGGTGAACACAATACTGTGCCAAAGAGAAATACTAATGTTACCTACACGTTGTACCACAGAGGAGTGCCGCGAGTGCCACTAAGGTGTTGTAGGCATGGAGAAAAAGCTCAGCTTGAAACCTGGCCTGTGCACATCATGTCTCTGGGAAATTGGTTTCTGTTTGAGGAACAAGTGCCATGATAGACTGCCTCCAAGGTGGCTGCCCTTCGGGCAACACGAATAACAGCTGTGTTTCCCTACGAATTTCTGTGTTTTCATGATCTTTTGAAGAAAAGCTTAGAAGAGAGGGAAGACACTTGCATGGACCTGATCCTTGTTGGATCCGACCGTGCAGTCTGTGGCAGAGGTAGGTGCCTCCTTCCGCTGTGAGCTAAAAGCTGCGGCTTGCCAGAAGCTTAAGAACAGGCCGCTTTTTTTTCTCCTTAAGATGCAAAAGAGAGCACAGTGTCAGCGGTGTCACGACGGTGCCACAGCGCAGAGCCTCCCAGCCCGCGGGCTCCTGTGCTGGCTCCCTGGCGCCCGCTCCGCACAGCGCAGGCCGCGGGAGGCAGCGGGGAGCTCGCGGCGTTGTGGCCATCACCAGCCCAAACGCCGCTGTGCCCCGCTCCCCCGGGCACGCTGCAGTGGTGACACACAGGTGTTCAGGTTTGGGCTCTCTAAGAACTTTAGTATGAAAAAAAAAAAGTGTTTAAATCTTTGCATGTTTCTGCACTGTGGTGTGAGAGCACTTCCAGCCGACTTCGGGTATTTGAAGCAGTCGTTTTCAGAGGACGTTCCAAGTATTTGCTGAATTGGCAAATGTGCTTAGGAAAACTATTTGAAACGTGTATATTAATGCCTAAAAGTCTATGAAAATATTCAAGATAAGTACTAAAATGTATGTGTTTGCACTAGTGGCTTTAAAGAAGGACTACTGAATTATTTGTTTGCTAAGCACTAGCTCTTTAGTTTGTTGATGCACTAGACCAGCTTTGGGCAAAGTAATTTCTTCTGTACATACAGGAGGAAGTTTTTCTTCTGAAATTATTCCTATAATTCAGATTAATGAATAGTTTGTTTTCAGTCACTGAAGTTTAGATGGGGCAAATTTCATCCTCTTGCACTTTTAATAGTCATCATGTGTAAGGAAAAGAATCTTTTAATTTCCCAGTGAATGACTGGTTCACTAGCTATAGTCCATGTTTCTTAACATCAATTGCAAAATTTAATAAATTTGTTCTCCTCCCTATGTATCCTCATTATCTGACATAATATTTTCCAATTTCAAAAGTACTTTTGTGGAATTTTCATAAAGCATTTGAACTAATATTGCAAAGAAAAATCTAAATAATGTAAGAAGTGCATTAACTGTTTTTCCTAACAGGAAAATTAAAGTTAGAAGCATATAGAAACCTAAACAGTCATGAACAAAGTCACTTAATTACTTAAGTAAGTATTTATAGTGTTTTGATTTGTAAAGAGCACTAATCTTTGTTGAAGTTAGTTACATTCAATTGCAATTGTTTTAGTAAGTATCACAAAGGAGAAAGCAATTTCTCCTCTGAAAACGAAGAAGCAAACAAATGGAAGACAAGATGAAAATAGGTAACTCACACTAAGGACTTTGCTCGCTTTTAAGTTCGTCCTGCCTGGCACATCACGGCTGTGTGTCCAAGGTTGCTCAGGGCAGGAGACATTCCTAAAGGGAAACAGGCAGATTCCAAAGTGTTAACTGAAGCAAAATGCAGTGAGCAAACCTGTCCTGTTCTCGAAGCAGAAGTAAGCTCAGCTACTGCCAAAAAAGCAAAAAGCACTAGTAGTTCTGCTGAACTAGAATTTCAGCATTTTAAGCGAATCACTTTTTAATCTAGTTCATGCACCACATGTAAAATAAGATTTTGTTCTTTTTTTTAGGTCTTATATCTGTTAAACCTCAGAGCAGGGAACACTAATACTCAACTAATGAGAATTAAGTAAGAATCTCAGTCCACAATACATTTTTTAGAGAAACAACAGTCTACAAATGAAAAAATGCTTTAGAAAAAAAAAAGATAAAAAGATGGTAATTCTCTATTTGGGAAATATTATTCAGTTACCATTAACTCACAAGATGTGTGGTTAATTGGTCTTACTTGCATTTGTGAGATCACATTTTCCCTGAAAGCAGATGGCGATTAAACTGTGTAGCAAAGAACCTTGCTTTGGTCTTGCTAAGTGAATGTATGCACAAGAACTATGCATCTCCCTGCAGCTGCGTCTGGCATCTGGAGTCAGTGCAACCCCGGCCTTGCCCCGGGCTAGCAGCTCCCGAGCAGCCGGAGCTCCCACCCCATGGTGCCTCCTGATGGGCTCCTGTCCGGAAGCTCCAGCCCTCCTCGCCTGGGCTTCAGGGCTGGGGTGTGCAAACGTGCTGGGCCAGGTATTAGATACTGTGTGCTTCTTTCCGCTTATCCTACAGAGAGAGAGACAAAAAATGTATTAAGAGCATCTCTGCTTTAAAGTAAAGCAAACCTGGACTGAACAGCAAAGAAAGATTGTGTTCATATGCAACCTATTCAAATACATGATAGTGTAAAGGCACTGGTATTTTATCTATCCAGAGGTGTGCACTCATCTAGGTTATATTCAGTTTAAAATATTTTTACAGTATGTATTTGTATCTGATGGGCTAAAGCCCTTAATTTTATATTCTTTTCAAGAATTAGCATGGAACTCATGTTTTCTGGTTTGCTGAGCTACCTGACTCTGCTAGTTTTCAATTTGCATAAAGAATATATCCAGTACTTCTGAGGTTTTGGGTTTTTTTTTTAAACTGTGTCCTTTTAAAAAGTGCAATGCTTTTGTATGTTGCTTGATGACAAAAAAAAAAAAAAAAAAAGGCAGATTTGTTACAAGGGCCG